>JANRMT010062817.1:41126796-41237309 GCA_026402145.1 Polypterus bichir lapradei | reverse complement strand
TAGATAGATAGATAGATAGATAGATAGATAGATAGATAGATAGATAGATAGATAGATAGATAGATAGATAGATAGATAGATAGATACATGATTAATCCCCTAGGGGAAATTTACATACTCCAGCAGCAGCATACTGATAAAAACAATACTAATTAAATAAAAATGCAGTGAAAGTTAAAAAATGCAAGGTGGAGAGTGCAAGGCAGGTATAACAGACAATATCATTGTGTAATGTTAACGTTTACCCCTCCGGGTGGAATTGAAGAGTCGCATAGTGTGGGGGAGGAACGATCTCCTCAGTCTGTCAGTGGAGCAGGACAGTGCCAGCAGTCTGTCGCTGAAGCTGCTCCTCTGTCTGGAGATGATCCTGTTCAGTGGATGCAGTGTATTCTCCATGATTGACAGGAGCCTGCTAAGCGCCCGTCGCTCTACCAGATGTCAAACTGTCCAGCTCCGTGCCTACAATAGAGCCTGCCTTCCTCACCAGTTTGTCCACGCGTGAGGTGTCCCTCTTCTTTATGCTGCCTCCCCAGCACACCACCGCATAGAAGAGCATCTTATTGCAGATGTTGAAGGACGCTAGCCTTCTAAGGAAGAATAGTCGGCTCTGTCCTCTCTTGCACAGAGCATCAAGTTGGAATGTGATGTCAGAGTCTCTATTTACTATCTACATGTGACAGAAAGCCACTTTGATGATTGATGTGAGCGCTTCAATGTTTGATGAATGGTTCGATGTGGTGAAGCAAAATGCCAACATACAAATGCATTCATGGTGCTTTTACTGTATATTCAAGCATTCCCCAAAGTAATGACATAATACATTTTAAAATTCTCACATACCATCTTCTGTGCCGTCTTTTATTTTTTTTTTGCACCTTCACAACAGCATCAGAATATACTGCAGCGTATTTGAGCCACAGGGAAAAAAATTAAGGACACAGTGAAAAGGTCTATTTTGTAATTAAAGTGGAAATTTCATCTTTAATCTCGAAATGTCCACTTTAACCTCGTAGTTTACTTTATCATTAAAGTAGACCGTCGTAAACTTTATCTTAAAACTGACCTAGTTGTTAATTGCTGCGTGCTTCTGGAGCTTCCTCCTGAACAGACAGCAGTGGCAAGCAGCATCGCCACACAGAACATATTACTTTTATGATATTCCAGCTCTCTGCACATTTAGAATCCTTAGATTTATACTTGATATCACTTTCATGATGAAATGCATTAAAGCATGTATGTTACATTTTACAGATAAGTCATTAACTTCATTTAAATAATGAATACTGTTAATAATTACACATGTGGGGGCGACACTGTGGCAGAGCAGTAGTGCTGTTTCCTTGCAGGGAGTCGCATCCCTGGTGTTCCCTGCCTGGAATTTGCATGTTTTCCTGGTGGGTTTCCATAATGTGCTCTGGTTTACTTCCAAAGACATGAAGGTTTGGGGATTTGGTGACGCTAAAATGACGCTAGTGTATGTGAGTGCTTGTATTCACCTTGCAATGAGCTGATGCCCCATCCAGGGATTGTTTCTGCCTCATGCCTGATACTAGCTGGAATGGACACATTCCTGGATTGATGGATTTAATCATTAAACATCCATCCTTTTCAGAGATATTGTGGCAAGGTGTCCTCAAAGTTTAATGGGTGTTTCAGACAATTCACAACACAGTGAAGCCAAACCTGTTCTCACTGTGATGATATCCCGCACTGCCACCTGGTGGAATCTTCCAGATTTACATAAAGTATGCGCGCAACTATAAAACAGAACAATGCTTGCATAGAAGTAGCGTCCTCAGGCGTACGCATCACATTAAGTATAAACCCAGCCTAAGGAACAGTTGTTTTGGACCTCACCAACAGAAGAGAAGCTTGTCTTTCTGATGTCTTGTGTTTTATGTACTGTAACAGAATGGAAAAAAGAAAAAAAACAGCAAAGAATCCACGTAACCTTGCTGTGCCTTTTAACCCTTCGTGCAGTACTGGCTCCATCAGACAGCATGTTTTTGCAGAAATGTGCTGGAAAGTCAACCTCCAGTCCCTAAATATTACATGCCCACTGATTTTCAGGGGCATAATTGACATGGTCAGGAAACAAGATCAGCAACTGCAGCTGGCAAGTCTGACATACACAAGGACTAGAAGTGGCATAATGTGACATTGGCTTTAGAAAGCAGAAAGGTTCAGATAACCTGTAGTTAGCCTACAGAAGCACTATAGAACAGGGGAACTTTGCAAAGATACTGAAGGGCAGAAGTGACTCAACAGATCAAGAATATTACAGCATACAATATACAGTATACTAAATTATATGTATTCATTTTATAGTGATCTTCATCAAAATTGGTGTAAAAAGCTGTTATGAAAAGTCTACCTATAAATTTTATAGACTGTTTTTCAGAGAAGGGAACATCAAGCCAATAGACAAATAAATCAAGATCAGCATTTTCAGGTTTGTTTTTATAGCACCCATAATATTAAACAGAATAATTTGTAATAAAGCTGCCAATTAACACTTTGTATTATCCTTCTTTGTGCAAAGAGGTGTAGATATTAATACAACTGGCTTATATAGTGCATGTTAGAAAAACAGAATTAGAACTAATCAAAGACATTGAGAACAGTTTTATCAGCAGTCATTATTTAGCAAACCTCTATTAATATCAGTATCAAAAAGCTATGCACAAATAATTAAGAGTAATAATGGATCTATCTCCTTTATAGCCAGCTTACCAAGTTTAAATTTTGTGAAGCAAATGCCTGTCCCAGTAGCATTTATTTCTTGGGATGGAGTCAGTCCTGGACCAGTTAGTAGTTATCACAGGGCACATTAACATGTACACACCCCCACTGGGCTCATGTAGAAATGCCATCCATCCATTATCCAACCCGCTATATCCTAACTACAGGGTCACGGGGGTCTGGAACCAATCCCAGCCAACACAGGGCGCAAGTCAGGAAACAAACCCCGGGCAGAGAGCCAACCCACCACAGGATGCGTACACACACATACACCAAGCACACACTAGGGACAATTTAGAATCGCCAATGCACCTAACAAGCATGTCTTTGGACTGTGGGAGGAAACGATGTTCTCTGTATCAAATATGCACAGCTGTAGAATGTTAGCAGGAACCCCACTTAGGGATAAGGAGAGGACATACAAAGTTCCATGCAGATAGTAACCAAGACAGGATTTCAGTCTGGGTCTTTGGCCAAACTTACCAAAGCACCACTGTAGCAAAAATGTTGCTATAGGACATTATGATAGTCGTCCTTTTCAAATCGCACAATATTTTAAAAATCTAGCTGTTCAGGCAACTAATTGAAATGTTCCAACTTCATCTTTGTATGGTTTCTTTTATGAAAAAAACTGCTATACAAAGAAGATAAAGTCTAAAGGTAAGTCATTATAAAATTATATAATGCCTTTCCCAGTGTTTACAATTACAAAGCTCTTCAGAAATGAATCACCATTTTACAATTAAATTTTCTAAAAGGCATATATTTAATATACACAGATAATAAGTTACAAAAGCAAAGAAGAGCTTTATTAAATATGGACCAAAATGCAGGTATGTTTATAGAAAATATACTGAATACTTTACCCATTAAATTAGTACTTTAACTATTCTTGCTGTGTGTCCTTACTTGTACATGTAAAGACACTGGTTTCTCTACACCTTTTTCCGCCAACTCTTAGTTCCATATGGCACTGTTTAATCTCAGCACAAGTGGAGGTTGGGAGAATTTATTTAATTTCTTTCTGAGTCAGTAGGTGGGTAGCAGGTAGGCTCAAACTCCTTCAAAAAAAAAGCAAATTAATGAAAAACAACAGCCTGTTGGCTGCTTATTAATTTTCTCTGTTAGCATGTAGCCATTCTTCTGTCATTGACATTTTTATTGGATGCTCAGATGTTTAGGAGTTGATGATATCTTAACTGCTTCTGAGTGAATACGCATTTATTTGTATTTCAGAACTAAATTTGACTGTGCAACTGTTTTCCAGAAGATTCTTAGAATGCAACGGCCCCTAGCAGATAGAGATGTTTTCTCTGATAAGTAATCATGTCACTTCACCTGTCGCTTTCTCCTGAAATTTGGCCCACCGTTTGTTTGGTGTGTTTGAATAAATTCCAGTGCGCTGCTGTTATAATGCATAGGACAAGCCAATAAGTAAGTAAAGAATTTATATACACTTTGTTTTTATGTATTCATACTAGGCAGTACCCCCCTGCTTGCTTCTCTCGCCAGCCACTTCACGCCTCTGCTGCTTGCGATGTGAAGAGGGGTGCTGAACGCATCCCAAGGAGATGCAGTCGCTCCTCCGAAACCCCCTCTTAAACGGTGATATGATGGGAAACAAATACAGTTTTTTTACCTCCTCTTTGCTCGATCAGCTGCTGCCTTACTGCTGCCGTGCTGCGTGATCTGCATCTCGTGCAGCACTTCGAATATTTAAAAGCCTGTATAGCAGCTGTCCTACTCTTTGTGTTTTATTTCAGGCCCTGGGCGTGGTTAAATCTTTTGGCACAAAGTCCTGTCTCGCGAGACATGAGTTCTTGGTATTTTTTAGTTTATAATTTAAAAACAGAATAAGAATCTGAAAATCTAACAACATCACGTTAAAGTGCGATAAATTCTGAAAAGAATGATACCAAACATATATATGTAGTTTTTAAAATAAGCCAGATTTAAAGCGTGACAAAAAAGTGACATAAAAACATCACCCCTGCACTTTTAGGCTTAGGATTTGATATATATGGAGTAGATGTGATAGATACCAGCCTTAACCCCAACACGAACACAAACGCACAGTCCCGGGTTCAAATAAAATGTTAATTTATTTACTAAATGTTCTTTTACATGTCACCACAAGCACAAAATATCAGTTTCTTTCCCTTTAAATATTTCCTCCTACCGCACTGCCCTCCTCCACTCAAGCGTTGCTCCTCTACCTCACAGCTCCGACTCCCCTGGATAAGGGAGTGCAGTCCCTTTTATGACAGAACCAGGAGTACTTCCGGTGCCAGGGCGATTGCCCGATGGAAGCACTTCTGGGTCACACGGAAGTCCATCAAAACATGGAGCTTGTCTCCCTGCAACACCCTCTCATGGTCCCCGGTGATTCTAGCAGGTCTGCCTTGCCGAACTACATCTCCTGGCATGCCTTGCTTTTTTCCTAGGGGGCACCGATATCTGAGACTGCTGCCATCTTGTGTGTTGCAGGAATAAAAAGTTTCTGGCTGTGTCTTTCTTTCCTAGTGGGCTGTCTGTCCATCCCTTTTGGTCCTCCTGTCCGGGTAAGGAACCATCCCCTCTTCTGATCGGGATGCTCATCCAGCCCATGTGGCATCTACAATGTATTTATGCTCCATTATCGACAATTTTCTATCCCAGTGGTTCTCAGACTCAGTCCTGGTGACCCACTGTGACTCGACACAGAAAGGAAGCAACATTTGCTTCTTTTAGATGAAAAGCTCTACTACACAAGTTAACTGAAGCTTAAAGATTAATGTGTATCTTTCTGCCATTTTGACTACTACATCACTCCATGATATAATAACAGCAATTAGTCTTTAGAGAGTTAGTGTGGTCTATATATACAGTATATTCTGTATGTTAAAGCGATGCGACTCTACTCTGGTATGGTAGGTTTGGCATTTACAATTAGATAGTAATGTTAATTTGCTATAGTTATTCATGTAGATTGTTCAGCCTCATCTGTGGTCTGTACTAATGCTAGAGTGTCGTTCGGCACTTTAACTGTTTCCAGAGTACTGTGCTCTTCCTGTGGCTTTTCTTTATCAATAGCAAGACGACCTTCCTTAATACGTGCTCTTTTCACCTACTTTTTACTTGGTATGATGGCAAACCATTTAATATGAACAAATACAGCACTGTTTTTTTTCCACGATTGTAGCTGCCAATTCTTTGTACCCAACATTGACACCTATTGTTCAGTCTTAATGGTAAACTACATTGACCACATACTGTATAGCCATAGGAGGCGCATCAATCACTTTTACTGCAAGTCCAGAATGCTAAATGCAGAATGCTGAAGTTTAATCTGGCTTCATAAAAAGATTTTTCCCTTGTAACAGGTTATGTTTGTTTTAAACACACGGCACATGTTTATTTGTTTCACAGTTGCCTTTTTGGGAGACTTTTTGGCCATGAAAGGTTTATCCATCATAATCGTAGTCTTCATATTCGGCAGACGATGTTGAACAGAGCAGCAGCGCACTTTGCTGGTTAAATCGCTCCTTCTACTTTGAGCTCCGCTTTGATGAGACATTGGATTTGTTTTGAAATGTAAAGCTCTGTGAACTGTCTAGTTACTCACGGTTGATTCCATAAATATGAGGCTCTGCAAGACAAATTCAGTCCTTATACAACTCCCATAAAAAGTTTTCACATTTTATTGTTTTTTATTTTATTGAGTCACAGTGGGTTTAATTTGCCTCTTTTGACACTGATCAACAAAAGAAGATTCTTTAACGTCAATGTGACGTCTTTGTGACATAATTCAAATTAATTGCAAATGTAAAACACAAAATAATCATTTGCATAAGTATTCATGTTCTTTAATATGACACAACTAGATCATCACTGGTGCAGCCAGTTGGTTTTCGAAGTCACGTAATCTATACTAATAAAAGGCAAAGCCCTCACTGACTGACTGACTCACTGACTGACTCATCACTAATTCTCCAACTTCCCGTGTAGGTGGAAGGCTGAAATTTGGCAGGCTCATTCCTTACAGCTTACTTACAAAAGTTAGGCAGGTTTCATTTCGAAATTCTACGCGTAACGGTCATAACTGAAACCTGCTTTCGTCCATATATACGGCCATAGCCTGTAGCTCGGTCGCTGTGTGAGGCGGAGTTGCGTCCCGCATCATCACGCCTCCCACGTAATTGAGTGCCTGCCCATATAAGGTAAATATTCGCGGGTGAAGGACTGTGCTTAGCATATTCATAAGTGCAGCTACTGCGGAAACCCTCTGATGCTGAACAAGCCTTTGTACACATATCAATAGGAAAGCAAGGTGTAAAGCTTAAATTTAAATTACGTTCATAGATACGCTGCCACTAAATATTCGCAGGCAAATCCACAACTTAATACCAGGAATGCCTGTTAAACATCTTAGATTCACGAGTACCGATTTGGGTAGTGATCACTTCGATGAATGAAACCTGTTCAAAAAACGCATTACACAATTGAGAAGGCAGCAAAAGAATATGAAGCGAGTGATGCATACAAGCATATGCATAAGTGCAGCTACTGTGGAAACAAAGCACGGTGTAAACCTAAAGTTTAAAGTTCATAGACAGGATGCCTACGACGAATACGATATTCGCAAGTTGCAAGTTTAATGAGAAGACACAGGGTATAAACGAGACTTTTGATCACTTTGTAACAGGGATACAATTGCTGTAACAGAGTTAAAATTTCTGGTGAAGGACTGTGCTTATGCAAACGACTAGGAAAGCAGAGTGTAAAGCTTAACTTTAAATTAGGTTCATAGACACGCTGCCGATGCCGTTTGTCATGCCTAAGACGAATATGATATTCGCGAGATACAAGTTTAATGAGAGGATGCAGGGTATAAACAAGACTTTTCAGCACTTTGTAGCGGAGTTAAAATTGCTGGTGAAGGACTGTGCTTATGCAAACGAAGATGACATGGTCAGGGATAGAATAGTGTTTGGCACAAACTCAGCAAAAGTGCGAGAGAAACTTTTAAGTGCCGGGTCAGAGCTAACATTAAATAAAGCCGTGGACATCACAAGATTGCATGAGATAGCACAAGCACAGCTGAGAAGCTTTGATGCATGTACTCCCAGCGGCTCATGTGAACTAACTTTGCAGGACTGGGAAAGGTTAAATTAAGTTCATAGACACGCTAAATATTCGCAAGCAAATCCACAACTTAATACCAGGAATGCCTGTTAAACATCTTAGATTCACGAGTACCGATTTGGGTAGTGAACACTTCGATGAATGAAACCTGTTATCTTTACAACGGTTGACAAACACGGAATATAACTTGAACACAACACATCCTCCAAATACAAACCTGATTAAAAGAAATAATGATAATCAAATCCTTGATGACAGCAACACTCATAACAGTCACAAAACAATTACATTGACAATCATGTTACGTTATTTTTAAAATGTTTCCTTTTCTTTTTCATAACTTCTTTAACACACTACTTCTCTGCTGCGAAGCGCGGGTATTTTGCTAGTTAGTTCAATAAAGATTAGGTATCTTTAGTAACCTCTGAACCTCTGGAGCTACTATCCAGTTTCTGCAAGAAAGGTCTAGAATAATATGGCTTGTTTATAGCCCACAAATATGCTTTCTGACTGCTTTTATCTGCTGCCAGTATAGATGACAGGACAGTATAATGTTACACAAAAGTTTGATTGCATATGTTATCAGTCAAAGAATCATTAATAAGTAAATAATTCTGTAATCTATAATGTAAGTTCTTCCTTCACCTTTTGCCATTTGTGATCAAAGCTCAATGAATAGTACCTTTCTTTTAATTTATTTGAGGTATGGCGAATTATTGTTTTTCTTTTCTGAGAGTCATGCATACACATGGATTAGTATGATTTAATATTAATTGCACAGTGTCTCACACAGTGTCTAAACTTTGAAATTTGTTTTGAATAAAACATGATGCGCCCTGTGGTGGGCTGGCGCCCTGCCCGGGGTTTGTTTCCTGCCTTGTGCCCTCTGTTGGCTGGGATTGGCTCCAGCAGACCCCCGTGACCCTGTAGTTAGGATATAGCGGGTTGGATAATGGATGGATGGATAAAACATGATGCAAATGAAATATGATACAGTACCTGACTCTTATTTTACAAAATGTTAGAAGTTGAACCTTAAGTGCAGTGTTCTAGGAGCGGACTCAGCAGGTTCTCAGATTTATGTATCTTTTATCAATAACAAGCTGTTTGAGTAAAAAAAGTAAAAAAAAAAAAACAATGCTTCTGATTTGGAAGAAATGTCAACACTCTTCTTACAAAAAAGAACATTTTGAATTCTTTTTACCTTTAGGGATGTTATTCTGATAAAGAAATACGCTCTGCATTTAATTTGCTGTTGTTTCATTTCTTTTCAAAACCATGTGACATTCTCTTTATGATATTCCATGATGGCAAAATCATCTTGCAAATGACTATTATTTGAAATTCAGTGACAGGAAACCCCCACCCATCTTCAGTTCATTTCACATTTGGACATTGTTTGCAATTCAAATCACTCTGGGATTGTTGATATTTTCACATATTTCAAGTTAGCTTCCGCAACTCTTGAATAATTGGCATTGCCACCTATCAAGTGAAAACGCCTATTGTACGCAGTGTCACCAGAGCCACAATCTATTAATCAACTGAGCACGTCAAAGCTGTTTAGTACACTGATCAGGCTTTCTAGACATGTCCACATTTCATATTCAGCCACCTTAAAAAGCCAGTGTTTAGAAGATCTAATTATAAACATGTCATTCAACATTTATTTGAAAGAGGCAGTCATGATGAAGGGCTCTTAATGTAGATGACAAGTGAGAAAACCGGACTGTGGAAGGATTATAACTGTGATAGTTTATTTATTTATATTTTTTGGAGAGCTATCTATAGTATGCCTCGTTCTTTATTAGCTGACAAAAGAGGAAGACTGATAAAGGTAAAAATATGCGCAAACACACACAATTTGGCCTGTAAAATAACAGCAAAGGATTTCAAAATATGGCTCTTATTGAAAATGTTATTTCCTTCAAGGAAATATTAGAAGCTACAGTAGACAACACATCATATGAGCACATTTAAGATGGATTCATAATTTTCATTTATCATCAAACATAATACAATGCTTACAAGGGTAGCTCGGTAATGTAATGGTTAGCTTAGAAAATGTTTTGAAATCCTTACTTAAAGCCTCATGTATGAAACCTTTTTTAGATTCCAAAGTAAAATTTTGCTTATGCTCGAAAGGCCAAAATAGTGTAACCCAAAACAAAAATCAGATTTGTAAAAGTGTGCATACACGTCATGCCACACTAAATTCCTTTATCATTGTCAAATCAACTAAACACTATGTATTTGAACATGAACTTTTAGGCACTGCACATCTCTTTCTGTCTGTAACCATGTATGTTTTAAAAAAATGTCATTTTTGAACATTCATGATCTAATCACCATACAGTACTTCAGTGAATGTGAAGTTGAGGTATTGCTGCCTACTATTGAATGAAGTGAAGAACCGCAGGAGTCACAAATAAAAGAAAGTACAAGACTGGGAGCAAGTGACAGCAGCTGAATGGAGAGAACAATAATAATGTGATTTCCTAGAGATGCCCTCTTTGGAGTTTTGATCTGAACTGGAGCTTACATTACAGAGACCATCATGCAAAAATCATGCAATCGCAATTCCATTGCAGGTTTTCAAAACTGTAGGGTATTTGCCGACAGAAACTTTTCAGCATGAACTGGCGACCAGCCATGAGTCTAGCAGTCACCTCTGATATGTGTTGTGCCATCTATATGGGATGCTATAATTAAGATGCTACCCAGATATTTGTAATGTCCTTATTGTCAGGGTGAGCAAGCCAAAATCAAAAGGCAATTTGCAACGATTCCTGATTTTCCTAATATAATCGGTGCAGTTGATTGCACACATTTTGCCATTACAGCACCATCACAGAATGAATTTGCTTTTGTAAACTGAAAGCACTTTCATTTAATTAAAATATGACTAGTGTGTGAAGCTCAAATGTGTCTGATTAATGTTGCCATTAGGTGGCCTGGCTAAACCCACGATTCCTTTATTTTGTGAAATAGTAGTATGGGAAACAGACTTCAGCATCATGTTGTGTGTGGTAGCTGGCTTCTTCTACAGAGGACTTGAGGAATTTGTCATAACATTAAGCCAGTTTTAAAACCAAGTTTGAGTTTTATAAGTCCCAACTTTTAGAAATGGCTTCCACGTTTCCGAGATTAAGTATCTTTTATACATGAAGCTCCTGATTCCCTTCTTTTCACTTTCTCTCAGAGGTCAGTTCATCTCCTGTATTCCAGTTTCATCCAAGAGACTTTTAAATGCTAATCTGTCTGAGAACTCTGAACAGGCCTTGTAATGGAGGTTGTGAACAAGTGAGCTTGTGTGTTCTGTAATGAGCCAGTGTCTTATTCTGGTTTAGATCTTGACTTGCACCCCATACTCAGTGGCTCCATGTGCTTGAGTTTGGAACTCCATGTGACCTTTAAATTGGATTATGGAGGCTCAGTAAAAGAATGAATGGGTAGATGGGTAGGTAGGCATGCTTTACTGGGACCAGTCCTTTTTAGTTTATTACATCTCTGTTTGATTTATTTTTTAATTTTCTTTTAGTCTCTTGAATATTGTGTTTTGCTATACAGGTAAAATCAAAAACCCAGTCCAGGAAAAACATTCACGATATCCAGTGTGGGGCTCTCAACATTCATGTTGAATCAATCCGAATGAAGTTTTGGAACAAGGTTTTATAAATCTGTAAAACAAAATAAATATTACAGACTTGCTAAGAATTAACATATGTGGCTACTTCTGTAGCACTTAAATATTTATTTTATGGTGGAGAAAAGCAATTTGATCATAATGAACGTCAAATAAAGCCATCATCTGTACAGGCAGAAAGTTTAGCACATGTCTCTGTGCTTCTAACAGCAAGAATCCTAATTTGATTGTCATTTTAGCATATGCATGTTTGTGCTGAATGTATGAACAGTAGCAAATGCAAGAAGGAAATTGGACTCAGTAGAAGCTCTCAGTGTGTTATTCACACTTGGAATTTATATGTCAAAAGCTGTTTACCAGAGAACTCCAGATTCATCTCATTTATGAAAGAGGACAGTAAATATTGTGTGTGTGGGCGGATGCTGTTTTATATCTTGAAAAGCCTTGCTGTCTTTGTAAATAACTACACGGTACCAAACACATCTGCTGGGTATTTTTGTGGAGACCTTTACCGCAAGAAGATTGTCCATCCATTGCAATTTCTTGCCATAGTGCTTTCACTTTCTTATTAATAGCTTTTTACTCTTACTGAAATCATATTTTCTCTTTTGTTCATAATCAGAAATATAACTTATACATTCATAGTAGGTTGATTTTAATCATGATAGAATTGAAACCCTGTATTTGGTGTATCTTTTGTGAATATGAAACAGTGTTGCAGCAGCCTAAATGCCCTTTTCTTAGGCATGTGGGAAATAATACCTATTCAGTGGGAGGGTGCGGGGTTTCTGATGACGTTATAGGCTTTATAACAGAACATTAATCAGACCTCAGCTCACTTACACAATACTTCAACCAACAGACTGCAATTTCCAGCTGCATTCAGATATGCTTATTCATTCCATTAACATCAAATATACATTCCTCTGAATAGACCTGACAGCATTTACGTACATTAAGCACACATGTTTCTCACTTAATTCAGGAATGCAGCTTGTAGAAAATTTCTGTTCGCAATTCTTTTAGCTCTTTGTCAGCAGTCTTGAGGTCTACTGGCTAATACAAGTATAGGAGTTTCAGTACCACCACTATCTTATTAAGTAGCCCAAAGACATTTGTCTAAGCTGCTTTATGTATGCTGGAGTTCTGTGTGCATCTGTTAAGCAGATATACACGTAAGCTGGAGTTCCCCACAAAACATTAGCCATTTTCTAATATACATTATTGGTATGGATTCGAAAGTGGTTTTCAGTAGAGTACGTGCGGATATCTTTCATCTGAACCATGCCCTGTCACACTGACAGACGTGAAGAGAATCAGCATTATTGAAAATGGAAAAATGATTAGATGTTATACTTAATGCTGTTAATATAGCCTAATTTACTATTTTCTGCTCTCCTTTGTGCAACTCTTCTGTTTTCTTTATGTCTTATTATAGTCACTTTTTTATTTGTCACTTGGGTGGGAGGGTCACTGCGTCTCTACTGCACTACATATGTGTTATAAAGGTCTGAATGAGGAGAAGAGTCTCAAAGCATAGTTGGGATTCCCACTGGGCCACGCTATTTAATGCCAGGCTCCAGAAAATAAAACAAAAATATGCAGTCAGTGGCACAACAGAAAATAGGCTCTGTAAATGCCTCACTAGCCAGTTTGGCTTCTTAATTATCGTACCTCTCATGAGTGGGTCATCATTCTGAAACTTCCAGGCTGAAGTTCACTGAAAGAGGCATGACATCTTGTAACAATGTGGGAATGGCTAAGCTGCCCACATCGGGTGTCTTCACGGTGTTGCATTAGTGGTACTGGAAATCTTGGCTGAGTTCAGAAGGTGACCCTCAGACAATGCGTGACAATGTGTATGTCTTTATTTGAAATTTTATTTTAGAGGTTTTCACTGATTGGGGGCATATCCAAGGCCCAAACCCCAGACACAAATGAAGCACCACAGCCATGGGTTCAAACAGCATGTTTTTATTTGCCAAAGTACCTTAACAGGTTTCTTTTCACTTCATTGAGCACCACCCAACACAACACAATATAATTCTTCCTTTTCTCTCCTTCCACTCCTCTTCCCCCAGGCAAATGTTATCCTCCTCTTCCTGACTTCAGCACCATGACAGAGGTTGGGTGTCCCTTTTTATGCTAGAGGTGGGAGTACTTCAAGTGCCACAGTATTGCACAGTGGATCCACTTTTGGGTCATGCAGAAGCTGCTTGAAGCAGGGTTGATTCTCCACTGCAGCTTCCCCTGGTGGCACCCACAGCATTCAACAGGGCTGACCAAAGACACTATAGTTCCCAACATACCCCTGTGGATGTATGCATGGGTGCCCCAGTCCAGGAGTGCTGCCACCTAGCATATGGAGGGAGTATACAATCTTGGGTAGCTGTCTCCCCCAATCCACCCATTTATAGTCTCATCCAGGAACAGGATAACCAGGATCTCAGTCCATTGATACTTCCTATTACTAGATCTAAAATTTGATTTTGTTTTAGTCAGAAACAGTTTACTCTGTTCAAAGGCCAACAATCATTTCATTAAAACTACCAGCTGAAGCTCATTTTAATTCTGTGGCAGTTACCACATCAGTCTCATTTCTTATTTCTTGTTTGCCACTTGCTTGCTATGTATCTATTCTGGTATCTTTATGACATATTTTTCAGCTATTACCATTAAGTAATTTATCAAATTTTAACTCTTTGAGGGCTGAATATTTTTTCCGAAAAACATTGTTTCTGAAAAGCAATGGTTTCACACAGAAATCAACATAAAATGTCTGTTCCTGCATGCTGCGGCTGCCAGTTTGCCAAATATGTGCAGCAGACTTACTGCCAAGCTGTCTTCGTGTCATGATCGCAGTGCATTGCAATCTGGTTTCTACCTCTTACCATTGTTAAGTGGCAGTCCTCCTGGCGAACATTGCCGTAGGCATGTCAGCTACACGATTAGCTGGGGACCAGTCAGCTGAAGCTGGAACCTCACATTAGTTTTCCATCACTTGTATCAAAATCGGAGTCCGGCAAGTCATAGTCCAGTTCACAGATAATAGGCAAAACTTCATCCACAGAGTATTTTGCTTTACGCATTCGCCATTCGCATTCGCAATCTCTCGCCATTATGTCAGTGCCATTTTTGCCCTTGTTTACACCTTACTACTCACACGACCACAGAAAATCTCGGTCAAACCAATGATGCTAACTTTCCTTAAAGCAACGACAGTCCAACTAAAACATAACGGTTTGTTTTGGCACAGTTTACAGTTGATTACCATCGTCAATTCCTCCTTTTGACAAAATTCGACATCAGCCCTGAAAGAGTTAAACCACCTAAAATCTGTCTTCAATTCATAAGAGTGATACCATGTGAAGGAGCTTCCTGTCTGTGGATTACTTTCATTTATATGTATATTTATGTAACAACATTTTAGCAAAAAATGCACGTGTTTTGCACATAATGCGCATATAACTGGATGACTTGATGTGTGGATTACACAAAATGATTAACATGAGATTTTTACATAGATATTTTTAATATGGCTTGTTGCTGACTGGTGTTGGTCATTATTGGGTCCTGTTCTATCAGATACTTGTTATGTTTGTTCTCCACAATAATGTGAAAGTTTTCTTGGTCATCAATGCAAACTACATAACATAAGTGAAATATAAAAAATATGATTTTTGGGTGGAGAATTCTTTTTCTGATATCTTTGCTGCAGGGCTGCTGTTACACAGGCAATTTATTTTTAATTCCTGCTTTGTTCTACAAAGGAAAAGGAGCGTTATGTTCTTACTTTAAAGACAATCACACTTATGTTGAGTTAATGCTACCATATGCTGTTCATAGGTAAAAAAGATCTGAAGTTAGTTCAACAAACCAATACAGTGCTTATGAAAAGTATTCACCCAATGGAAGTTTGGATATTTTATTATCATACAACATTGTGTAACAGTGGATTTAATTTGGCCTTTTTGACAGTGATCAACAGAAAAAAAGACTATTTAATGTCAAAGTGGAAACAGATCTCTGCGAAGTGGTCTAAATTAGTTACAAATATGAAAAACAAAAAATTAATTGGAAAAAATAATGACCTGCTTCACATCAATATTTGGTAGATGCACATTTGCTCTCATGACAGCTTTGATTCTGTGTGCACATGTCTCTATCAGCTTTGCTCTTCTGAATATTGTATTTTTTCTTCTTTGCAAAATTGCTCAAGCTCTGTCAGGTTGCTTGGTGATCACGAGTGAACAGCTTTTTTCAAGTCCAGCCACAAATCCTTAATGAAATTGAGATCTGGACTCTGCCTTTGCCACTCTAGGACATTAGAATTGTTGTTTTTAAGCTGTGTAGCTTAAGCTTTATACTTGGCGTCGTTGTCTTAATGGAAAATAATCCTCTGCAGACTGCATCAATTTTTTTCCAGAACTTTCCTGTATTTTACTGTTTTTGTTTTACCCAAACATTTCTGGACCTGCAGCAAACAAACATTCCCACAGCATGGGTCTGCTGCTACCATACTTCATGGTGGGGAAGGTATGTTTTGTAATGTGCAAAGTTTGGCTTTTTGGTTTCATTAGACCATAGAACCTTCTTCCAGCTGACCTCATTGTCGCCTTTTTACCAGTCTCCCATATAGGTGGAACTGCTGAAGCACTCAGACAACAGTTGTTGTATGTATAGTCCCTCCATTCTCAGTCACTGTAGCTTGTAACGTCTTTGGAGTTCTCATGGGTTTCTAGCTGCCCTCCCTCAGTAATCGTCCTTTTGCATAATTGCTCAGTTTTTGTGGATGTCCTGCTCTAGGCAGATTTACATCTTTGACATGCTCTTTCCATTCCTTAATAATTGATTAAGTGGACTCCAAGGGGTAGTCAGTGGCTATTATATTTTTTTGAATTCCCCTGACTTATTCTTTTCAATCATCTTTTCATGGAAGTGCTTGTAGTGTTCTTTTGTCTTCATTTCATAGGATAGGCCACAATACTGACTCATCACAAACTGGAAGTACCAGATAAGGTGCATTTGTGCTGCAATCAATTGAAAACCCCTCGACTATAGATAGGGGAACTCCAATGAACTAATTATGTGCCTTCTAAAAACAACTGGCTGCACTAGAAATGATTTAGGTATATGACATTAAATGGGGTGAATACTTATGTGTTTAGTTATCCAGTATTTTATATTTCTAATTATTTTAGGTCATTGTACAGAGATCTGTTTTCACTTTGACAAATAGAATTTTTTCTACAGATCAGTGTCAAAAATGCCGAATTCAATCCATTGTGATTCCAAGTTGTATAACAAGAAAATGTAAAAACGTCCAAGGTAGTGAATGTTGTTATAGGCTCTGTACAATGTACTACAGTATATGTAGTTTTGTTAATGCTGTCATTGTAGTGCCCAAGGGTATTCTTACTGTATCAATTCATATCATCAAGTCTTCATAGCCACTTATTTTAAATATATTAATTTAATACTTTTTCAGATATTATCTTTACACACAATATTCTACCATTAAAATTAATTGTTAATACAGTGCATTTATTATAAGTTGGCTTTTAGTAGGAAATACCTTGTTTGCCATATACAATTTCTTGTATTGGGAATTTACCATTTATCTCATACCCCAGCTTTGTATTTTTTCAGTTTTTGGGGTCAGAGCGCAGGGTGAGCTATTTGTACAGCACCCCTGAAGCAATTGCAGGTTAAGGCCTTGCTCAAGGGCCCAACAGAGTAGCATTCCTTTTGTCACTGGGGGGATTTGAACCGGCAACATTTAAGTTACTAGGCCTGATCCTTTAGCCAGAGATCCACCACACCGCCCCTTTTCACTTTCAGATCCAAAATGTAGTACTAGGGTGTTGTACTGTGTTAGCCATTATGAATGTAGAGAAAAGCCAAGCAAAATTACACTTTTTATTGGCTAACTAAAAAGATTACAATATACAAGCTTTCGAGGCAACTCAGGCCTCTTCTTCAGGCAAGATGTAATCGAAGAAGGGGCCTGAGTTGCCTCGAAAGCTTGTATATTGTAATCTTTATAGATCCAAAATGGAAATAGACCCTTTCTCTCTTTTGGATTAACCATTTATGTGTTTGTTTTATTTTCTAAGTGACTCTCCTGGACTGATGGTCACTCAATTCCTATTGTGGTTTGGAATATTTTTTAGTTTACCTGTACTTTTTTTAATTGGATTTGTTAAATGCAGTTAGTCCCATAAGTATTTAGACAGTGACACGATTTTCATAATTTTGGCTCTATACACCACCACAATGGGTTTAAAATAAAGCAATCATTGTATGATTAGTTTATATTTTCAGCTTTAATTTAAGGGGTTTATCAAAAATATTTTAAGAGCCGGTTAGAAGTGACAGCCATTTTTTTGCTCAGCCTCCCATTTCCAGGGGCTCAAAAGTATTTGGACAAGCTAATATAATCATAATTTTCAATATTTGGTTGAAAATCCTTTATAGTCAATAACTGCCTGAAGTCTAGAACATATGGCCATCTCTAAATATTGGGCTTCTACCCTAGTGATGTTTTGCCAGGCCTTTACTGAAGCTGTTTTGAGTTTCTGCTTGTCGTTGGACATTCTGCCGCCAGTTTTGTCTTCAGCAAGTGAAATATATGTCCAATTGGGTCGAGGTCAGTTGATTGACTTGGCCTTTGAAGAATCTTCCACTGCTTTGTGTTGAAAAGCACTTGGTTTGTTTGCTTTCACTGTATGTTTCTGCTCATTATCCATCTCTACTGTGAAGCATCGTCCTATCGGTTTTGCAGCATTTGGCTGAATCTGAGCAGATAGTATAGCCCAATACACTTCAGAATTCATCCTGCTACTTCTGCCAGCAGTCATATGAACAGGAAACACTAGTGACTGACTTCCATTTGCAGCCATGCATGATCATGCCAGAAAACTGTCTACACCATGTTTCACAGATGATGTGGTATTCATCAGATCATGAGCCATTTCATGTCTTCCTCATACTCTTCTCTTTCCCACATTCTGATATATATCGATCTTGGTGTCCTTTGTCCAAAGAAAATTGTTCCAGAACTAGGAAAGCTTTTGAAAATTTTTTTCTGGCAAAGTCTAATCTGTGCTTCCTATGCCTGAGGTTTACCAGTGGTTTGCACCTTGTTGTAAACCCTCTGATTGTAGACTTTGGCAATGATAGGTCTTCCTCCTAGATCATTCTCCAAAATATTGTGTGTACATGGGTCAGAACTGCCATAAATATATGCACACTCTCACATCAGGTTTTTTTTTCATATTTGTTTGTGTGGGAAGTTGTGTGCACACATTTCGAGGCTCTACTGGTGTGTACGCAAGTTTTATAAATGAGGCCCCTGGCCAGAAATCAAACTCAATTCCCTGGAGCTTTGATGCTAGATCCATGTTAACCATTCTGCCAGTTACTTTCAAGGTATCGGATACTTAGTTTCATACTGTACATATGTTACATTTTTGTGTGTTTTATTCTAAATCTGGCAACCTACACTATTAGTCATCTCTTTTTTTTTCAAATAAATTATCTTTCTATTTGTAGAAACCCATAGTTATGCATGCTTTCTTTTTTTCATCCCAAATGATTTTATTAGGGAAATAAAAGTTATCAAAATGCAATGGACAACGGAGCTTTTTCTAAAGAGGAACACTGAGACAGATAAGGACCACTCAGAGTGACCGTAATTTACCTTCAGTTCTTTATGGAAGCTTCACCACTTAGAGAGGCAAAAGTCTAACAGTAAGTCAGTATATTGGAAAATAATCGCGGTCTTTGTGTTTTAGAGTACTTCCATTGCAAAGTGCTTTTCACACAATAAAAGCAGAAAAAAATGATAATCTGAAAATTAAAAAAAGAAAACAAGTATGATAAAGGCAAGCATTTAAAAAAGTATTCTTTACAGTAACTTAACACTAGAATTACCAGAGCCTACGAAAAAACTTGTATATCCGTCCCACCTTAAATCGCTTCTTAAATCCCTTCACACCTCTCCGCCAGCATCCTTTGTTTCTCTAAATGTGCTGATAAAGAGAAGCTAGAAGTAGCCGGCTGTTCCATTCCCCCCACCAACTTAGAACGTGCACGAACTTCTCTCAGCTCATGCCTTGATTGAGTATCTGGGAGTGAAGTGAAGTTTTAGAGTGGAAATAATAGATCGTTATTTGGAACACACGCATTTCATGTCTGTTCCGTTTTTACAGTAATCTGTGTAAACACATTGTTAAAACAGAAAGGTTTTTTATATTCTAGTAGTAGATGACAAAATGTCATAAACTATATAATGTATGAAGCCTGAAGTCCAAATATCAAAGAAACATTTTCACAAAATGTACAAATATAACACACCAATTGCGCTTTTATTCAAAAATATAACTGCAGAAACAAAAAGCCGCCTTAACATGCGACATTGACACCTGTTTATTATAACTGCCTCCGTGGCGCAATAGAATCAGCTACCGACTGGGAATCAAAAGGTTGCGAGTTTGAACCTGCACCACTCCGTTTTGAGAAGTAAACTGCTCTTAGTCTTACTATTTTAGAATAAAAGCATACATTTGATTTCAGTCTGTAACAGCCGGTGTAATTTATGATCCTTGTAAAGGTTAGCTTTGTTTTTTTTGTTTTTTTTTAATTCACTTTTCATTCTCTCAGTCGCGTTCAGAATCAATCCATACAACCCCATCTGACACGGCTGTTTTCATATAAAGACGCGCTATAGCTCTGCAGTGTACCACGATGCATACTAACGCCCCCCCCCCCACCCCCAAAGGGTTCTGACACACAAATGCTGGCGAAGCTGCCTTCTTCGTATCTCACCGTCACTTGATTTTCTTTTTATTCAGTTTTATTGAGTGTTCCTGCCAGTCCCCACATGTTGTATGCTGTTTCTTTTGTACTCCAGGACATGCAGAGAAGAGAATGGTAAAGAGCAGTAACTTCGGCGCTATATGCAATCATCAGACACTCCCCATCTGCCCATGTCGCTCAAACACAGGAACATATGTTGGTGTAAAAGTATAACAAAAGTGCACTTTTTCCATCGCCTTTTCCTGTAAGAAGCAATGTACACACTTCTCTCTATGCTGTGGTTTCTATTACACACCTGAAAGAAAGAGACAATATATGTGAAAACATCATCGCACTAATGCAATATTATTTGAAAACGAACAGCGTCAGATCGGGTGTGAATTTATGCAGGAACTGGAAATTCTCTGATGTGGGACCTTCCCCCAGGGAAGAAAGTACAGTGTCAGGTGCTCATTCAGTGTAATAGGAACCATAGCACAGAGAGATGTGTACACTGCAACAAGTACACGTGTCGTAAATGTAGGAAGGACGGTCCTTGGGTGTGTGGGAACTGTTAATATTTGAATGTGATGATTTTATATAGCACGGAATGGAAATCAGCACTTCTTAGCATTGCACCATGCAAGCTGTCGTATCAATCGCCTACTGTAACTTTCTATCTTTTTTCTTCGGTTATACAGGTAGTCTTGAATAAAAGTGCACTTTTTTTGTTATACTTTTACACCAACATATGTTCCTGTGTTTGAGCATGCTCAAACGGGCATGCTCAAAAAATACACGTGTAATGCCACGAAAAGTGCATGTAGACACTTCATTTGTCACGAGAATTGGTACATTGGTACGAGAATGCAGTCACAAGTACACTGCAGAGCTATAGCGCGTCTTTATGTGAAAACAGCCATGTCAGATGGGGTTGTATGGATTGATTCTGAACGCGACTGAGAGAATGAAAAGAGAATTAAAAAAAAAAAAACAAAGCTAACCTTTATAAGAATCATAAATTACACCGGCTGTTACAGACTGAAATCAAATGTATGCTTTTATTCTAAAATAGTAAGACTAAGAGCAGTTTACTTCTCAAGACGGAGTGGTGTAGGTTCGAACTCGCGACCTTTCGATTCCCAGTCGGCAGCTGATTCTATTGTGCCACGGAGGTAGTTATAATAAATGGGTGTCAATGTCGCATGTTAAGGCGGCTTTTTGTTTCTGCAGTTATATTTTTGAATAAAAGCGCAATTGGTGTGTTATATTTGTACCTTTTGTGAAAATGTTTCTTTGATATTTGGACTTCAGGCTTCATACATTATATAGTTTATGCCTACATTTTGTCATCTACTACTAGAATATAAAAAATGTTTCTCTTTTAACAATGTGTTTACAGATTACTGTAGAAACGGAACAGACATGAAATGCGTGTGTTCCAAATAACGATCTATTATTTCCACTCTAAAATTCCACTTCACTCCCAGATACTCAATCAAGGCATGAGCTGGGAGAAGTTCGTGCACATTCTAAATTGGTGGGGGGATGGAATAGCCAGCTGCTTCTAGCTTCTCTTTATCAGCATATTTAGAGGACAAAGGACGCTGGCGGAGAGGTGTGAAGGGATTTAAGAAGCGATTTAAGGTGGGACGGATTTACGAGTTTTTTCGTAGGCTCTGGTAATTCTAGTGTTAAAGTACAGTATATGTGTTCATTAGAGCATCAAAGCATAGACACAAGTGTATTACCTACTATGAGTCTCATTTTGCCTCTTTGCAATGTCTTTGGCTTTAGGTTTAAATTATGAATACAGTGAATATCTCAAAATAGTGATATTAATATTCTTCCATACTCTGTGTAATTGTATGTGTCGAATCCAGAGCTTCAAATATTTACTTACTTATGTCAGTTGCCCATCTTGGGGTACAGATTACTAACAAGAGCACTGTAGGCATTTCATTCTTGGACCAGTTTCTCTGATTGTGCCCAGGTATGATCCACCCTTTTAGCATCTGTTTCTGGGACCTGGTGCCAGGTGTTTCTCAGCCGGCCTCCTTTCGCCTTTTCCTGGGTGTTCATGTGAGGGTTTGCCTTGTGATGCTTGAGACAGGCTTATGGAGGGCATGGACTATCCACTTCCAGTGTTGCTAGAAAATCTCTTCCTCTAATGGCTGTTGTCTTGTTTGCTGCCACAGCTGTTGGTTACTACTGGTATCAGGCCGGAGAATCTGGAGGAAATTGCAGAGCCTGATGTTGGTGGCGATGGACAGGTCCTTGGATCCTCAGACATTTTTAGTTGGAGGAAGACTGCCCTTACATTGCCGATTCTGGCTCTGACATCGGCATCTGTCCCACACCTGTTTGTTAATGATGCTGCCAAGGTAGACAAAGCTTACTATATCTTCTAGTATTTCACCTTCCAACGTCATGAAAGATGTACTAACAGAGGCCAGCCTTGAAGACCATGGTCTTCTCTCTGTGGATGTTAAGTCCCAGGTGAGTGGACTTTTCTGCAATGACACTGGTCTTTACCTGATTCTGTTGGTTGATGTGGGATAGGAGAGCCAGGTCATCCACATAGTCAAGGTCACCGAAGTGTGTCCAGGTTCTCCACAAGATCCCGTTCTGCCTCTGCGCCATAGATGTTTTCATAACCCAGTGGATTGCCAGCAGGAACAAGAAAGGTGACAGTAAAAAAACCTGCCTTGCTTATGTCTGTACTTGAAAGGCATCAGTGAGTTGACCACAGTGTATGTGGAATGCAGCATTTGCAAATGGGTTTTTCCTCCAGGTACTGCAGGTTTCCTCACACATCCCATAGATATGTGTTTTGGGTTAATTGTTGATTCTAAATTGACTGTGTGGGTGTGTGCGTGATTGAAACTTGTAATGGACTTTCAACCAGAGATATGTCCAAGGAAGGTTTTCTTGTGCCTGATTAAGCTCCAGACCTCTTAAGCAGGTTTAAGAATATTATGATATATAAAAAAGTAAAGGCAAACAACAAATATAATGGTCACTTCTGTTATACAGAGCATGAATCACACTAGTTACGTAATGAAATTTTGAATGCACAACGGAAGTGTGGGCAGACGCCGCTGATTCCTGACCCACTTTCCTTATGCTTTATGTTTTAATTGAATTCGAGAAAGGCTATGGTGGGTTTTTTTAATATAATGCTTACTTTGCCAAGGTTTGAAGATTGACTGCATCTCAGTCATTACTGCATTTCACCCTTACAGCTGCATTTAGTTGTGTTTAGATGTGTTTGTCCCTCAAGCTTAATTTTCAATTCATTTCTATTTCTGCAGGCCTCATAGGGATTACACTGATTATAAAGTAAAGTTGCTTCTGTTTTTCCAATAGATGGTTCTTGTTGCCTATTAGACTAGCTCTTTCAGGGAAAACAAATCTGTGCAGTTTGACATCGAAAAAAGGTATAAATATTTATTATCATGATATGTACTGTATATATATTTACTAAGTTTTTTTGTAGCATTATAGTAAACCTTTACTTCTCATAATTATTACAATGCATTGTAGAAGCAACTTTTGGATTCTATTTTTTCTTATTATTTTTACTTCACCCTTTCGCTATAAATTAGCTTAATAAACTACAACCCTAATTGTCAATAACGACATACAGTCAAAAGGCCTACAGGAGACTCAACTTCCCCATCTGAATACATGGTACAGAAGTTTTTTATACATAAAAGTATCATTTAGAGGCACAGCAGAATACACGTAGTTGCTTTAAAGCAGTCAAGGTCACTCTGACTTCTGGTTCACAAAAGACTGTGTTCCAGCATAAGCTTCATAAACATGACTCCTAAGTTGAAAATGTACTAGAGTTAGCCTTTCAGCTTATGGACAAGATGGTGGAACAACAATTAACATTACCACCTCAGATTGCTTAGACCCTGGCTTGACTCTCAGCTGGAATCCTTTTTCTCCAGAATTTGCACACTTTTCCTCTGTTCCTGTGAGTTTTTTTCAAAACTCAGATATCCTCCTACACTCCAAAGACGTGCTTAGGCTAATTGATTCTAGTTTCCTGTTAACATTATAATTGAAAAAGTGTGGTTAAAATATGGACAAGCAGATGGATAAAAAGCTAACACTATTAGGTCTTCTCTTAAATTCTACTTCATTGTACACTGACATGACTTACAATACATGCTTTGGACTTTTACCTGGTGCCTTAATGAATCCAGACCAGTGCCATCATTTACTGCCTGCAAGTTTTTCTCCATCAGACTACTCATCGTGTATTGAGTATATTTAAACTTTTAGAACTATTGCATTTTGTATTATGTGAAACTAGCTGTGCTACATGGGTGAAAATTTAAGTAATAAATGTAGACCTCAGTGTATTCAGAATAATGCGTGCATGGCACCATTTATTGGAATGTGTTTTATAGTGCATGTAGTAATAAAAAGCACTGCATTTTCCATTCTAACAGATGGCATATCACAAACATTAGCACAGCTTTTACGAGTCCCATAGCAAATGGCATATAGCAGAGACATTGCATTCGGACGTACACACAGATACACAGACACTTGTCCTTTTATTAAGGTGGATAAAGATTAAATATTCAATGGCTTGGGAAGTATCTAGCTTAAAACATAACATTTATAAGAATAGCATGTTTGATAAAGATCTTTCAGAATAAGACATTTTTGTCTATTGCCTTGCCTGGTTTGTTATAGAAAACTGTAATGATCCTGTAACAGGTATAACATGCTCAGCACAACGTTTCCTTGATTAACTCGTGTAGAGTCTGTCAAGAAATCAATTTAATTAAGGCTACAGTACAATAGATTCAATGGCTGGCCTAATAGGTGGTACGCTTGTAGCAAATCAGGCACAGTACTTTAGCACAGAATGTACAATTGTGTTGCAGATTTCTTGTTAGCACATTATATACTTACTGTTAAGGAACACTTTCTGAATAATAAATTCTGCAGTCTAAAAAAGTCACATTTCTACACCTATGTATGTCTATGCAGACCTCAATCTACCCTATAACTGAAGGCTTTCACTCCATACAATATATGTATGTTTGTACGTGATGCATTGCAGTTTTACTGAACTGACTTTTTAACAAATTCTTAATGAAATGTTCATGCTTTTGATAGATATCATACTTTTTTGTCAAGGTACCATTAAATTGTTGTACAAATATTGCCAAGATATTACTAACATTTCAAATTGCTATTCATGCTTGAAATGATTGATTTATAATTTATTATTCACATATTACTCCAGTCCTCTAATGGTAAACCCTCATAACTCATTCTTAATCATGCTTAAATCCTAAGAGGTTATTAGAGAAACCTTTGTGATTGTGTTACTGCAAGCAGGTGAATTTTCTTTCCTTGGGTTGCAAAGTACTAGCATTTCCAAAGTTCAATTCTGGATTCAAAAATGGTCAAAATACAACAACTTTATCAAAGAGAATCAGTCTATTGTAGTTTTCTGAAATATGTCATTCCATGTTATTTGTTGTTATTTATTCGCTCGCCCACCCCACAAACCTGGGGGCGCGCTTCACGCTAGCCACTTTGCGTCTTTGCCACTCGCATTTTGAAGAGTGGAGGGGGGCTGAACACACACTAAGGAGAGGCAGATGGATCAGCTGCTGCCATGGTACATGATCTGCATGTTGTACTGCGCGTCGATCATTTAAAAGCCTGTACAGCAGTTTTCCTTTTGTCTCACTTCCTTGTCTCGCAGGACTTTAAAGTGTCTCTGAGAAATTGTTTGTAAGTAGGGCGTGACATGCAAGAAGTCTCACGGGCATGGCCCCCACAAGGGGGGGGGGCTGACAGGGCTCTAGCCAGGGGGCCCAGGATCACAGGGGCCCGGCGGTGGATGAGTAGATATTATGCACAAACAAAACATATGAACAGAAAACAAGAATTGATCCTACAGTGTTGAGTGTCAACTTCAGCATAAAATATTTTGAAAACTAAAAACAATATAAAAATATATATCTATACTAATAAAAGGCAAAGCCCTCACTGACTGACTGACTGACTGACTGACTGACTGACTGACTGACTCACTCACTCACTCACTCACTCACTCACTCACTGACTCATCACTAATTCTCCAACTTCCCTTGTAGGTGGAAGGCTGAAATTTGGCAGGCTCATTCCTTACAGCTTACTTACAAAAGTTAGGCAGGTTTCATTTAGAAATTCTACGCGTAACGGTCATAACTGGAACCTACTTTCGACCATATATACAGCCATAGCCTGCAGCACGGTCACCGTGTGAGGCGGAGTTGCGTCCCGCATCATCACGCCTCCCACGTAATTGAGTGCCTGCCCATATAAGGTAAATATTCGCAGGTGAAGGACTGTGCTTATGCAAACGAAGATGAGATGGTCTAGTGTTTAGCACAAACTCAGCGAAAGTGCGAGAGAAACTTTTAAGTGCAGGGTCTTAGCTAACATTAAATAAAGCCATGGACATCGCAAGATCACATAAGAGAGCGGCTCACGTGAACTGACTGTGAACGCAGTACGTAGAGAAGAAGAAAGAGCTCGAAAGAGCGCTGAACAAAAAACACATTACACAATTGAGAAGACAGCAAAAGAATATGAAGCGAGTGATGCATACAAGCATATTCATAAGTGCAGCTACTGCGGAAACAAAGCACGGTGTAAACCGTAAGTTTAAATTAAGTTTATAGACACGCTGCCGCTGCCATTTGTCATGCCTACGACGAATACGATATTCGCGAGATAAAAGTTTAATGAGAAGACATTAGGTATAAACGAGACTTTGGATCACTTTGTAACAGAGTTAAAATAGGAAAGCAAGGTGTAAAGCTTAACTTTAAATTAAGTTCATAGACAGGCTGCCGCTGGCGTTTGTCATGCCTAAGACGAATACAATATTTGCGAGATAGAAGTTTAATGAGAGGACACGGGGTATAAACGAGACTTTTGATCACTTTGTAACTAAGTTAAAATTGCTGGTGAAGGACTGTGCTTATGCAAACGAAGATAAGATGGTCAGGGATAGAATAGTGTTCGGAACAAACTCAGCAAAAGTGCGACAGAAACTTTTAAGTGCTGGGTCTGAGCTAACATTAAATAATTGCTGGTGAAGGACTGTGCTTATGCAAATGAATAGAAAGCAAATGATACATTGTTTTAAAAATGTTTCCTTTTCTTTTTCATAACTTCTTTAACACACTTCTTCTCCGCTGCAAAGCGCGGGTATTTTGCTAGTATCTATCTATAATAGATAGATATCTCAGAAATGCACTCTTATGTACTGTTCATGTGAAAGACAGGTCGTGTTTCATGTCATAAATGTTAAACTGCTTTGTGTAAACAGCACAGTAGGAGAAAGGGACAGGGTATGAATCAGTCCTTGAAGTGGATACACTTAAACGTTTATACCCTATGTAAGCGCAAGTGATACACTATGAGTAGTTCAAAGAGAGGGGTTGGGGTGGGTGGCTGCTTGGACATACCTGGTGCAAGATGTTATGCTTGCAAACACTGCTGGTACACAAAAGCTATAAAGCTGAGAAGTGCTAGTACTCCATGACCACCTCAAGCCCTCATCTGAATGTAACATGGCGTGATGGGCTGCCCAGTCAGGCAATAGCGGTCAACTTTTGCCCATTCATCTGCTGATCATTTGGTGGCAGTTTAGAAAGAGTGTGCATTGGATTAGACCTCCGATTTGTTAGGAGAAGTGGAAGTGATCATTAGGAGGAGAGAAGATGAGCTGTTTGCTTATCTGATCTTTTGTTTCTTTTTGTTTTGTTTTTGTAATAACATTCTGGATTTATAGCCATATTCTTTGGAGGAAGAAAACCTTTTCTTTTTTATTTTGCTTATCACTGCATATGTGCAGTTATAAGTATTGTAAATAGTCCATTATGTTTCTTTTTTGCATCTTTTTGTGTGTCATTGCTGTTTTTACTTTGTTAATATTCCATGACACTGATTTTAGATAATTGTTTTATTAACATTTGCTGCAATAAAGGAGAGTTATTGTATTGCACCTAATTGTTATCTATGTCACTCACTCACTACTGGTTTCAAGTCAGTCATGAACTACAGACACACGGCGGCTTAATCATGAAGTATACAGGCTATCACTGGTACAAGTCTTTATTCACCATACATCCTTAAGATTCTTGACAGGTGGCAATGAACTGGAATGAGTGGAGATAAATGGCATTTTTGGCTTTTTAAATGTTTGGGCAGACAAGAAAAAATTTCAAATAGAGAAAAACTACTCTACATGAGTGACTGTATTTGTATACAACTGACCTGCTGAATAAACATTTATTTAAATGTATCTCTAGAACATTAGATATATGAAAAACAGCTCTTCACAAATCTAAATCCACTATTCAATGATTCATATGTATTTAAAAATGACCATTTCAGGAATGACAGTTTACAGTGATTTTTTTAATTGAAGTGCATGGTAATAAATGTTAAACTTAAGTATTAGTTATTTTTTGACAGCTTAGTATTAATGTTGTTTCTCCAGTGGCTTATTTTACATTACATGAATCCACCAGAAATTCCAAGTTAAATTACACTTGAATCCATTTAGTTGTACTATATTAGGATTTAACAGCAATATCAGTAAAAAGGAATGAGGACACCTAATGTTTGCGCTGCAATGGGCTGTTGCCCTGCCCAGGGTTTGTTCCTGCCTTGTTCCCTAAATGATTGACTGACTGACACGTAATGTAGCATTTATAATAACATGAGCAATGCAAGACATGAAGGTTCATTTTTTTTACGTAAATATGATTTAAAATTCTGCGGTGGGTTGGCGCCCTGCCTGGGGTTTATTTCCTGCCTTGTGCCCTGTGCTGGCTGGGATTGGCTCCAGCAGACCCCCATGACCCTGTAGTTAGGATATAGTGGGTTGGATAATGGATGGATGGATGATTCCAAATTTTTTTTCAAATGTATTAAATTCATTTATCTTATATTAATATAATGTACTGATTGCTTTTAGCTGATGGTAGAAGTCTTCCAAAGCTATATCAGTGGCCTTCATGTTGGTTGGGGCATAGACTGCGATGATAATGGTATAAAACGGGCATATAGGTAAATGAGCAATTTGCTGATGGCTTGCCAGCCCAGCAGGGAGCAATAAGAACTTAACAAACAGGAGCCGCATCTGAGTGACCAGAAATCAGGACTGAATTGCCTTCCGCTTTCCTTTACCAACTTCCAGGTCAATGCAATTTGAGTAATGTACAGATTTTTAGCAATACATGAATTTTCTCTGGCCTGTCTTGCAAAGGAAAACAAATCTTATTATAAATGTTTTTGTATGCCCTGTTTTATGCTCCAGTTAGTGATGAGTGAACTCCATGATGTTCGCTTCACCTTGAGTTCAGAGAAATCACGGAAGTGTTGCGAATACCGCCAAACTCGGGGAAATGCATTGAAGTCATTTGGAAAGGACTAACTGAACAAAATTTTACTGGATTATAATGGTGCAATCATCTTTACAGTGTCCCTGAGGGTTACGGAAATGTCTGCCAACTATACTAGACTGATTAGTGTGGCTAAAAACGTTACCTGAGCTGTGCGGCAGCAGTACCCACTACTGTACCACCGTGCCACTGTAAGAAACAGCCAGAGTCAGAGACACACAATCATATATTTCATCAAAACAAAGCAGAAAAGCCGAAATCATAGTCAAAAGTCAGAAAAAATGTGTAGGTCTTTTAAAGGCAGAAATTTCTAAGTGCCATGTCATGATTGAAGCCACTGGCTTGTTCTGTTTGTTGATGTGACGCCAAAGGCTCTCCAAACTGTCTGTACTTTTGCTTTGTACTCTTTCTTCTATGAAAAAGATAGAAACATCTTGTAAATAGTAATAAATCTTGAGTTATTTTTATTATTTCTTAGAGTCTTCCGTGTTTAGAGGGCAGGTGGAGGGTGTCAGGCTACTTCAGGGTTTATTTCACTTTCCACGTGGCTAATTATGCATTCATAGGACATGCACATCCTTCTCTTATATTGACGTAGACCTCGAAGATTGACCTCCCATTTGGCAACAAACAGAGATAACTTGTTATGTTTGCTGTATATGTTTTATAAAAATAAAATTTTGAGATTGAATTCACCTACTGTACACAGTATTAATGTGCCTTTATTGCTTTACATTTTATCACATTTGTTTTTATGGAAAATGTAAAAAACTGGCATAAATACTGATGTTATACTAGTTCACCAGCTGCCTTAGCACCTTTGGTTACCATGACGTCTGCATGTTCTGTTTATATCTGCATGAATTTTCTTTACTAACTCCAGATTTCTCCCAGTGTTCAAATCTGCATTGTGACGGCCAGTAGACTAGTGATACTAATTGTGAGCACAATCATGTCCTCTTCATAGTGCCAACCACTGCACTACCGTGCCTTCATGAGATCAAAGAAGAAAGAGACATGAGAGTGAGAGATGTGCAACCTTTGTAATCAGAAAGCAATCCTATGTTTCATCAAAACAAAGAGAAAATGCTGAATCTGAGTCTAAAGCCAGAAATAGTGTGATCTTTAAAACCAGGGAATTCAAAGAAACAATTGCCAAAGAGAGTACTTTTTAATCCAATATCACTGGGTTTTTAAGTGTCCCAAAGGGATAGAGAAGCATCTCCCAGCTATGCTGAACCTATTGTTTTGGCCAAAATGGTGACCTGAGCTGTGATACAGCAGTGCCAACCGCTGCATGACCATGCCTCCCTCAGATAAAATTAATTGAATTAAATATCAGAACAGTGTAATTTCTTGTAGACAGTGACAACGGGAGCAGGTTGCATGAATTTACAGAGACATGGACCCCACAAACATGGTGTACATAAGATTTACAAAAAAAAATCAGAGGGAGATCAATAGAGAGCGATAGACAAGGAGCCCATCTTGTCTCTGGAATCAGCAGAAGGGGGCTGAAAATCACAGCGATCCAGGTATTATTCATTTTCATAAAGGTCAGTCTATCTCCAGAATCTGTGGACAACTGGGTCTTCTTGTCTGTGACTATTCCGTCTGTCGCACTGAAAACCTGCTCAGACAATAAGCTGGAAACTGGGCAGCACAGCACTTCCAGAGCATATTGAGCAAGCTCCCAGTTTAAATCCAACCTCATCACCCTGAACTCCATGGGGTCATCATTTCACATAGAATCATTTGCACCAGTGCACCCCAGGTAGTCACTCACCATGCGGTCCAGGGACTGATGATATTGCCACCCTGTGTCAGACTTGGTTGTTGAGGCTGGAAAAAGTCTCTCCACGCATACTTAAGATTGCCACCACCACACCACAGCTGTTGATGCTGCTACTGACAGCTCTCTGATGGACATGTACTGTAGAGAGGTAGCAGGGAGGTGAAGGTTAGGGTATGCCTCAAGCAGCTAGCTGGTAAGGACAGTTTGGTGCCGCATCCTCCTTTCTTGCTGGCTGGGTTAAATAAACCTCCCCATTTTGGCTTTGTACTGGGGGGTCTAGTATGGTGGCCAACCATGAATCATCCCTCTGTTTTATAGCTTTAATCTGGGGTCCCGCCTAAAACATTGCAGCATATGTGTATCCATGTTGTAGAGGTGCCCCCTGCCTATCACTTCCTGTCTATCTTCTTCTTCCTCCTCCTCCTCCTTCTCTTTCTCCTGCTCTGTACCTCTCCCCACAACAATAAACACTGCCCTCTGCGCCTGCTCATCCTCCTGCTGCGAGCCCTATGCCTCCTCCTCCTTCTTTTCCTCTTCCTCCTGGAGTGCCCCTACCCTACCAGGCTGCCTAATGGGCCTATCCTCCTCCTCCTTGGCATCCTCTCCCACCTTGAAGAGGCCACCTAGTTTCCTGTCCAGCAGGAACACTACTGGGAGCCCATCATTCCAGTCTGTGTTCTCCTGGAATGCAGTCTTAGTGGCCTGCTTGAAAAGAGCCAAAACCTTGTGCAGTAAATGATATGTACTGCCCCTGCCCATTCCTACTTGTCCATTTGTCAGTGGTAAAGTGGACCCTTCTGCCCACAGCATGGTCAAGTCACAGATCTACATTCAGTGCGACATACTGGTGGAAGGCCGGGACAACCTTTCAGGCAAAATAATGGCGGCTGGGGATCTGCCTGGTGGGTATAGCGCAACTCATCACCTGGCAGAAGTGGGCCGTGTCCACAGCCAATAGGGCAAGAGCTGAAGCACCCACGATTTTGCCAGGTGCCCAATTAGACCTCCAGCACCTGGGTGATGGTGGACTGTTGCTCTGTGCTAACAGAAGGGGTAGAGAACAGTGAAGAAGAAGAAGAGCTGCACACTGGCCGCCTCTGGGTGTGAGCTTCTGCAGCTAAGGACTGGCTTCCACTGCCAGACTCTGATACAAGGGGTGCTGGGGAGTGGGAGTAGGCAACATATACTAGTAGGGGCTTACCACCCCCTTCCCTATGCTGCCCTAATGCTGATTCCACAGCAGCCTGTGGTGGTTCTTCATGTGGTTGGGGAGGGGGGAGGCGGTAGTGCCCATATGAGAACCAATCTTGTATCTAGGTGTTCGCTGCTGGCTATTGCCTGCCAGAGGCACTACCTACCAAGACACGAGAGTTCCTAATATTGAGCTCTGTAGTGGCCCTGCACCTCCCTCACTGCCTCTGACGCTGGTGCCTCTCCACCTCACTGCCGGCACCCAGGGTCTGTCACTTTCACTCTCCTCCTCTTCCTCCCCAGGTCAACAAAGGGTAGCTATAAGAGACACATGCAACTGCCCCTCCCTTGCTGCCAGGGTCTGGTCCTCAGCAGCTGATGCACTGCCCCCGCAGCAATGTGTCACTGGTGGAAGTCCTCACTGTCTTCCTCCCTAAATGTGTCTAGCACCCCACCAACAGCTCCTGTCCGTCACTTTCCAAGTCTGTCCTTGCCTGCTTTTGGACTTCATCCCAGAGATCTCCCAAGGTGTGATCAAAGAGTAGGGGGGGATTCCTTCTCAGGGGGACTTGTTAAGGATCTGGAGCCCTGGGGACAGCTCATTGGCAGCACAGAGTTGCTTTGGCTGCACAGCTACTTGCTGCTGCTGTTGGCTTTCTCTACTAGACTGACAGGTATTGCCAAAGGTGGTTGAGAGGATGTGGATGGGTTGGTGGTACTGTGCCCTCGATCAGCTCCACAGCCATGGCCAGCTGTCATTCCTGCAGCCTTCATCAGAATTGAATAGCTTTTTTGGAAGGGGGGGGGGGGGAATAATAAAATATTCCCGAAACAACCAGAACACAAATACAGTGGTGCTTTGGTTTGCAAGCATAACTCGTTCAAGAAACATGCTTGTAATCCAAAGCTCTCGTATATCAATGCAAATTTCCCCATAAGAAATAATGGAAACTCAGATGATCCATTCCACAATCCAGAAATATTCATATAAAAATGATTAATACAAAATATAAAGTAAAAATACATAAAACAAATTAACGGGCATTTTACCTTTGAAAAGAATTGTGGCTGGTGTGAGGCAGACAAGAGAGAGGAGACAGAGAAAAGGAGGAAGAGGGTTATTGTGTAGGACGTCTTTCACTCTAACTGAAGGAATCACTGCTGTCTATTGGCTCACTGGAATCTTTTTCTTTTTTGGCGACTTTTAACAAGGAACCTATCCAATGACAGTTGCTTTTGCCTCCTTTTGATGATTTCGCGGAAGTGTGACATTGCATTGACGTTAAACAGATTCAACGCTCACACACAACATAAAAAAATGCTTTACACACACACATGGTCACAATGCTATAGTAAGCTGTATACACTCGTACGAATGTTGACTATATGAGTAAGGCACGCCGACTTAGACCGAGCATGGGAGACAATTACCCACAATCCTGTGGAGAGAGAGAAGAACCATCAGCTCAGCTGTGATCGTGTGACACTCGGCAGGCAAAGCGTTTACGTACTACTCGTATTGCAAGACCTTGCTTGTTTATCAAGTTAAAATTAGTTTTAAATTTTTGCTCATTTTGCAAATTACTCACAATCCAAGGTTTTACTGTATTAGGGTATTTTTTACCCCGCAGTGCCACACAGAAAGCTGCAACCCCCGCCCCCCCCCCCCCCCCCCCCACACACACACACACACACACACACGTGCAGTGCCTTTAAAACAAAAGACGTAGCTGGAATGCTAACTATGAACAAAATATAACAAAAGGCCACAAACTAGCAATAAGTGAAAAAAACACCTCAGATAGCAGCACTGAACACCTAAGAAAAACTAAATCCCAACAAAAATAAGTCCTTTCATTTCTTTCTTTCTCTCTTTCTTGCTTGCTTGCTCTTATCTCTACCACTAAGTCCCACAGAGTCTATAATGCAAGTGATCAGCGTTATATAACGGGTTCCCATCCAATGTTGGCTATTACAGCTCCAAGGGATGTTGCTCTGGCCTCACAAAGCATTATGGGTAACTGGAAACAAGAATGCTTCTAAACTGGCCAAATTATCAGTAAATTTGACAAACAAGGGTGAACGCAGCAAATTTGCCATGAATAACGCTTTGGAGAAACTCGCCAATCAACACTACTAACCATCGTCAGTGGCCTTGTTCTCCTTCACACGTTGTTGCTCACCTCTATTTCTGTGTTATGAGACCCTGCAGTTTGAACACTGCTGCTAGAAGTGTTGTCTTGCTCTGATTAGTCTCAACTGCAGTATGTTCCACTTGTCCAAATAAGTATAGTATTTTGGTTTATTTTTTGTGTTAGGTATAGCTTTCATCAAAACATGTCTTTAGCTTCTATGTCTTATTTTTTTCTTTACATTTTAATTTTCACTGCTCAACATTGGTCTCGTTTTGAATGATTATCCACGTTGACGTTTACTCTTTTGTGGCACAGTAACCAATTAATGTACGATCTCATAAAAGCGATCAGTTAAGGCACCTGCTATGATCTCACCCCACCAACATCAACCCTCCAGGACTTGTATGTTTGTTTTCAATCTGCTTATTTAGGTCTCCTTAGAAAGGATTTATAATACTGATGATTGATGGGGGTTTGGGGTGTGTGCTGGATAGCAGATTGTTTTGAGTGCTTGTGCTGTCAGTGAAAACATGGACTTTTCCTATTATTAGACTTTTTGTTCTTGCTTAGAGTAAGGCTCCTTTGAGAGCAGTGATCCACAATGTGCACCTAGGACACCGTGATGGTAGATCCAGCCATGCATTTATCTAATATAAACTTACAGCTTGCATACTGTTTACTTTCTCTTGTATTTTTCATTCATACTGAACCACAATCCTAGGTATAGTAACTACTAATGCTGTAATATTTGACTACATCAAAACAAGGTTTACAAAAAAGTGCAGTCCTCTTTATTTACTTTCCCGGACAATGAAAATTGTCTCACATTTGCAAATTCCCAGCTTCATAAACCCTAAACATTTGTTTTAAAAAGTCTCCTTAGTAAGATATGTGCCATTGGTGCTCTCAGACAAGAGTTCACAAAGGCGATGAAGGCATTGTTTCAACACAAAAGCCTGCAAAAAAAGAATTTAGACAGTTTAATTGGAGCTCAAGAAAGGGAAGGTTCTTATAATATGAAGTTAAGCTTGTCATCTAAGTTAAGCTTCCTCTGGATGACAACCTTAATAATCTTTCCCAGCATAAAGGACAGCAAGCAAAGTCTAGCAAACAAGCATGAAAGCACTGTCACAATTGTTTACTAGCAAATGAAAAAGTGCAAAATGAACATCTTTGAGAATTAAGTAAATAGTTTTGTTGACATTTTATAACAAAAGAAATATGATAAATGAAAGACAAATTGCATTACTTCTCAATAAAGTGAACTTTCAGTCTTCAATGAAGATGTCATTTACTCAAACAATGTAACATTTAAACTTGTGTACTAGCCCTACATTTTTACACAAAGTACTGTGCCTATCAGAGCTAAATAAATTCACCCGTGCTTCAAATAGCCTGCCATTTGCACTGGACTCACTTCGATTCTGGTATATGAGCAGATAGACTGAGTGTTCACTTTATGAGGCTTATTTAATGTATCTAATTGTGAGCTGACTCCCCTTTTACCCTCAGAACAGATTGTCAGCAAAGTGTAAATTTTGGTTCCCACAAATTCTATCAATTCTACCCCCATTACCATGCCACATTTATGACCACTTAAATCATTTGCCATGCTGTGAATTGCACAGACTCCTAGTGTTTTGTGTCCTGCCTACCAGTTTTAAACGGAATCACCTGCGCACATGCTGCTGTTAGATCTTTGCCTCCAAATAGGTTAGGGAAAATGACTTTTAACTACAGTCTGATTTTTCTCTGTACATGAAAGGAGTTTGATCCAACCCCCCCCCCCCCCTTAATTTTTTCAGGAGTCAGAGTAGGTGTTTCTGGTGAGAAGCTCCTTTTTATAGGTGAATCCAGTCTAGTGATCCAAATTATAAAGTGAACAAAGTGGGTACTGTGGCACTAAAGGCTGACCTGGACAAAGTAAGTAAGTCAAACAGTCAGTTTGGAAATAGCAACATCGTAGAATTCAGAACAGTGGCATCATTGCAAATTCAAGCTCCTTTGGGGCAGTCATCAAAACTCACTTTTAATAAATCTGAAAACCCCTCGGAAAACATGTTTTCACTTTGTCATTATGAGTTATTGAGTGTAGAATGATGGACAAAATGGCTTATTCATCTATTTAAAATTAAATCCACAACATAATTAAAGAAAGTGCAAAAAGTGAAGGGGTCTGCACATTTGCAATTAATTCATCTGATTGTTTTTTGTTAGTTTAAAGATTAATTCAAGGATGCAGTAGGACACATCATCACTGATATTTCCTGAGGTCATCGGGTGTTTTGGGTTTCGCAACATCAGACACCCTCACTCAGGTGACCCAGCCAGGGTTTATCAGGCCCCAGATTTTGTCCCAGGAACAATAGCCCATGATTCAGACCTCCTGATCCAAAGCCACATGGAGCCCCTCTCTTCAGCCTCTGCGGTGGACTTTATTGCTGTCCTTTTCGCAGCTCCTGTGATGCCAATTAGAGTGTAGACTTTTCATAGAGAGTGGCTAGCAAAGCCTCTACACCCCACCTCAATGAGTTCACAACAGGCATTCCAGCCACTCCTACAGCACTGCTCCACCAGCTCATGGTACCTGGACCACTTTCATTCGTTAGCCTCTTTAATATGGTCCTCCCAAGGCACTGTCAACTCAACTATAAGCACCTGCTTTGAAGAGGCAGATGTCAATATCATGTCTTGGTGTAACGTGATCTGGGAACTTGAGCTGTCTGTCCAAGCTCGCAATTCCCAGTCCAACGCTGAGTTGAGGAGGCTGGCTGCTACTGAAAGCTGTGGGTGAGGCTGCTCTCCTGCCCTGACAAAGGTGATACCCCTTTGGCTGAGAATGATTCTGTTATTTGCCATGGCTCTAGAGATGGCCTCTGCCACTGACTTGAGCACCTGGTTGTGTTGTAGTAGTGGCCCTCACTGATGGCTACTATGCAGCTACTGAGGATGTGCTCCAGCGAGCCCTTTCCAGTGCAGAGAAGACATACTGGAGACTCAGTCTTGCCCCATGTATGTAGATTTGCTGGGCTGGGTAGGACATCATGCATGGCTTGAACCATGAACTTGATACACTGTCATTCAGCTTGCCAGATGTCACCCCAACATAAAAATGTTGTACAGATAATGATATACATGATATATTATTATTAAGATGTTTCTATGGAAGATTAGGAAATATTTATATTAAATGATTTTGAAGTAAATAGGCACAAATTAAACTGAAACAATACATGTTACATCCAGACATTTATAATTTTAGGGTTTAATTCAAGAGAACAAGTTAGCTATTTCTTTTAAGCATATTCCACATACAGAATGAGTTTTCATGTGTGCTGTGGTGCTAATGCTACAGTAGCTTCTCATTATTTGTTATGCCTTTCTGTGTAGGCGGTTGAAAGAATATGTAGGAAGTAATTTTGGCCAAGTTATTGATTGTTTTACTTAGCATACGTTAGGCAGCTTGACATGATTTCCAGGCTTCATTTAATTTTGAAAAGAGAAGGCCAAGATAATTTTATGTTTTGCTAGAACTGAAAACTCAGATTTCTGTACATAGTACCAGTGGGTTGTGGCAGGCAGTGAGAAACTGAAATGAGTTGAAGACATTATGTTATTTTGCACTTGTCATGCTTTGGGCTAGGCAGTTATTGAAGTAAAGTGATTTATAAAGCAAAAAGTCTGACCATTAATTAGTGCTTCAAACTGAGCACATTGTTTAATTACAATAGCTAGTCTTTACCTGCTCTCATTCTTTGCAATGTGTGATTTCAGTTTGTTTTAAATCAATTTCAATACACAAAAGGTGTTTTTCTCATTGCCTTTGATAAATTTAGTGTTCTTACTTTCTCACATATTTCAACAAACTGCACATATAAGTTCAAATAATAGCAATGAAGAGGAAGAGAAGCTACTGTGCGTCAGTGATCATCAGCAAGCAGCACCTTAAATCTTTAACATCTGTAAAAGTGCACAAAAGAGCAAAATTAAGAAAAAAAAATTTAGGAAAAACTAGCCATACTTTTTAAAGTCTTACAACAATAGTAAAAAAAAATATATAAAAAAGATTAGCTGCTCTTGAGCCCAAGTACAGAAAAATAGCAGGGAGAAGAGAATGGCAAGAAAATTATGGAAGAGAAAATAAAAACCCAACATAACACCATACCCTAAGTGCCTGAGACTACTCTGGGCTTTCCTAATTCAGGTTTGTTGAACCTGTATCCCTGTTGTATGGCATGCCCACTTGTCCACAGCTTAGTTCTGTGCTTAAACACTAGAACACAGAAGTATTAACATTTCTTTATACGTGTATTTTTGTTTATTTTGGGGGTTTTAGTCTTGAGGATTCCATTTCTGTTATGATTTTCACATTTTGCTTTGTACTTTAAAAATTATTTAAACATAATTTTCATTAACATGTTAGTTTTCCTTATTTACACAATGTTGTTTTGACGGTCACATGGTGTTATGGTTCCAATCACTTCTGTATCTGACTTTCACATTTTTGTTTTGCCCTTTGATTTTGGTTATTAGTTCCTGTTTTAGTTTCTCATATGTTCTGATTCTAGCTTGTCGTTTGTCTCAGATTTCTGTTATTTCAATTGTCTCCTGGTTTTTTGTGCTGACCACAACCCTTAGTTCTCATTTTACTTCTGTCGCCCTGTCTTACCCTGGCCTCTCTTTGTTGTTTTATTCCTCCTCACTCTACACCAATTCTAGCAATGACCAGGAGGGACTTTAAAACCCTAGTTGGGGATCGGTATCAGGAAAAACATTTCTGAGGCCAGAAATGCCCCCTGGATCCCTTGCCACTGTTTGTTTGGATTTTGCTGTCTGGGCTTCAAGTGTTCCTGAAGTCCAGCTGCAATGTAATGGTCTAGGCAACACCCTGGCAGCATTTCCCTCATACCTCATAGGTAGGGACCAGGCATAATGCCCATAAGAACCCTGTTTGCTGCAATCTGAAAATCCTCTGTAGCCTATAACTGAGAAATAACAGACTGTTTCATTGGATTGACAACCTTAGTCTACTGCAGACCTCCATGGACTAAGCTACTGCCTGAAAATTTCTAGGGCAAACTTTGAAAAAAGTCAAAAAATGGCCTAGCTCATTCATTCTGGCAGTAAGTGAAAGCATGACATTTTTTCCACTTATATTTTTCATTGTGGATTGTTACTGTCGACATTACACCTGCCAGTCAAGTGTGCTGCCAAGGGAACCTACAGCAAAATGTTACATCATGTATTAAAGCTTGCAAGCCAGATGAGAGATCTGGGAATGTCATTTAGAGCTCAGTCATATGCGATCAGAAAATCTGTGAAGTTACGTGCAGTGTTGTAGAGGCAAGATTGATAATACTTTGGTGTTCTGGTTGTACAGGACTGGGAATGAAACAGCTTAAGATAGGGAAAGCATATTTCTATTAATTAGTCTGTGATATGGTCAGCTTAAGAGGTTTAAAATGAAAGGACGTATGTAGGGAAATTAAGAAGCCAAAAATGCTGAAACATGTATTTAGCCTCAGCACCACTGATTAGGTTGATGATGGCATAGATGTTACTGCTGGCCAAATTGTATCAAACATTGTATAGTCATGAGAAAAGATAAGTACACCCCATGAAATCTTTTTCTTTTTTAACATAGTAGATATACTGTATCGACTTTTAGGTAAAGGTGATGTAATTGAAAAATAAAACAATAAAAATTTCAGTTTGCAATAATTTATTCAGTGGAAAATGAACAGATAAGCCATTTCTGTCTGTGGTATAATTAACTACACCCTATTTTCTTATAGTAGGTGTTGCTTCCTGAGATAGGAGTTTCCTGTAACTGTTTAGCAGTCCCTGATGTCAGCGGGGGGAAAGTTTTTCCCAGTCCTCCATGCAGAATTCTTTCAGTTGTGCAATGTTCCAGTGGTATATGTACAACCCATTTCAAATCTCAATGGGATTCAGATCCAATCTTTGAGTTGGTTATTCCAGAATCCTTCATTTCTTTATTTTCAGCCATTCCTTGATGGATTTACTTGTATGCTTAGGCCATTGCCATGTTGCAAGGTCCATTTGAGCTTCTGTCTTTGATAGATGGCCTCATTTTATCCTTAAGCACCCCCTTGGACGATGAAGAATTCACACTGGATTCTGTGATGGTGAGCCATACAGGCCCTGATGTAGCAAATCAACCCTAAAACATAACATTCCCATCCCCAGTTGATATCAGGTTATTCTGGAGAAATGCTCTCTTTCATTTGGTACTGTGGCCAAATAATCTTTGTCTTGTCTGTCCAGAGTGCATTGTTCCAGATTCCGGGTCTTTGCCTAGTTGTTCATGAGCAAAATTTAGTCTTGTCCGGATGTTCTTTCTAGAGAGCAAAGGTTTCTTTCTTCCATGTAGATCTAATTTCAGCAGCCCATTTGTAATGGTAGACTCGTGCACCTTGACATCAACAGTGGCAAGAGCTGCCTGTAGGAACTGTGATGAAGTTTTGGAGCTCTTTGAGACTTCTTTCAGTATGATGCACTCTGCTTTTGGACTGAACTTGCTGGGACAGCCTGTCCTACACAAAATAGCAACCAGTTGTGGAATATCTTCCTGACAGTGCAGTAGTTGGTGTTCAGTTGTTTAGAAATCTTTTTAAATCCCTTCCCAGACTCATATGCATCTATAATCTTCTTTATGAAACCTCTGAGAATTTTTCACATCTAGGCATGGTGATAACACACATTTCCATAACAAAGAGCAAACCAGACTCAATGTCTGAGGTTTAAATTAGGTTTCTCCAAGATCTTCCCTAATGATATTCTAGTTATTTGCACCTGATCTGTTGCACCTGATTCTAATTTTAGGTATTTGAGTTAGTGATAAATGTAGGGGTGGACTTACTTTTCTCACTTTTATGTTTATTTAAATTATATAATGGATTACAAATTATAAATTTTTTTTTTTTTTTATATTATATCACCGTTATCAATGGGTACTGCTTAAATGAAGATCAGATCCTAATCTGTCCACATATGTTAAAAAGAATAAAAATTCATGGGGTGTACCAATGTTTTCACGTGACTGTATATGTAGTGCAAAAAAGACTATGAATTCAAAAATAATTTCTTGTCCTTTTTTTACAACAAATTGTGGGAAAGATTCCTCATTTTTGGTATATTTTGTCCAGTATAAACTTTTTTTGCATCAAACAGAAATCTTGCATTTGCAGTGGCCTTGTTAGATTCCATATTTCTAGGACTGAGTTTACTGCCTTTCTGTCTACCTCTTTCTTGTATTCTCTCTTCAGTTTGTTCTATGTCAGTCTGCCTTCCTCCCAAATCAACAAATTGCTAGCCATTTGTCTTCTCTGGTCTTTTAAAGGCTGTCCGGGAGGTGGGTGAGAGTTCAGTTATAGATAAACACTTCTCTTTGAGAAAGAAACACGCTTCTGAATTTAATAGGCATAGCCTCTTGTGCTTCTAATGTCCCTTTTAAATCTAATCCTGCAAACGTTGTATTAATAGTGATGTATCATTTTATTTTTTACTTGTGCAAATGCTATTGAAACCTTTAGTTAACATTTAGCTAAAGGCACATTATCAGTGTTATTCATCATAGTAGAATAAAATCTGCTGTGACTGTTACGGGACGCATGGCAAATCAAGATTCATAATTTTCAAAACCAAGTATTCTGGTCTCTTTTATTTCAGGTACATTGTAGAGTTTGCTGAATGAGTAACTCTTTGTTTGAAGGTTTTGCCTAACAGGCAGATTAACACTAGAATTACCAGAGCCTACGAAAAAACTTGTAGATCCGTCCCACCTTTAACCGCTTCTCACTTTTCCATCAGCGTCTTTTGTCCTGTAAATGTGTGGATAAGCACCAAACAGCAAGCAGCCTGCTATCACATCCCCCATCCCACACAGGTTTCTCAGCTCAAGTCTGTTTACCTGAGTGTCAGTTGCTTAGAGTTGTTTAGAGTGAGAAGTCAAGCAAAAGGACATATTTGTGAATAAAAGCGCACTTGTTCTGTTATATTTGTACCTTTTGTGAAAGTGTTTCTTTGATATTTGGACTTCAGGCTTCACACATTATACACTTCATGTCTACATTTTGTCAGTTATTACTATAACATGAAAAACATTTCTGTTTTAACAATATGTTTACTGTGCATAGATCATTGTAGACACGGAACACACATGAAATGCAAGTGTTCCAAATAACGATATAGTATTTATAAAAGGTGTCATTTTGCTTGACTTTTCACTCTAAACAACTCTAAGCAACTGACAATCAGGTAAACAGACTTGAGCTGAGAAAACTGTGTGGAGAGGGGGGATGTGATAGCAGGCTGCTTGCTGTTTGGTGCTTATCAACACATGTACAGGACAAGAGACACTGACGGAGAGGTGAGAAGTGATTTAAGGTGTGTGACAGATTAGGGCTGTATCGCTCCATTGAACCCCTGTCCACGACTCCAGACACCAGATAAAAGGCCAAATGATGACTTTATTTATTCACCACAGAGCACAAAGCACCCTCTCCTCCACTATACTCATTAAATAATACACAATAATCACAATAAACAATTCCTCCACTCCCAGATGCGTTGCCACCCTTCCACCCAGCTCAGCTCGCCGTCTGGGAGCTCCCACAGTCCTTTTATCCTTCCGGACCCGGAAGTGTTCCCAATCCCCAGTCCACGTGATTCTCTATCACTTCCGGGTCAGGTACGAGTCCTTCTTCTCACCCCGGAAGCACGTCGCTCTTCCTTTGACGCACTTCTGGGTTATAGGGCACATATGACTCTTCGGTCCTCCCTGCAGCTCCCTCTTGTGGCCCCTGTGGTATCCAGCAGGGTCGTGTATAAAAACTACATAGTCCATGACTCCCTGCTGGTCTACAGGGCACCTCCATACTGCAGGGAGGGCTCCATCTGGCGGCCAGGGGGTATTGGCCGGGATGACAAGCCGGCCATATATCACAGGTGGGACAGATTTTTGAGTTTTTTCGTAGGCTCTGGTAATTCTAGTGTTAAGCTCCCACTTAGGAGCCATGAGTATTGTATCGTCTGAAGTTTACCAGGGGGCCATTCTCCTGGCCTGCACACATTTATTTTGTCAGTATGTACCTGAAAGAGGCATTTCTTTTGCCAGTTCTCTGACCTCCTTGGATTGGGCTGGGATGTTCTTAAAGTTGCTCACTTTTGGTTGCTGTTTGAAAAAAGAGCATTAAAGGCACACCGAATCCATGAGTTCTCTACTCCCTTTTTAATGGTTCTCACATTTCGAAAGAGGATGCAGCACAAACTGACAGTACACAAGTTCATAAATAGTACATGACGCACTATGTTAGAGGGATGATCTAAATTCAGTTCCTAGTATGAAGAGTATATTATCAAGTCCATACAAACATGTTCTCCAAGCCAGTGTGCTCCTGCCCTGCTGTAATGAATTTGTCATCCTTTATAAACATTTTTCTACAGTCTGTATTGCTGAAAGAAAAAGACACATAAAGATGGTCTCTTTATATATATATATTGGAAAATGATTGGCAGGCAAGTAATTCTTTCATTCATGTCTGAAAACTCCAATAAATTTCTGATTACCAGTGATAATGACAAGTTTTTTTTTTTGTAATAAAATTTTTCATTTTGTTTGAGGAGGTCTAAAATTGATTTTATAAGAAAGTGTCCATGTGTAGTGTTTGAGGGAAAGAGGTATATTCATTATTTGCAGATCAGTCATCATTTGCTTCCACCTAATATGTCATGGTGTTCAAAAGGAGCGTAACATAGTTTCCATTTTCAGAAGCCTTGAAATCCATTCATATGTTTTTTGAACCAGTTTTTCCAATTCAAGATTGTGCAATAATGAGTGCCTGTCTTGATAATAATGGACACAGAACAGATACCAACTTCACACTGGACGTCACTCAATCATATTGGGCCAATTTAGATTGTTCAGTTAATGTAGCAAGGAAGTTGTGAACGAGTGCTGCATGTTTCACAAAGTAGTCAGCATAAAGTTGTATAGAGTACTCAACAGTCGTACCTGAGTAAAAGTAGAGATATCTTTCTGGAAATTATCTAAACTGCTCAAGTAGAAGTTTTAAAGTGCCTGATGTCAAGCGTATTAAATAAGAAATGCAGAGTCTCTTTATATTACAAAATTGAAATAATTTAGGCTACCTACTTTTTGCGTCTGAGTCACATTGCAATCAATATATTATTAGCCAAGCAACTGCACCTTGAAGCTGTGACTTTCAGTTTAAGCAGACTCCTTAATCATTATATCCTGATTCAGTGAGGTGGGCGCCAATAGGAGAGGCATAAAGGATTCTTCTGTTTTAAGAAGGGACTCATCAATTTCTGAAAACCCCTTCATAAAGTGAATTTTCTTAGTGCAAACACCTAATTACATTTAATTTAAATGGAAAACATTTTAAGCATTTGCCTGCCTCAAAAATTATCCTTATTTTTTTCAAATAACATTGAACTACATAAATATTGGCAGAATGCGTTTAATAATAACATTAATCAACAAATCAAAACCGTAACGAGGGACTTCCCTTCATTAAATAATGCTTAATAAAGCACTTTATCACTTCTAGTTTTACATTCAAAGGAATCGCCTTTGGGGTTTTTTGAGCTTTTCCAACTAGTTAAAAATCACTTTCTATTTTGGATCTGTGTAAAGATATGTGAGCAATACAAGTGACAAGATGAGTGAACCACAACACGTGCATGCACAGTATACCTCGCTGCTGCCTGTGGATCAGCAGACTGCCAATAGGACAGCATCTGAAAGTGGCAGCAATGGCTGGAAGAATAACTGAGACTGGCATTGAGCGTTACCAGTGTCCAGTACTGCACCATTCTGTGGGCTGCAATGAAGGAATGATTTGGAATGACTGCATAGATTATCAGTTTTAGGCCAGCAGCCCACCTTTTCAAATTGTACCATATTCTATAAATTTTCCTAAAGTGATTTTTCCTAAACTGAGGGGGGCCTATAGTTTAAATAGTTAACCAAGCAAAGCATTGTACATATTTCCATATCCCATTTCCTTTCTGGCTTAATATTGCAGTAACAAATGTATCTAGCAAAATATCAAAGCTTAAAAATGTGGTTTCTTAAAAGTGAAAGTCCACAGAAAAAATTTACAGTCAAGTAAAGAAGAGAGATCCTCAAAACATTGTAGTATTATTCTGCAGAAGTGTGTCAAAGTGTTTCTACTTTGTTACTATACTACACTGGCCAGTGAGTCTCGTCGGTCAGTGACTGTATTTTTTACTGTATATTCCTTCAATGAGAACCCTGAATGCAATGAGGACTGATCATTTATGTTAGGTAGAATGCCTAGAGGGGGCTGGGTGGTCTCGTGGCCTGGAACCCCTGCACATTTTATTTTTTCTCCAGCCGTCTGGAGTTTTTTTTTGTTTTTTCTGTTCTCCCTGGCCATCGGACCTTACTTTTATTCTATGTTAATTAGTGTTCTCTTATTTTAATTCTTACTTTGTCCTTTTTTCTCTTTCTTCATCATGTTCTTCATCATGTAAAGCACTTTGAGCTACATTATTTGTATGCTCAAATAGAGCTGCTTGTTTTGCTGTTTTGTGCTTTAAATGTTCTTTTCTCATTCCTTGTTTCAAACTATCTAAAGTTTTAGGCACTTCTTTTATATTATACAGCTCTTTTTTATTACAGGTTGTAATGTATGCATGTATAATCTCTCTTTATTTGGTGCTGCTGACATTTGATGCTCTTCCTTCAAATAACTCTCAAAATATTGAAGACTAGCCAAAGTACCGAGCATTACCTGGGGATAAATAAATGGAAGGAAAAAGTCAGCTTGGTTAAACAGAACCCAAGATGAAATGAAAAGTTGTACTCTTAGACAAAAGCTGTAATCCTGCAGGACAATTAAGTTATTGAAATTAATTGTGCTCTTAGATGCGATTCTGCTTTGGCCACTACAAAGTGATACCCTCGCCTCAGCCCCAGTGCTCTGCTGTAGCCTATTGGGAACTGAACCCCCCAACACACGCATCATTATAACCTCTCTTTTAGATACAACATATAACCTGCGTTATAAGTTGGACCAACGGCAAGGCACTTGCAAAACTGAGTTCAGCTGTTTTTCACAATTACTGAAAAAACAAACTGACATCCATGTCACTTACAATTTTATTTGTATAAATTAGTCAAAAATTGTGTAACTTTTTCTAAGAATTTACTTGCTGGACTGGCATTTTATTCCAAAGGCAGAATATTGTGTGTGATTAGCATTCATGAAAATGTTAGGCGAACTAGTCTCTTGTACCTTACCATATACATAAAACGGGGGTCTTTCTTTTCTGTTTTTAGAGCTGCACACTTTGTGTTGTGCCAGTTTTTCATGTCTTTGAAAGACTTTACATGACTCTATGGTGGAGACTTTGGGTAGGAGTCAGCAAACTTTGTCGACAGATGCCACTCAATAGCCTTATGTTAGAGACTAGACAGCGAAGGCTCCAGTTCTACAGTGTACAAGCCATGCTTACCTGATTCATATTTTAAGGGTTCATGGAATAGTTTGGTTTTAATTTAAAGTTGTATTTGTTTTAGTCAATTGCTTCTGTTTACATTTTTTAAACTTTAAATAAACTTTAAAGGACAGAAAATTGTTATCCACTTGACCAATAGCCTGTATGTCTTCAACAATTGAAGATTACCCTTACTCTCCATCTGTGCAGTCATTCACACTTAACACATCTTCTTTATAATTTATCATTCGTTTGCATTTCTTTACCTGATTTTACTAAACAGAATTTCATGAACTTTATTGCTGTAGAATACAGGAAGGTTATGTAAGATTTCTTTGTGAAGGAGAATTACCAGATTATAGGGTTATTTGTTTTCATAGTATCGGACATAATATACAATTAGCATGTCAATATTTCTGAGTTCATCCTAACATCCTCAGCCAAAAAAAACTCAAATCCACACACAGCATTATTTAGGTCAACCAGGACAAACACTGGATTACATGAATTTGTTTTTTAAACATATGACCCTAAATATTAAATAGATTCTTGGAAGTTACAGTACTGTACTGAGTTTCTTACTACTAAACAAAAATATCTACTTGATTTTTTTTTTTATTTGTATGTCTTGACTTTTATGTTCACCGGTGTTATTTGTACAGGATAGAAAACAATTGTTCTCCAGATGTCTGCTTGGGTTACCTTCTTCACAATACACCGTTGTCAGCTAAATCACAGCCTGGTTTTGTCTGTTAATGCACTTTAAAACGCAGAGCTGAATGTTTTACATGAGCTAGCTGAAAATAATGCAGATTACACGATTAACACACAATACACATTCATTTTCTCAACTGACAATTTCTGTATGTTTTTAGAAACATACTTACTGTATTTCAACACCTTGAATAAATAATGAGTGCTGATTCCTTATCGGTATTGTTGTGTTGCAGTTCTTTAGCACACAGTGTTAAAAAACAGCCCTTTTTATTTTGAGGAAGTATACAAGGTGTACAATTAAACGGCAAGCATTGCCTGTTAAATTAATGGCCTAATGGTTGAGTAATGGAACTGTTTCTATGCGTTCCTGAGACAAGAACATGCTGGAATGACAGAGCTTTTATTTAGGTTGGGCTGGCTGGTGGAGTTAGTTTGAGGTCAAATTCTTCTCATAGGTCAGTGACTTCTAGATTGTGAAGGAAACAAACAAATATATCATTCATTGTGTATTAGTCAAATGCCTTTCCTGTCTTCCCTTTAAGTTAATTCTTCTAAGCTCAGCAGAATGGCCACATTCTTGACAACAGTTTAAAAGATTCACATTTCACAATGTTGTGGCTTGAGGCTCATCATAACTCTTCATCAGTCACTTCATTCTTTAGGTGAAGGATACCACATTGATCTGCAGGAAGTAAAACATGGACTCGGCTGTCAACGTCACATTGGGTTCTGTCCGTTAAATTCCCTCCTTTCTCAGATAGTCAAGTTAAGATTATTCAAGCCTCATGTTTCATCAGTCTATTGAACATTTCCATGGTGTCCTCCATCTTTCACTTTTTCTCATATCTCTGTTTTCCCTTAACTTTCTCTCATTCTGGCTGCTTATTTTTGTTATTTTTCAAATCTTCCTTGCTCTGTGTCCTCTTACTTTTTAACTTTGTATTGCAGGGTCTTACTTTCTGTGTTTTAGGTCACTTTCTAAAGTTCTTGACTAACAGGAAAAATGGTATAATGGCACTAACTGACAATTCTTTAATTTTTTACATTTTATGTCATATTTTATTTTTTCTTAGCATCAGTATCTAGGTTTTGCTGTCCATCTTTTACTCTTTTCTGTCTTCTATTTCTTTTCATCTGCCTTTTTTTGTAACAAACTGCTTGTTGTACCATTTTTGAAACTTAATCTTTGGTTCAAAGATGAAGTGTCTACTGTCTTTCATGCGTCTCTTTGTAAAAGCCATTTGGTGCTAAGCAAGCCGCTATGTAAACTACATGTGAGACATGGTTTACAGTTTGGTAGAACTTCTGTAGGTGCGCTAATAAGTGATGTTTAACCTAACATTCTCAAACCTGCATAATCCAATTCAAGATCACTGAGATCTGGAACTTACCGTGGCATCACTGAGAGCAAAGCAACAAGCAACCAGGGGCAGAGTGCCAGCTCATTTGAGGGCCCACTCGCATTCACACTTTCACTAACAGTCACTCAGGGTCATTTTGCAATCAACAGTTAATCTTGTATTCACATCTTGGGGAAATGAGATAAAAACCAACATGCTGGAGGGAAATCCATGCATGCCACATTTTACAAACAAACCTATTCCAGTCCAGGATCATGAGAGGCTGAAGTCTGTTCTGTGCCCGTGTCTCAGAGTAGGTACAGTCCTAACTGGCTCAAAAATCTCTAATGCAAATTTAGTCCCACTCCTAAGACCTCTTAATGACCTCTTGGGTACGGCCATCAGCAGTGTGTCTGTCTGTGGAGAGAGTGTTGACCTTGTCGAGAGGTTTACTTACCTTGGCATTGACATTCATGTCTCTGGTGACTCTTCCTATCAAGTCAGTAGACGGATTGGGAGAGCATGGGTGGGTCACGAGGTCGCTGAAAAGAGGTGTGTGGCACTCCCAATATCTATGCAAAAGGACGAAGGTCCAAGTCTTTAGAGTCCTGGTGCTTCCTTTCTTGCTATATGGTTGTGAGACATGGACGCTATCCAGTGACCTGAGACAAAGACTGGACTCCTTTGGTACTGTGTCTTTCCGGAAAATCCTTGGGTAACGTTGGTTTGACTTTGTGTCGAATGAGCGGTTGCTCATGGAGTCCCGAATGAGGCACATTACCCGCATTGTGAGGGAGTGTCAGTTACGGCACTACGGCCATGTGGTGCGTTTTCCCGAGGGTGATCCGGCTCGTAAGATCCTCATTGTTGGGGACCCGAGTGGCTGGACCAGGTCAATGGGTCCCTACGTAACACCTGTCTGCGGCAGATAGAGGGTCATTTCCGGAGGGTGGGACTGGACCACGTGTCTGCCTGGGGGGTTGCCAACCGGAATCCCGAGTTGTTTCGTCATGTAGTGGGTGCGACAACACACTGTACCAGTGCATGCTGCCCAACTTGACTTGACTTGACATAAGAGTAGCATTAAAAGCATTTTTTCAATTGGCCTAATTTAGGAAACTACTCTTAACTTCACCAAAATTTAGGAAGAGTTTGTGAGCTATGCAAACTCAGTAAGGAGCTGCCAAAAAATTGTGTTCAGGCAGAGATTGGCACATACATCCTGCAGGGGCCCGTGGTCACCTCCAGGAGGAGCCCCAATGCCTTGGGGACCTGTTCCCTCAGCACTTCCGCCACACCAGGAAGAGCTGGGGGGAAGATTTAGAAGGGCACCCGGAGAACAGCCGGCACTTCCGCCACGCTGGGGCGTGGCCAACGAGGGAATGCCGGGAGCCACCTGGAGCTCGTCTGGGAGAGGATAAAAGGGGCCGTCTCCCTTCATTCGAGGCTAGAGTCGGGTGGAAGGAGGACAAGGCAAGAGAGGAGAGTGGAGGCGGCCCGAAGAAGAGGCATTTGTGGCCAGGACTGTGTTTGGGGTGTTTTGTGCACTATTGGACTGGGTCTGAGTGACCATTATCTGTAAATATTGTAAATAAAATATGTGTGGTGGTGACAAACAACATGTTCACCTGTCTGTGTCCGGGTCGGCTCCACAAGACCTATTGCCTGAAAACTATCAGTTGAAAGGATTAAAGTAAGTATTACATGTTAATAATATGTTGCCTGCAATACTTTGTATATTCATTACTCTGCAGTGTTTTTATTAAATGAATAGAACAGCTGTGTAGAGTTTTATCAATGTTGCCTCCTGGGTCCAAAACTGAGGTTTGAATCTTGGCCTGGTTGGTGTTTGAATGAATTTCATGCGTTCTTGCCTTCTCCACAAGAGCCCTCTTTCTTCAGATACTCCATTATTATCTCACAACCTGATCACATACATGATAGTTTAATTGTCATCACTTATTTGGTGGTCTGTGAGTGAGTGTGAGTTTGCACGGCAGTGAGTTGATTCTCCTTCGGGGTTGGTTACTTCTTCAAACTTACTGGTGCAGTACAATAATGACGTATCCTTTTTGTAAAAGGGACACACTGTGATGGTGCAAATGATACAATAGAAGTCTAAACCTTTGTATCATATTAATAGTAGGCATAACCCTCCAATATTGCCTCAGTGCTTGTATTTAAATAGGATGTCGTGGCTAAATTATCTTTTATTGGACCTATGTGAGTTTCAGGCCCAAGACTAAATGTGTAAAGAAAAATGCTCTGTTTGATTTCCTGTTTGGTGTAATTTGTCTGACAAAATATGACAAAGTGTGCATCTTCAATTTCTACAAAGTGGTAATAGGTCCATGCCCCAGGTGTCCTCGGATGCTGTTCCACCCCCTTCTTTTAATTTTATTGGATATTGCACAGTCTTTGTGAAGCTGCAAGCCTGATATTGGGTATGCCTCATATTGCAGTTTCAATTACTTGAGGCAATAAGGTAGCATGAAAAATCATTTGAACAGATTGAATGCTGAAATGTTGATATCAGAAATTAAATTAATGCAAGTGAGACCGAAACAATATCTAATTAAAATCATTTGAAAAATGACTTGAAAATTGGTTTTGACATCAGCATTTACACAGCCTGTCATAAATATTACTGTATGTCAGCCCATTTTTTTATTATTATTATTACTTCACAGATTAAGAGGATAAGAAAAGATGAAGCTTATGATTTTGTGTGATAAAATAAGTAGCAAAAAACTGAAAAAGCGCAAAAACATACAGTGCTATGAAACCTTTAATTAGAATATTATTAAAATATCTCATATATACATAGGCAATATGAAGGCACAGTGGTTAGTACTGGTGCTTATCAGCTTCAGGGATAAGGATTCAGTTCTCTATCTGCTCACTGTGTAGAATTTGCTAATTCTCCCTGTGTTGGCGTGGATGTCTCCTTCATCCCAAAAATTGCATATTACAACAACTGGCATCTCTAGATGCAACTGTTGTTAAACTAGTTTAAATGGGTTTGGATCAATTAATTTGCTGATTAACCTACCCTTTATTAACAGGCACAGCTAAGCAGTTGTTTCTCACTCTTGGCAATAAACAGAAACTAAAGTTATGGCAAATAATGTAAAAGATTTGAAAAAATGTATCATAGCACCGCTTGAAAAAATAATATACAGTTACGTTTTATACCAATATCAAACTGTGTCAGTTTTACATTCTAAGGGAGGTTAGAAAATGTGTTTTTAAATAAAATTTAAATAAAGACAGCCCAAATAACTAGCTTTGTAAAGATATTTATTTTGTGAATTATGCCTTTAGTATAGCACTGAAAGACATTTGAATGCGTCAGTATGAAAAACTTGCAACAAAAAAAGCTCAGAAATGGATGGAGACCTAAAAAACACATACAAAAAATCAGACCTACCCTTTTTACAGGTCTGGGCCCAGTGGATAGGCCACGCTCCAGGCAGCCTAGCCCCAAACTCAAATGGCAGGCTTTCAAAGCTCAAGGTTTCAAACTGCCCTGAATGGTGTTGAAGGAAACCTCTGATCCAAAGAAAAACAAAAACAATGGTCCTGCTATATTTAAAAGTTTGTTCTAAAAATAATTCAAAAGATTATTGCAATAGTAGACAGGAACAAAAAATAAGTATTGCTTAAAAAGCAAATCACAAAACAGAAACAGTAACTTATAGACAAAACAGGGGTCTGTAATGATCCACTCAGCTGAAATAGACAAAGTGGTGTGAGACTATCAAAAATAGCCAGGGCAGCAGACCTGACCAGGTTAAAATACACTTAACCCTTAAAGTTAAAATTCATACCCTGAAATATCCCAAAATACCTCACTAGGGTTGGGGACACCTTCAACTCCTGGCTAGTTCAGAGTAACACAACAACAATATTTAGAAATGGAGAATTTATTCACAAAAGAGCAAAGTTAATAACATACTCAAAAATATCAAAAAGTATGCAAAAGGATTTAGCTAAAAGGTAGTCCACAGCAAGCAGGTCCATTCCACAATCCTTAAGTTGTTATCCAAGAAACAAGAGCACAGTTAATCATAAACCAGAGAACCAGACAAAGACATAGCAATTCTAACTCACCCTCCTCCAAAGTGCATACAATGTACCGTGAGGGACTGCAGTTCCCATTAACCTTTAAAAGAGAGATTGGCAGATGGCACCTCCTTTTGGGGAACCTCCTACAAAACCCAAGGAACATGACAGAACAAGCATCAACACAAAGAAAACAAACGATAAATAAACCTGAAAAAATACTTAATTATACAATAAATAATAAACCTAAATAACACAATTAACAAATATGATAATAATCAAGGTATAAAAATTAACAAAAAAGACATATTAATAAATTTAAACAATTAGCAATATCTCAATCCACCTTAATGAAAGGATCAGTGTCTGTGTGTCTGGTTGCAATGTCTCATTCCAATCAATGGCACATTACAGACATTTTTAGCAATATAACGCATTGCATTTGTCATTCCATTAGATGGCACGTCCCATGCATTAACACTGCTTTTATGAGTCTCATACCAAATGGCATATAACAGAGACATATGCATTGCATGGTGCACTGCAAATGTTAATGGTAAGGTCTACAGTTGATTACTTAGATTTCAAACTATCTTAGATGGGTAGTACAGCTAGTTTCTTTTAAAAATAAAAATATTCTTTCTATGTTTTATTGCTTGCTTATTAATTTTTATTATTTGAGTGTTATATAGTATATTTTTGAACAAATAAACATTTACTGCCCAGATAATGAGCTTTGAAAATATTTTTCTTTGGTGGCCTAATATTTTAGTAAAGTACTGTATTCTCTTGTATAGGGAAAGAAATTGGAATGTGGTGTGGCGGACAGCCAGGTCCCATGCCCGGCAGGGACGCCCCTGCTGCATCTGTTCCGGGGGAGCAACCATGGGCAGCTCAATACCTCCCCGGGACACTTGGTGGCAGCCTCCCTGGCGGACGGTGATTCCCTAACCTGGTACATGGCCCCATGGGAGATGGAGTCCTACACAGCCTGGTTGGGGGCTCGGATGGCCGCTAGGGGGAGCTGCATGGACTCAGCAGCCCGGCTGGACAAATCTTCAGCCCCACCCGGAGGTGCAATTAGGACCAGGTGGTCAAGCACCTGGAACACTTCCGGGTGGGCTATAAAAAGGGCCAGCCACCACCACTCCATGGCCAGAGTCAGGAGGAGGAGGACTACGCTTGAGGAGGAGTGGTGGTAAAAGGGAGAAAACTGTTGCTGTGTTGGTTTGGTGCGTTTGGATTGTGTATTGCCTATGGGTCACGGGGAAGACGTGCGCCCACGGGTGAAGAAAAATAAAGTCTTGTGTTGTTTTATACGGGCCTCTGTGTCTATCTGTGTCAGGTCAGGCACCCATATAGCGCCTTTGTTACAGTGGCAATATGAGATTATCATGATAACTTGTTAGGGATGCATGATACCATTTTTTGGCAAGCCTTTGGCAAATCTGCTTGGTTCCTCAAACCTGAGACCTAAGCTATCTCGACAATACAGGTGTTAAATTACCAGTGAGTCTAACTAGAGAAAAAGCCTTACCCCCAATCTCAAGGAGCAAGCTTTTGGTCTGTAGAGGCCCAGTAAAAAGCTTTAAAGACCAAAGTCTCAGAATTAAGAGAGAGAGAGAGACAGTAAACCTCTGGGTGAAATTTAAAAAAAAAAGTTACTTTATATTTATAGGTTTATTAACAAAATAAAATCAAAAAGAGACACAAAGATGAAAGCAGAAAGTGAAATCAGAAAAAGTTATGTCTAAAAGACAAAACAAAACCAAGCAAAACCCATCCACAAGTCCAAAACCTAATTCTAGCTCAAGTCAATGCCCATAAACTAGAAAATCAACAAAAACACTTTCTCTAATCAAAAAATAGGAAAAGACAGAAGCTGAACTACAGTGCCAAAGCAGCCATTACATGGACTGCTAGCTCCAGCTGCAGCATCAGGGGGAGGTCCAACATAAAAAGAACAAGGAACATAAATTACAGAACTACAGTAACATAACTTGAAACCTTTAACACATTATAAAATAAGGAAAACATGAATACTGTATAACATTCCATGATCAGTAAATAACAAAACACATAATCTTAATAATATAAAACAGAGACCAGCAGCAGAGCCATGGTTAAACCTAAACATCTAATACTTATATAGCACTGTAGCCCAGTACTGAATACCGGACAAGTACTTTTCTCTGTATCATAATAAAAAAATCTTGGGTCGAGACATGTTTTCTCTGAGACACTTTGACGTCTCGCGAGACAAGGAAGTGAGACAAAAGGACAGCTGCTGTATAGGCTTTTAAATGTTCAATGTGCTGTGCGACATGCAGATCACGCAGCACGGCACAAGCAGCAGCAAGCCAGCTGATCGAGCATAGAGGAAGTAAAAAAAATGTGTTTGTTTCCCATTGTATCACCGTTTAAGAGGGGGTTTTGGAGGAGCGACCGCATCTCCTTAGCGTGCGTTCAGACCCCCTCCTCACAACGCGAGAGGCAGAGGCGCGAAGTGGCTGGTGCATAGTGCGTCCCGGTGGGGGAGGGGGAATAACTCATTCACTAAAGCTTTATTACTGGCAAATATCAAAAAATGAATAATGAATGAAATGAAACTAACAGTCTCTTTAAATTGTATATCCGGTTAACCAAACCCAGGGGTGGGCGAGCAAAGCAAGCAGGGTCAGAGCCCCCTAGTATTACAAAAAAAATAATGATGTTAAAATTTCAACAAAAATACATAAGAAAAATACTGTTGTATTTAATAGAGGGTTAGTGAATTAATTAATTTAACAAAATTATCAACAATTCATGTACATATTTTTAATATTTAACCAACACCAGATAAACACTTTTAAGAAACTGATATTTTAATAAAAAAAAAGAAAGCAGCCTGCTGAGGTGTCACCCACTGCACTGAGGCCACAATCCCGATGGCTCGTCATGTGGTGGATGTGGCAACGTGCTCTGAGCACATGCTCCCAACCTCTAATTATAAGTCTTGGAAACTGAAATCCACATTGGGGTTAACTAAGCTTTTAAATGGTAGAGGCAGGTTCTTTTAAAAGTAGCATTTCAGCTCCATTACATATCATTCAGTTTCTTTTATTCTCTGTAACTTTTGAAACAGTATTAAAAACCCTTCACAGGCTACACTGGTACACAGTGCAGTCAGAAGCCTTTGTGTTAAAGTAGCCAAGGAAAGGAATCAGACTCCGTTTGCTTGCCCATTAAGTTTCTGCTCTTGAGATATTAGGTTCAGATAAGAATGTCTGCACTTCAGCTTCAAGCTGAAGTTTATTGCCATATCTACATAGTTAGACTCTTTCACTGTTGCTTGAAAGACATGTGAAAACTGCAATTTTATCCAAGGCACTTCTTGAAAACATGGCCTTTCACAAAAACAGAAGTCTTTGCATGCAAAACGTAGCTTTATCAAAAAGAAGGTGTTCAGACATGTTATCCTACTTTAGTGGCTCATCCTTCTGGCAGAAATTGTCAGTTTTACTATAACAAAAATTATTTTTTTTTTTTGTTGAAAAGCAACATAAATTGTGCATTCCGTCAGTAGTGTCCAACATGCACAGACATGGAGCGAGCCTGTACGTGCTTTACAAATGAAGTAACTGAATGTACTGAGGGTTGTGATGGGGTTTAAGTATTTCCTTCTCATTAGCAGTATTTATTACTAATGACAATATAAGCTAACCATTTGAAAATACAAACTATGGTAATAAGGGCTATATAGCGCCCGACCCGGCACAGACTGACGCAGAGGCACGTGTAAAATCAATACTGTTTTTATTTTTCTCTTCAGCCGTGGGACACGCCTTCCCCGTGTTCCACAGGCCCAACACAGTCCCAAAGCACTAATCCAACTCATAAAAACCTTTTTTTCCTCTTCACCTTGGCACCACCACTCCTCCCAGGTAACCTCGTCCTCTTCCTCCCGACTCTGGCTAATTAGTGGTGGATGGTGGCCCTTTTTATAGCCCCTCCGGAAGTGCTCCAGGTGCTTGATCACCTGTGGCTAATTGCACTTCCGGGCGGGGCTTTAGAGGTGTCCATACAGGCTCCGGGATCCAGGCAGCACCCCCTGGCGGCCACCCCAGATCTCCACAGGGTTGTGGAGAACTCCATCTCCCATGGAGCCCTGCGGGAAACTGAGGCACCCTTGTCACCCAGGGAGGCTGCCACCAAGCGTCCTGCGGGAGGTACTGAGGAGTCCATGGCTGCTCCCCCAGAACATATGCACAAGGGGCGTCCCAGTCGCCCACCACACTGTCTTAATCTAGAATTGAGGAGTTCTCTGATGCTTAAATTACTCGCATTACCATTTACAGAACTTGTACTGGTCCTTGAATTTTCTCCACCACATGCACATTTTACATTTTGTTCTGTAGGTAGCTTTGTATTTTATCTGAAAATCTCCTAAACAGTAGGTGTAACTTTATTTGCATTTGAGACTTGGAGATACTTCATATCAGAACCACCTACAGTAGAGTACTAAAGACAGTATAAGCAAAATTTACCCAAAGGTGGTGTGTCTAAAATCCAATGTAAGCAGCAAAGCATTCATATGTTATGTATAAAAATGAAAGAATTCCGATACATTGAAAGAGTTATTTTTCACTTCACGATGAGAATTGGCATAGAGACATGTTGCAATTTGGTAAATTAATCCATCCTTATTTTTACATGGTTTATTTTTGTTTATTTATTTTGTTATTAGCATAAGTTTGCCTTGGTCAGATTGTCTTTAGTAGCATCTGTGCATAAAGTTTAGCTGCAGACTAAACCTGAATATACACCGCACTGCACAGGGTGTCCTCCACTAAATGACAAATGTCAACTGCAGTAAAATGAGGCAGAGCAGAGAGATTTGTATTTTTTAATTTTATTTAAAATATTATAGGGGAGTATTTTGCATTTTATTTAGTAAGTATTACACTTCATGTATGGCATATATTAAATTTTTTTAATTTTGTTTAATTGCTTGACTGAAGTAATAGCACTGTAGTACAGTGTTTAGGGCTGTTATCCTGGGTTTGAATCCTACACCCACTTGCTCTTCAAGTAGACTTTGCTCTGTTTCCTTTCACACTCTACAAATTAGGTTTATTTGCTGGTTCTAAACTCACATCTCTTGTGCATATCCAGTTTTGCTCATAAGTTACATATCCTGGCAGAATTTGTACCATACTTTAAATAAAATAACGACTGATCAGGCAAAAGACATTTCATTTGATTTTAATGGAATCCAGATTAAACTGTAAGATATCACAGAATAACACAACCATTAAACAAAACATAGTAATAAGGAAAATAATAAGATGGTCCCTGTTCAAAAGTTTGCATACCCTTAGTTCTTATTACTGCTTATTGCCCCCTTTAGCATCAATGATGGCATGTGGTCTTTCGTGACAGTTGTGGATGAGATCCTTCATTTTCTCAGGTCGTAGATCTGCCCATTCTTCTTGGCAAAAAGCCTCCAGGTCCTGTAAATTCTTGGGCCGTTCTGCATGAAATGAACATTTGAGATCTCTCTAAGGTGGCTTAATGAAATTGAGGTGAGGATGGCCATTCCATCACCTTCACTTTTTATCTGCTGTAGCTACTGAAGGGTAAACCAGGCCTTGTATTTTGGATTATTTTCATGTTGAAAGATCGAAGTGCATCCGATGCATAGCTTCTGGCCTCATGAATGCAAGTTGTCCTCCAATATTTTCCGGTAACATGCTGCATTCATATTGCCATCAGTTTTCACTAAGTTACTTGTGCCACTGTAGCTCACATACCCGCAGAACATCAGAGATCCACCTCCATGCTTCACAGTAGGGATGGTGGACCTTTCATCATGGGCCTTGTTGCATTACTCTCCAAACACAGTGTTTATGATTGTGACCATAAAGTTCAATTTTGGTCTCATCATTCCAAGGATTTTGTTCCAGAAGTTTTGATGCTTGTCAAGGTGCTGTTTGGCATATTGGGCTGTTTAGTGGCATTGGCACAGTAAAGGCTTTTTTTTTCTTGCAACTTAACAGTGCAGCCCATTTTTGTTCAAATACCTCCTTATTGTGCATCTTGAAACAGCAACACCACTCGTTTGCAGAGAAGCCTGTATCTCCGCTGAAGTGGCTTGTACGTTTTTCTTGGCAACTCGACAGATGATCCTGGCAGCTGTGGATGAAATCTTGGTTGGTCTACCTGACTGTGGCTTTAGTATCAACAGAACCCCTAACTTTCCACATTTTTATCAGTCTGAACACGACTGACAGGCATTTTCAGATTTCTGGATATCTTTTTATATCCTTTTACTGATTCATACAAATCAACAACCTTTTCTCATAAGTCCTTTGACAGTTCATTTTCTTTCCCCATGGTTTGGTATCCAGCAAAGTCAGTGCAGCTCAGCATAAATTTAAATGCACTATTTATACACAGACACTGATTACAATCAAAGAAGTTACAGGTGTGGACACTCTCCTTTAATTGCCCTTAATTTGAACCTGTGTTCGTCAACTTGTATGTATATTATCAGCCCCAGCCCTCTATGGGTATGTGAACTTTTGATCAGGCCCATCTGGGTGATTTTAGTTATCATTATGATTTTAAAAGGGCACACACAATTATGTTATAATAAATTTCCTAACCTGAGTACACTCCCTAATTCAAATAAAAGCTTTCTGCATGATTAGTTATATTTTCCAAACAATGGCCAATATTTCACAAATTCTGCCAGGGTATGTAAACTTATGAGCTCAACTGTATGTGAGTGGGCCTTGCAAGAGACTGACACTCAGTTTTGACTTCTACTTGTGGTGCTGGAATGGTGAGAGACTCTGAATTGGATCAAACAGGTTTTAGAATATTATGTGAAGAGAATGACCTAGGGGCATTTTTAAGTTTTGATTGTATCTGTCATGATTAGGTTCGTGTGATTTTGTTTTATATTTTGACCACTATTTTCAGGTTGTTCTATTGCTGCCAATATAAGAGCCATCAGCAGCGTATCCTGCATTTCTAGGAGCATGACTTCATGTGTTGTGACCTGTGGGTAATCAGTGCAACAGTATAAAAGGTCAGCCTGGAGCTCCTTTTGTTATCCAATATGTGGATACAATAATAAGAATTTCGTTTGACAGTTCTTATCTGTTTAAAGGATTTGGTAGCTAGATTTATTTTTAATTGTCTTGGTTTCATTTGTTTATGTGCTTTTCTGAGTAAAGCGACCTGCTTGTTCTTTGGCAGGACAGTTTCTGGGTCTTTAGCCCCCTTTATGGGTGTCTAGGTGTAAGCAAAGAGCCATTTCAAGTGTGTTAAAATATCTGTAGAACATTGTGGGGGGGGGGGGGGCTTTGTGATGTTTCCCCAAGGTGTTTCGAGAATGGTAAAATACATATGGAACATCGAAGAGCGGTGGCGGGGAAGGTCCACCTTAGGGTTTCAAACATAACATCCATAGTGGAAGGGCCTTGGAAGGAGGAATAAATAATAATATAATCAGTAGACCAGGGATTTGACACAATGGGGGGGGGGGGGGCACCTGAACTTCTAAAGCCACCCCAAAGATGCCAATGGAATATCCTACACTCAGAAAGGACAACACTCATAAATGTCTTTTGCAATAGATTGGCTCTATTGTAATTGTTACAGAAAATCTGTAGAAATATCTTATTACTCCCTTATAGTCATTTCATCTTACCCATTTGAAAAAGGGTATTTATTTTATTTACATAAAAAAAAATTCAATTTTCTTTGCAGTCTTTGCAAGGAGCGGTCTAAGGCTTTTTCAGAATTTTGAAGAATTCATTAGTGATGGCCTAAAATACAGAAGTGGAACCTAAGTTAACTTTGTCAAGTCTCAATATACTGTATATGTAGGTTAAAATTTCATATTTGATTCTGTCTTCACATATATCTTTGAACTGAGTGGGAGACAGGGCCCCACTCAGTGGGATTAAGGTGGGCGCTATTGATGCTGCAGCATTAGGCCCATTCCTGAAATAGGCCCAGATGAAAACAGACAAGGATTTTCCGGAAGCTGAACAGTTTTCCTTTGCTATATTAACCTCAAAATAATTCTTACAATGAAATTTGGATTCCGACTTTCGGACGCCTAGAAACAGCGTTACTTATTATACAGTTACTATTCTTCTTTGCTCTGTGACGTAACTATAACGTCATTGTGTTTATTGTTAACCGAAGATTTCAAGTTAATGCTATCAATTTTACGTTAAACAGTTAACTTAGTAATTTAGCTGTGTTTTTTGCAATATCTTGGGGTTTCTTGCCACTTTATTATTGTTCGGTAAGTGCCACGTAGTAAATTTTTCACCTTGAAAGTTAGTTATACAGTAAAAATCAATGGCTATTGTAAGAAGAAGAGACATGAGGCATGGCAAGGTTTGGGGCAGCCACCCGTTTAATCCGGTTTCCTGGTTGCAAAAGTAATTGATTCATCAGAGTCAAGTTTACTCAACAGAGTTCAAAACAGAACTGCCTGCCAGAGCAAAGGCAGGAGGCTTTATAGGACGGAGGGAGGAAGTGATGTCGTCCTCTGTGCCGGAACCGGAAGTGATGTCGTCCTCGGTGCCGGAACCGGAAGTGGTGTCGTCCTCGGTGCCGGAACCGGAAGTGATGTCGTCCTCGGTGCCGGAACCAGAAGGGATGTGTCCCGCTTCGAGGTGTCGGCTCCTGGTGGGATTTCCCGGGAAAGACCTGTAGAGAACTCAGAAAGAGCGTTAGCGTACCCCACCCACCCCGGGCAGATGTATAATCAGTCCTCTCTAAGCCCTTCAGCTGCCTCCCATGCACACGTGTGTTACAAGACTCCCCCCTCAGCCCAGACCCATCGGGTCGGGCGACCTGCACCGAGAGGTCATGGGCCCGGGAGAGGGCATCGGCGTTGGCATGAAGAGACCCCTGTTGATGAACGAGCGAAAACTTGTACTGCTGCAGGTCAAGAAACCACCTCGTGACCCGTGGATTCGACTCCCTGTGAAGGGCCATCCACTTCAGAGTTGCATGATCCGTCACCAGAGTGAACACACGACCCAAGAGGTAGTACCGCAGCTGAGTCACCACCCATTTGATCGCCAGAGCTTCCTTCTCCACCGCCGCATACCTGGTCTCCCTGTCCAACAGTTTCCTGCTCAGGTACATTATGGGGTGTTCAACACCGTCGACGCTTTGGCTCAGCACGGCTCCCAAGCCTGTGTCCAAAGCGTCCGTCTGGAGGACAAATGGAAGAGAGAAGTTAGGGGAGATTAATATAGGTGCTGAAGTCAGAGCCTTTTTCAAGTCACTGAATGCAGCCCCGCTTTATCAGACCATACCACCGTGTTAGGAGCTCTTTTCTTCGTCAAGTCGGTCAAGGGCGCCGCTCTCTCGGAGAAGCGAGGCACAAACCAGTGGTAGTACCCGGCCAAACCGAGAAAGGATAGGACCTGCCGCTTGGTCTGCGGACGGGGCCAGGCCATTATGGCTTGTAACTTGGAACACTGTGGCCTCACAGTACCCCGGCCCACTAGGTAGCCCAAATATTTGGCTTCTCTCAATCCGAAGAAACATTTCTTTGGGTTGATTCGAAGCCCGGCCTCCCCCAATGTCCGCAACACTGCTGTGACCTGCTGTATGTGTTCCTTCCATGTGCTGGAATAGATGACGACGTCATCCAGATAGGCAGCACAAAACGAGTTATGGGGTCGGAGCACTTTGTCCACCAGACACGATGGAAGGACACGATACTGCCAGTGTCCGCTAGGAGTGCTAAACGCGGTCTTTTCCTTCGCGGACTCCGTTAAAGGAACCTGCCAGTACCCCTTTGTCATGTCAAGTGTGGTCAGGAATTTGGCTGGTCCCAGTTTCTCGAGGAGGTCGTCCACGCGAGGCATGGGATAAGCATCAAACCGGGAAACCTGGTTGAGCCGACGGAAGTCATTGCAAAACCTCCAACTGCCATCGGGCTTAGCAATCAAAACGATGGGGCTGGACCAGGGACTACTACTCTCCTCGATTACTCCTAGTTCCAGCATTCGCTTGATTTCCAGTTCCACCGCCGCTTTCTTTGCCTCCGGGAGTCTGTAGGGCCGCTCTCGGACGATCACCCCCGGGTCAGTCAATATGTCATGCACAGTCAGAGAGGTCCGACCGGGCTGTTCACTCACCACCTCTGGGACGGAGCGGATAGCTGCTTCGAGCTCCTGCCTCTGTCTGGGAGATAGCTGCTCGCTGAAATTAAGGGAACTTACTTCAGCGAAGAGAGAGCGGGGCTGACCGGAGGAGGGATCGGGGTCCCACTCCTTCCACGGTTTCAGCAGGTTTACATGATACACCCGGTCGACGATTGGGTTGTTTCACCAAATAGTCGACCAAACCCTTCCTCTCCTTAATTTTCGTATATATTACATTATATATTACCGAAGTGTAAATTACATCTAGTGTATTCTAAATTTTATATAGCATCTTCCATGGCAAAATGCACATTACTGAATAAGGTCATGGTAAAGCTAAAAGATAATATTTTTCCATAGTGGTAAGTTATAGTTTCAGTTTATTTTTGACTATCAAATTATAATAAAAATAACTATCCTTTATCGTTGATTATGCCCTTACTGGAACAAGTTTGGCAATCATCAATATTTATAGGATTTAACTTATACAGCATTTATAATTTAATGCCTAAGAAAACAATAAGAAATATGATTGAAAGACTACTACTGGCCTGCTTATACCTTAGTTTTTACAAAGAATACCTGATTATGTCAATTATGTTTTTGGTATTTTATTAAGAGTTTATGTGGTGGTTTATGTAAAACAATGTTGTAATTTACACAAACTCTGAAGAGGATTACATTAAACATATCTGTACCATTCTTTACAGGATGAAATAATTTGTAAGAAAAGTCAAAAAACATGAATTTGCGTTTACTGCTTTTTTTAAATTTTTATTTTCAGTTTTAAAAAATCTCTAGAAATATCAGTGACACCAATGACTACAGTACTTCTAAGGATTTGCCAAGCGTCTTAGAGGTTAAGATGATAATAATGGTTCCTATTATTTTTCTGAATAAGAATATTTTTCAGCATTTGTATTACTCATCAGAAGCACTAGAGCTAATTAATATCCTTAAGAAATAATGTACTGTTGCTGCTTCATTAATCCATCTCAGTGACATTTGTAAACTGTGTGTTGAACTATTTAGGATCTCTGGTTGTGGATCATCTTCTCCTTAGATGGTAAATATTAGACACAAGTGAAACGATTTATTTCCACCCAAGCACTTATGAGAAATAATGAGATTCATATAACACCCTGGTAAGGCTTCCCACCCTTCGGTGGCCCTACTCTATTTATATGTACCAGGCAACATCTCTTCATCAATATGCCTGCTTCACTATGAAAAACTCACTGCACTATGTCACTCATTACTACGCTTTATTAATTCAACCAATCTCGTATTACTGATTGTATAATATGAAAGTGAAAGGTCTTTGTGTATTAGTGAAAATGAAATGCCTAATTGGAAAAAAAAGAAAAAATACTTCTTTCTCATTAGCGGCCATACAACAACAACAACAACATTTATTTATATAGCACATTTTCATACAAATAATGTAGCTCAGAGTGCTTTACATGATGAAGAAAGAGTAAAAAGACAAAATAAAATTAAAATCAGAGAACACTAATTAACATAGGATAAAAGTAAGGTCCAATGGCCAGGGAAGACAGAAAAATAAAAAAAAAAAACTCCAGACGGCTGGAGAAAAAATATAATCTTTAGGGGTTTCAGGCCATGAGACTGCCCTGCCCCCTTTAGGCATTCGACCTAACATAAATGACCTCACAATCAGTCCTTATTGTATTCAGGGTTCTTATGGAAGGACTTGATGATGACGGTCATGTGGTCTTCTGGCCTTTAATCCATCAATTTAGGGATATCACGGTGCTTTGATTAGGTGGTGGTGGCGCAGATTGCCACCACAGAAAACCGGAAAAAGAACAGAAAAGAGAATAGGGGTTAGTATGGATTTTGGAGCCACCATGAATAGTAATGATAATTAATTGAATATACAGAGCATCAGGATTAAATTAAAATGAAGTTATGAGAAAGCCATGTTAAAGTAATGTGTTTTTAGCAGTTTTTTAAAGGGCTCCACTGTATTAGCCTGGCGAATTCCTATTGGCAGGCTATTCCAGATTTTAGGTGCGTAACAGCAGAAGGCCGTCTCATCGCTTCTTTTAAGTTTAGCTCTTGGAATTCTAAGCAGACACTCATTTGAAGATCTAAGATTACGATTTGGAATATAACGTGTCAGACATTCCGATATATAAGATGGAGCGAGATTATTTAAGGCTTTGTAAACCATAAGCAATATTTTAAAGTCAATTCTGAATGACACAGGTAATCAGTGTAGTGACATCAAAACTGGAGAAATGTGCTTGGATTTTCTTTTCCTAGTTAGGATTCTAGCAGCTGCATTCTGCACTAGTTGCAAACGATTTATGTCTTTTTTGGGTAGTCCTGAGAGGAGTGCGTTACAGTAATCTAGTCAACTGAAAACAAAAGCGTGAAGTAATTTCTCAGCATCTTTCAATAATATAAGAGGTCTAACTTTTTTGCTATATTTCTTAAGTGAAAAAATGCTGTCCTAGTGATCTGATTAATATGTGATTTAAAATTCAGGTCGCAGTCAACAGTTACCCCTAAATTCTTTACCTCCGTCTTGACTTTTAATCCTAATGCATCAAGTTTATTTCTAATAACCTCATTATATCCATTATTTCCAATCACTAAAATTTCAGTTTTTTCTTTATTTAGCTAGAGAAAATTGCTACTTATCCACTCAGAAACACAAGTAAAACATTGTGTTAGTGAATCGAGAGAGTTGGGGTCATCAGGTGCTATTGATAAATACAGCTGTGTGTCATCAGCATAGCTGTGGTAGCTCACGTTATGCCCCAAGATAATCTGACCTAATGGAAGCATGTAGATCGAAAAGAGCAGCTGACCCAGGATAGAAACTTGTGGAACACCATATAGAATATCATGTGTCTTTGAGTTGTGATTACCACAACTAAGAAAGAATTTTCTCCCTGCCAGGTAGGATTTAAACCAATTTAAGACACTGCCAGAGAGGCTCACCCACTGACTAAGGTGATTTCTAAGAATATTGTTATCAATGGTATTGAATGCGGCACTCAGATCTAAGAGGATGAGAACAGATAAATGGCCTCTGTCTGCATTTAACCGCAAGTCATTTACTACTTTAACGAGTGCAGTTTCTGTGCTGTGATTTGTGCTGAAACCCGACTGAAACTTATCAGTAATGGCATGTTTATTGAGGTGGTCATTTAGCTGCATAATGACTGCCTTCTCTAGAATTTTACTTAAGAAAGTCAGGTTAGAAATATACAGTATAACCAAGCCCACCCAAACTGTCAAGGGAAGTTGATGAGCTTAGTTGCCCAATAAAAATGTATTTGATTAATTACTGGCATAACACTGTGGTGGTAGAGCAACAGCCCTGGATGGATCTGACCAGCAAGAAGATAAATTAGTGGGAATTTTTTTTAGTAATCAATCAAGGCTTGTAGTGTTTATTTTATAGATGACTGATTGGCTAAAGTTATTATTGTGATGATTTTGAACTGTTTTCTTTCATTTGCTATTTAACTCTTAATTAATTTACACAATTCATGTCTTCATTTTAATAATAATATTGCATAAAAAATTATTATAAAATATGAAATAATTAGGAAGATTACACAATTAGTATTCATCTTCCTTTTACGTAGAGCAACTGAAAAGATGGTTTGAGCAAAAGACATTTCCTAAGTTGAAAGCACAGTTTTTAAAGAGATTGAGAAATTTAGTTTTAAGTGTAAAGGTAATCAAGCATCTTAACAGTTGCATTTATTAACAGTCAATAACATTCAGCTTTCCTTTTGCATGTTTGTGCTTCATGTTTCTTTGTTGATATAAATTAACATATTTTTTATTTTATGCCACCTCAAAGCACTAATGTAGAAATTCTAGTTCGCCTCCAAAAACTGGAGTAATGTATTCATAAAGCAAGCTACACAGGTAAAGGAACAAATTCCTCCTTTAGGTCAGAAATAAAAATATTAAATTAGAAATTTCAGTTTGAATCCTAATTGTGAATAATTATTGTCATATGGATGAAATTTAAAGAAATTGAATATATTTTGGCTTCTAGTGTATGCCCCACCCCACTTTGTTTTCTGGATGTTTTGTTTTAAAATTGAATAACATGAAACAAATAAAATATAAACTATCAAGTCATCTTCTCTGTGCATGAGATAATCAACATGGTAGTGTAGATTACATAGAGAAAAATACTTTAAATCCCCCAAAACACTGAGCCTAATTAATTGTCAAAGTGATCAGAATTATTACAATGCTTAATACTCCAAATATATATCACACAAGGATAAAGCAAAAAGTAAAGGAAATTTGAAAATGACATCATAACCACAACGGATAGAAGCTGACACAATACAACACATTTGCAGTGGTTTATGGGAAGTTCAACACACAGTGCGGTGCTCTGCCATTAGTCTAACTCCACTGCTGGATTGTGGCATTGTTGAACAATGTGCCATTATGAGATTTCTCTGGGAAATTGGAATGAAAGCTGCTGAAATTCACTGAAAGATGTTGGATTGTGCAGATCAGGAAGGTGTTTGGTTACCCATCTTGTGAAAAAAACCTTTACAGTACCACAAGTCATCATGCACTGAGACGTGTGCAGATCTATAGCTGATATCCAAATGTACAGCAACAGTGGACAATGTAATCTGTTGCTCTTCTCTGGTGAATGATTGATAGGCATTCACCATGTCGATGTGGGCTTGGGGCAGCATGGTGGCGCAGTGGGTAGCGCTGCTGCCTCGCAGTTAGGTGACCCGGGTTCGCTTCCTGGGTCTTCCCTGCGTGGAGTTTGCATGTTCTCTCCGTGTCTGCGTGGGTTTCCTCCAGGTGCTCTGGTTTCCTCCCACAGTCTAAAGACATGCAGGTTAGGTGTATTGGCAGTCCTAAATTGTCCCTAGTGTGTGCTTGGTGTGTGTGTGTGTGTGTGTGCGCCCTTCAGTTGGCTGGCACCCTGCCCGGGGTTTGTTTCCTGCCTTGCACCCTGTGTTGGCTGGGATTGGCTCGAGCAGACCCCCGTGACCCTGTGTTAGGATATAGCTGGATGGATGGACGTGGGCTTGTATATAAAATAAATTTATATTTATATAAATATAAATTTATACATTCTTTTACTCAGTATTGCCGACTAACATTTTATTAAATTTTAAACATGTGTGTGCTGTTCACCATTGAGCGGAAAGATATAAACTGAAAATATTATGATGAAAAAATTAGGTTACTTTTTATTTTTGTTGATAAAAGCTGATTTCCCCAAATCTCTTTGAGGTTTATATCACACTTCAGAGCTGCAGAGATGATTTCTGACAAAGCTATTAAGTTGTTTCTATTGTTATTTTGATCACAGAAAAGACAGCAATGGATCCTTTCAGGTTAAAATAAGCGCTATAAGGAGCTTCAGCCAAATTATTCTTCTGAAGTAACGTGCTTAATTATATGGAATGCTGCATACATTGTCAAGTGCACAGAATTATTCTGATAAATTAAAATACTAATTAAAAAGGCTATTGCAGCATTTTGAGAACACTGTGGAGTTCAGCTCTTCAGGTCATTTGCATATCCTTCATCTGGGGAATTTGATTTTAAAGGGCTTCTTTTTTTCTACTTTCATGCATTCACAGGGAAACAAAAAAGGTTTTTACAGACGTTCTTTTTCTAATTTTCTATTGTGTCTTACCCAAGCTTCCTGAAAAAAAGTCTTCTCTAATTTAATTTTACAATTAAAATGTTTCCTGTAAAAATGTCAGGTGATATTTAAAGGTTTAGTGCCAGAGCAGATGAAGTATGAATAAACCTTTTGATGCATTTTTACACAGATGTTATGTTTTATTGAAAAAGCAAATACTTTGCTCATAAATCAGATCTTTATATTAGATCATTTATTTAGCTTTTATTTTAAGTAGCTTTATTAAATGTGTGATTTTGTGGAAATGAAATCATTTATGAAACAGGATTTAATTAATTAAAAAAGGTCAGTATCACACAGAACAATATCCCAGGATATTTGTTTATGTGTGTACCATTATTTTATAAGTGCATTTGAAATATGACAGCACAATTCAAAAATCAAGATTAAATGAGTGCATGTGACATAAACAGTAATAAATTCCAACTTGGACAGCAAATGAAAACCTCATTCAGTTCAGCCATACTGTAGGTTGAATGTTAAGTCAAGGGGCAAATAGGCATCTAGATAGATAATATCATGGAAAGGGACAAAAATATCAAATAAACTGTGTGCAGTTGAAAAGATAGGCAACTAAAGGAGTTGTTACGTGGATCTGACAGTTGGCACTAATTATGGACCGCTAATTACTGTGCTAGTGATACACTATCTTGTGTAATGACATTATTAAGTCAATATACTGACTCTACCAGAGGTGATTTTTGGACTGCCTAACAATTGTATGTTTCAAAATGATTGACTTTTGGAGGTACACAAGCATAGCATTATTTCTTTTATTTGTTTTTATAACTAAGTCTTGTAACTTAACCAAGAGTTACATTTAACTTGTTTGACCAGTATGAACAATAAAGTGAAAATGTTTAGACTTTGGTGCTCCAATGTTGGACACCTCAAAATACAGTCAGTGATTATTAAAAAAACATTCTGAGATAAGGGAGCTGCAGATTTGCTATATGAGGAGTTTAGCAGATGAAGAAGGTACAGGATACCTAAAAGGACTTGTAAAGAAAGCTGAGAGAATGGGACAAATGTGGACCCACCGCTCATCGCTGCTTATAGATATGTTTTACTTTTTGTGCTTATTATTATTACTTTCTGATACATTCTGGTTCAGCTGTGGTCTGGTCTCTAATTCAATCTGTGACTCTGAACTGGTTATTATTTAGGATTAGGATTAGGAACATTATTATTCTTCCTGATCTGTTAGGTCACCTTGGATTAAGGTAAACTCAGATAATTTTGGGGCACAGTAGCTGCTGATTTTTTACACTTTTCCTAATTAGTAACCAAATACTGCTGCTAATGTAAATCCTTTTTTGCCTTGGTTTTAATTGAAATTCTTTTAAAGATTCTTTTAAAAGGCAAAAGTGTTATTTTCATTCTTAACCAGCAGCCAAAAACTAATGAGATGCATAGCGACGCAACAGATGACAAATGACCAGCTAGGTTGTGTCTCAAACTCAGCTCCTGGAGGGCTATCATTTTTTCTAAAACCTTTTCTGTAGAGCAAGAACTGGTTCCTAATTAAAAAAAAACCAAAGTAATTTAATTATATGGTTTATCAGTAGTCAGATTCTTCCACAACAGACACTTCCAAGTGGACAAGAGCACATTAACATTTACCAGATCTTCATTTTTTATTTTCAGAATTTTATTGAACAGGATACTTACTGTATGGTGGGCATGTAGGTTCAAATTGGATCAAGTCATCTGGTGACTTCAGCCCCCCAGTAATGGAATTTGACACCCCTGTCTTGAGCAATATCTCAGTTATTCTCACTCCTTCATTCTGGCAAACAGTACAGGTCCATTAACGCCCTAAGTAATAGGGACGTTTTTTATTCACTGGTCATTAGACAATTCAGCATCCCCTTGTATTAACCGTATGAGCATATCTAATTATTGTCTTTTTCTGTACCTTCTTATGTTGAATTTAACATATTGTGTTACACTGATTGTCTGTTATTGGTATAATACTGTCTGTTGAAGACACCCAGGAAATAATCTCATTGTACTCTGTATACATGACCGTAAACTTGAACTCAAAGTGCAATTTTAAAAAATCCCTTTAGTGTGGCATTACATATTTAAGGTGTCAGCTAGACATTCTATTAATAACCCAGGTTGCTTTAGTTCACCATCTCAGCAATTTAATGCATTATTTAATGTAAGTTAAAGTGAATTTCTGAAGAAAAAGTTGGAAAGCATTGAAACCACCTACTGGAAGAAAGGCTTACAATGAAATGGTTTTCAGTTTTCTGGTTACTGAACAGTCATTCATAAGTGTGTATAAATACAGTATATAATACAACTACACATTGCATTTATTGTATATGGTTGTATATATTTTCTATGCTAAGTATACTTTATTTATCTGTTGATTTATTTGTTGTATTTTTGTGTTTTTGTCAACAGTTCTGAGGAGACAAATTTTAATTTCATCGTACTATGTAAACATGACAATAAATGTGATGTGACTAATCTGACATAGGCAAGGTAGCAGGTATAGATGTCACTTATAGATGGGTCACTTACATAATAATTAACTTACGACTCGTACACATCAAAAAGTAGGTACTTCTGAAACTATTATTTACCTTGTGTAATTCCTCTTGGCAAATCACTAGACAACAAAGCCACAAAGCCAGTAGTCCAGTCTCTGTGTGCTGTTAGAGGGTTTATTGGTAAGCTCCTCTTGCATCTTCCTCATCACAGTCATGGTTGTTCTGAAGTAATCTGTGATGTAAAACAGGATATATCAAAAATTATATAAGTACAAGTAGATTACTGCTCTATCTACTATGTGTTATGTGCATGCAAAACTCACTGTCAAGCACATTCTGGCCAGGCAGGTTATGGGGGGATCCCCCATGGTACAGACCTACTGCAACTTGTGAAAGCCATATTACATAACTTAGCAAACACTGATTGACAATTTAAGTAAGGTGAAAGTAAAGTTACCAAATGCATACATGAGTATATTTCCATAGAGATGACACCATTGTTTTATCTTTTCAAATTTGTCCTGAGTATTGTTGCATCAATCACAAGCTAATTACCTTGTGTTAAATTTTAGGATTACTTGTTCTGGACCTGACGGAAAAATGATTCAAATGACAAGTTAGCGAGTTTTGGGAATCTATCTTTGTAATCCACTATTCAAAACAAATAGAAATTAAACATCTCACACATTAACCATTTAGCACTTAGCAGTTAAAACACACATGACTTCTAACTTTTAGGAATATTGGAGGTCGAGGGGCTGCTAGGGTGTCAGAATTTTCCTCACTTGATGAGAGTGTAGAATTTTACTTCCAGTTTGGTTTGAAATTAGATTTTGTGATTAGCGCAGAACAATACATCACAGATAACATGTTGATGAGCTTCGTGAAATTTTATGCTTCACATTCTCATCTTTGTACTTTTTAGCGTCCAGTCCAGATGAATTTTTTTTCAGAAACAGGTGTTCTTGAGGCTTTTCATATGAATCCAAAAACCAACAGAAAAAAATGATTTTCCTAACCATGTGATGCTACCAAAATTGTCCAAAACTGCATGGTGTTACAAAGTACTTACCTTGAATGCTGTTACGCAGATGTGAATTGCTGTCTCTTTTCTATAGACAACTAGGCAATAATAATTGAAAAAGACACATGACTGCTTATATTCTTTCACTATGAATGAATCTTATTTCATTATTTCAGCAGCCAACTCCACTATTCAGTGACACATACTTCAGGCCCGCCGCCGGTGGGGACAAACGGGACTCTGATCCGGGGCCCTAACAGAAGGGGGCCCCTTCACGCTTGTGTGCGTAGATATATATTCGGACAATTATTCAAGTTACATGTAATAGAAAAGTTAAATCATTTAGCTTACAACAATACAAGTGAGTGTTTTAATAACCGCACGCTCCATGCAAGTAGATATCGTGCTCGTGTCGTGTGAAGCACGCTTGTCAAAGGGGGCCGGTAGCGGCACACTTCTCAAAGACAAAGGAGAGCCAACGCCGACGTCCTTGAGCTTGACGTTGAGTAGTATGTTTGTTGTACAGGGTACGTGGATAATGGATTGACTTCACAGCTGTAATTGAATACTTCCGTTTCACACACACAGGCACTGTTCTGTCTCAGACAACAGCGATATTGTTGTGCACTATCGTGGATGTTGACGTGTATGGTGTAGCAGAAGTCCGACTCCGTAGTTTGATAATTTATTCGCTTGGGTGTTTATTGTTGCTTTTAAAGCAGTGACGAGCGTGCGTTGGTTTTGTCTGTATCACTAAAGATTCTGAATCACCCGGATTTTTTGAAAACTTTGAAGTTTGATACAGCAAGTTACCATACTGATTGTACACCATGTAGATAACCCTAACTGTTAGTATATATTAAAATGTTCAGATGTTACTTCTGTTCATTGCATTGGTATAATTGTACCGTCACATGTTAGATAATACATAGGCCTATCTCATTAATGTATTGTCTCAATTCCGCTACGAGCTTCCGTTAGCACTGGCTTTCCTTCTCGCAGTCAAACTTTGATGTGCGAGAAGGCTTAACTCATCAAGTATGGTATTCATAAATGCAGCCATGACGCTGTCGGATAAACTACATTTCGATCATTTTGTATACGTATTTGGAAGACAGAGGGGCCCACACATACCCAGTTGTCTGGGGCCCAAATATTTCTGGCGGCAGGCCTGCATACTTAGCTAGTGCAGTGTCTGCAGTCTACACCTTTGGCCCTTAGCCCTTTAGGAGCTCCTTTTTTGCCAGCTTCTGCAGGTAATGCAAAGCAATCATTCCTGCCTCACAGTGCCAGGGTCTGCACGAGTTTTGCCAGTTCTCCTCATGTATTTATGGATGATTGTTACTTGTATAAAGTACAATGAAACACTTATGTTCTCTGTTGAGTGTTCTTCATCTTTGTTCTTCCTTTAAAAGTCATGCTGCTGACTTTTAGCAAAGACGCCTTATCGATGTTCTATAAACAAGTAGCAGCACTCGCTTCTGCAATTGGGCATTCAAACCTTGACATTAGCCTATAGCTAAATTAGAGCTATTATGATTGAAGTTTCTGAAATATTTGGTTGGTTGTGAACATAAAGAGGCGTTTTTAGGCTCTGAAGTTTTCCAGACACATCCCTTTTCTCAGACTTTTGTTGTGGGTTACGGGCAGTGTTGTCAACTGTCTGTATGTAAATATTCATAATTGAAGCATGTCTGTTAAAACATTTGACTGTCCCTCAAAAATTGGATGATCTGCTGACTGGCGGCATACCACCCCAAACCAAACAGCAGATGCTTTCTCACTGGGAAAGCAAGCTTCAATTCAAAAAATGTATATCAGAGTTAAATTCCTGGTTTGGAAAAGCCCTCGTAATAAGTATAAGAACACCTGATTTGTGCTAATAAATGATACAGGATTTACTGAAAAACAGATATGTAATATAGTCATATTCCTCTGAAGTTACAGTAGGATATGTAACAACTGATCCAGACAACTGAAACAAAGAAGATGTCCTTCAGTCGCTGTCTGGAAGTGAGACTTTTTTGTGATGTTTTGGCGGCCTGATTCCTTTTCTTCTAGTACTGCTGTTACATCCACTCTCAGGTACACACAGGTTATTGTGAGCTTTAAATTGGACTGTGAGATGAATGTACAAACCCCACAGTGAAGTCAGACAGGCAAAGCTAACAAAAACAACCAAAAACACCATCCAGTAAAAAGAAGTGAAACAATAAAATTGTCAAGAAAACAACATCAGTGCCAAAATACTGAAACAAATCTCTCTACTTCCAAGAACCACAAGAAAGTGTTTTTGTTTTATCCACTGAAGGATAACTCAGAGGTCCAATGGTGCTGATTTTATACAAAATGGCCACTGTGTCATCAGTGTTATACTGTTGCCTAAACACAAAATTACAGAATAATGGAATTAAAATTAACATGGCGAAAAATATAACACACTACCATTAGATTCCCTGTGAAAACTGCTAATAAAAGTGATTATAATAAAAATGAATTAAAAATAAACCATAACAGCTGCCTGGTTTAGGTTTGGATTTAGGTTAACTTTATTATAAATGAGAGAAATGTCCTTACAGTAGATAAAAAACAACAGTCTAAATAATATTCCACTCATTTAATAGAAGTGAAATCAGAACACACAACCAAGAATTCCATGGAAGAAAATATTAATTCCTGCTGGAACATTACAATACAATGTTGTTGGGACAATTTTTCTTGCTAATACTAATGTTTACATATAATAGCAAATATAGCAAAGGATTTTTCATAAAGCACTTAGAATAGTTTCATCTTAATTTTATCTTTAAAAGTCTGGCATCCTTAGGTCAGACACTTGTTTTTTGGAAAATTAATGGGTAGAAGAGTTGGGTGATGTATACTTTGTTTTTCCATTTGTAATAAGCTTCCTTTGTGTTAGTTTAGTACCCACCATATTAATTATTATTATACGGCAGAGGTCTCCAACTCCATTCCTGGAAAACTACTGTGGTTGCAGGTTTTAATTCATTTTAAATGATGTGTTTTTTAAGATTTAGTCCTCTGAATTGCTTCATTTGTTTTCCTAAAATGGCACCCAAACAGAAATAAGATGTGAAAAATGCCAAAAAATGACCAGCTAAGTTGAGGTCTCAAACTCCAACCAGTTTCCTAAATAGATGCCAGTTCTTGTTGTTAATTAAACCCGTTATTTAATTCCATGGCTTGTTGCTGCTCTCATTCTGCCACAGCAGATATTTCCTAAAGTCTTCATTTTATTTTTTCTAAGAACATCGTCAAAATGTTTTGTGGACCTGATCAACATTACTGAGATCTTCACCTTTCTTTGTTTCCAAATAGTGTATGAAGTTAGCTGCTCATGATTCATTTTGTATCTCGTTATTGTTAGGCTGCTAATTACTGAAAAAAGAAATAATTAAGGGGTCGGAGTCCTAAATAGTAAGTCAATTAAAATTAAGGTAAAAGAGTTAATTAGCAGAAAAACTGGTCACTAATTAAGAAAAGGGTTAGAATGAAAAGCTACAGCCACATTATTCTTCTGGGACCAAAGCTAGAGACCCCTGCTTTACAATAATAAATTTAAAACGTGCTTCCTGTTAGTCAGTCTTCAAAAATTAAACAATGAATGATTTTTTTTTTCTGTTTCCTCAGTAGTCTACTTATCAGCATGTCTTTGGTTGCAAAAATGTCAGAATCACAAAGTGACATTAACTTTGTATATTTTATAAATGTTCTGCCTTTTAATTTTTTTCTACAATATAACATAATAGTATGTATGAGTAGTATGATAATTTGGAATACTGCTGCACACTGTATCTTAAGCGATTGAGTTTTTTGCTTCTTCCTGTGCCATATGTGTTTTCTTGGAGTGCACTGACAATTTCCTAATTTGTTAACTTAATTGATATATTTATTTAGATAAATGGGATCATTTCCTTTGATACTAAATTGCCTCTTCCTACGGCATTCCATCTCATGTTAATTCTTCTTGGAATGTCTCCCATTTCATTTCCAGGTGCACTATCCAAGGAGTAAAGCTTTTGAATTTGTCGGATCACTAGTTTGGTTCTTTATGAATAGTTCAATACGACCTCTGTTTGAGGCAAGTTCATTCTTCTATATGACTGATAGCAGCAGCAGAATTTTGAGCTGTAGTATTTATTAAATATTTATTGGCAAAAAACAATTATGACAACAGCAATCACAAATTAGTCCCTGCTTTTTTATTACTTTTCTTCCCGGTCTAATGATTTGAAACATTCTCTTTGCCTTGCTGTTAGTAGCTTCAGGAGAACAGGCTGCCTTCTGTTTAGTAGATCTGTATTTTTTTCTGTTTTCTTTTGGAGTCTTTTGGTTTAGTGTGGCTTACTGACAGTTTTGAGGCAGTGTGTGTAGTTCACAGTCTTTGTGGCATTTGTATAATCTCCCTTTGTTCTCAGGATTTTTTTTTTTGGATCCTCTTGTTTCTTTTAAATTGTCAAAGATATCAATGTTAGGTAAACTGCCAAAGTACAAAGTTCCCTTAGAATGAGTGTGCAAGGGAGTGTATCTCTGTCTCTTTGTAACTTTCTGTGTGGTATGGAGTAGTGGCTCAGACACTGGAATTTAATCAAGTTCATTTCAGACATATTGTGTGACCTTGAGCAAATCACGAAACTATTCAGAATTCAAAATGTAAAAAAAATGGCATTTAGGTATCTACTTTCAGACATGCCAATGTATATTTTTTTTCTGTTTTTTTTATTGAAATTTAAACAGTTGAAATCCAGTGACAATCCTGAAATGGTGCAAAGAAAAGCAGTAAAGTACAGGCGATTTAAAAAAGCACTAGGTTACCAAATCCTGGAAAAGCATTTGATTTACACTGTTATCCAAAAGGCATTTTTCAGGAAACAAGTTATGCGTTAATATCTTACAACATTTCTACAGCAGTGAAAGGTAATCAGTTCTTGAATGTTGATGTAAGCAATTTCTACAGGTGTCCAAATTTTTGTTGACTGCTTACAAAGCCTCCGTCGGTATAAAAGCTGGGTAGGAATAAACTGTGTTACTACACCCTCTGAAGCATTGGTTGGACCTTACTGCACTATAAACATATATCATAATGGTGAGAAAAAGGCAAACTAACCAAGGAAGACAAACAGAAAATTATAGCTGTTAAATCAAAAGGAACTTGGAAATGGGAGGAAACTCAGATAAGAAGTAACAACAGACTTGGAAGACAAGTTTTTGAGCGTCAACAGTATGTGTGATAGGCACCTTACATGACAACAGTTCACTGGACTTCAACTGCTTAATTTCAATAAAAATTGGATAAATGGTGGTGTTCTTAAACCACAAGACCAAAAGTGTGTGTGTGATGTGTGCGTGTGTGTGTAGTGTAGTAAAAAGACAATTCTGGGATTCTAGCCTTAAAGACAGATTTTCAAAGAATCAATAACATCAGAAACAGGCAAAAAATATATTAAAATGGGCAAAAGATCACGGGCATTGGATGGAAGGTGAGTGATTATTATGGTCAACATCCTGGAGTAATATTTTTTCTGTTGCAGACAACACTGGTATTTGGTGTGTACTTAAGGAAGAAGCTAATTGGGCACCTGTAAGGCATTTCAAGGTCAAAGTCTTTTTATTGCCACATGTGCAATATACAGTGAAATTCTTACGTGCGTAACGCTCCTTTTGCTTCTCAAACTACACATTCTGCTGTCCTTATCCTTTTATGCAGTTGTGCATCATGGTAGTCCTCTTCTTTTTTGTTCTGCTTAGATCCAGTTTGCTCTTTCAAGACAGAAATAGACACCTTTTGTATAAAATCTACAGTTTCTTGACAGTCTGTCACATGAAGTAACCTTTATGCCAAAAAAAAGAAAAGCAAACAGTAGACAGACATGTTTCTTGAAAACGCTGAATTTGGCTAATTTGGAACTGAACTTTAGGGAATGCCAGCACCTAGCTACGGTTGAACTTGTATGGGCGTATATCAGAGATTGTGGGTCTTTCCTTCTGGCAACAATGAGATGTTCTTGTATGTGTGTTGCAAATGTCTTAGATGTTTGACCCATATTTGTCTCAGATTTCTTGCCTTTGGCATTAAACAAACTGTCCGCAAGAAATCTGCATCAGAGACATGGAACGCAGTATAAAGTATACCATGCAGTACATACCCAGCTGTATACATGGGACAGACATATAGGCAAGGAATTTAACCTGGCGAGGTTATGTCGGTATGCTCCAAACTGGAAATGATGTTGGTTTGACTGAAACAGGAAGTGATGTCCTTAGCCTCAAACGGGATTTCCTTACGCCTGTTGGAAGAAGGAAGAGAGAAAGGAGAAAAGAACAGTGAACACTGCCATCCCCTGGTCTGACATGTAATTACATCCATTTGAGCCCTTTAGTTGTCTCCCATGCGCATGTGTGTGACTTTATATTGTACTGTATATAAATATAAGCCTGTATTTAACTCATAGGTCTCCCTTTGTTTAAATATAAAGTTAACGCTAGCTTTTGATCCCTGAGAAAGCTCCAAAAAGAAGAAAAAAGTAGAATAAAAAATTAATATTATATGGAAAGATAGTTCTGCATGTTTTAATTCTTTAGTGTGTATTTACAAATAGATGTCTTTTTTTAATAAGTGAGCCTATTGTTTAGCAATTGGTCACACTAAAGATACCTAGCCTTTCTAGTTTTAAATACTGTCCGCATTTACCTGAGTTTGTGTTCTGCAGTCACCAAGAATTTTTGTTCCCAACACACAAGGAGTGGATCAGAACTACCATTTTCTCATGGGATGTTTTTCCTGTCTTTAACATATCGATTAAGGTGACCTTTATTGTATTCCATTTGAAGTAAGAAGTCAGAATTTCAAATTCCTGAGCTGGGATTTTTAATTGTAACACCTCCTTAAGTTGGATTTCCATTTTGGAAACTCAAGAGCCGGTCTGTCAAATCCGAGTTTGTCTGACTTGAAATCATGACATCAATCCAAAATTGCAACGTGTACCACAAACATTAGTAAAAGCTGTAGTATCTCTATTTATTTATTAGCACTTCTGTCTATTTCTGTCTCTTTAAATAACTTGTGCACACAGTACTGTTCAACTTGTATAAGTAGAAATGTTGCTATAGTGTTTGGATACTGATAATACTGCATAATGTGTTGTTATCAACTGCTATTTATTCTGATTGAGCAAGCCCAACAAATGTTTATCTGGACATGTCCATATTGGTTTTCTGAATGTTTAACTGGAACACGGTCAACTTGGGTGTGACATCTTTCCCAGCTCTGACCCACAAGTTCCAAGGTAAATAGAGCGCAGCATTTGGGACTGGTAGATGTTAAAGTTCATTCTGTTTGTATGAGTACGTTTCAATCTTAGCCAATAAAATACAAATCATTTGTTAGAAGCACTATGTTGACATCAGCAACCATCTTCCCAAATCAATATACTGCATTACATAAGGCTTAATGATAATCTAATTATTTTGTATTAAAAAACATTGGGTAAACTTGTGGACAGTGATTAATATTAACTACCACTTCACTTGAGCTTTCCTAGTTTTCATCCTCTTTCTCTGTACGTTTAGCATTTGTTTGCTCAGAGGTTGATGTGCTGGTTGCTTCCTGAGCAGCTCCTCTTTTCTCCATCCCAGCGGCCCTCTTCTTCTCTTCTTTTATCGGCATCTTTTTGCATTAAAACTGATTAAGTCAGTGTTTGTCGTTCAATTACTTAGTACGTTTTCTTTAATTTTTCAGTTAAGCTGGCACTTAAGTCTTCAATCTGCCTCAAAAATGATTTAAGATACAAAGAGGTACGGGAAGTGACGGCGAAGGTGGTAGGGATGAGAACGGCGCACATATGCATGCACCACATGGCCGCCCTGCTGGCCGCTGCTGAGAGTTGATTCTACAATAAAATAAAATAAAAAGAGGAATAACCTTCAGGGTCAATCATCACCCCATAAGCGTATAGTAGACGTCACGCAGTATATGTGTACCAAATTTCAGGTCAATAGGTCAAACGTTGTGCGAGTTACAGGTGATTTAAAATTCTGGACAGAAAAACGGACATCCATGGTAGCTTATATATATATATATATATATATATATATATATATATATATATATATTGTCAGGGATGCCAGGGGCAACGACCCGGCCGGGACGCCGTGAGGGACCGGATGTTGGTCTACGCCCACCCTGGATCACGTGGGGGCCACCTTCCTGGTTGCTTTGAGGGCCACGGGTTGAGGGCATGGAAGCCCCACCCTGTAGAGGCCCGTGGTCACCGCCAGGAGGCGCCCCAATGCCTTGGGGACCTGTGACCTCAGCACTTCCACCACACCAGGAAGTGCTGGGGGGAAGATTTATAAGGACACCCGGAGAGCTACCGGGAGAACAGCCGGCACTTCTGCCACGCTGGGGCGTGGCCAAGAGGGGAATGCCGGGAATCACCTGGAGCTCATCCGGGAGACTATAAAAGGGGCCGTCTCCCTTCATTCAGGGCTGGAGTTGGGTGGAAGCAGGACGAGGCAGAAGAGAGTGTGGAGGTGGCCCGAAGAGAAGGCATTGTGTGGCCAGGACTGTTTTTGGGGTTTGTGCACTTATTTGAACTGGGTCTGAGTGACCATTTAATTGTAAATATTGTACATAATAAACGTGTGGTGGTGAAGAACAACATGTCCACCTGTCTGTGTCCGGGTTGGCTCCACAATATAAATATATATATATATATATATATATATATATATATATATATATATATATATATATAGGCTTTCATGTTTTCTTTCCTGATATATAAAAAATTAAAAGAGGCAAGATTCACTATTAACACTGATGCAGTTGCTTAGCAGGCCTGTTATAAAGCTGATATTTTTAAGCAAAGACAAACACTGGAAATTATGTTTTATATGTTTAAAAATGACTAATTTAAATTCTACATGAACTCTATTTTGCAGTGGTGCAGAACTGAGTAAATAATGTTATGCATAACAACAATAATAAGAAAACTAAATGGTTGTTTTTTATGGCAAGTTACTTACTTTTTATTCCTTTTGCTGATGCAGAATACATGCATACTTTCATTTTAAGAGTTTTGAATTGTTTTCAAATATTTAATTGCATTATGTCTTATGTCAAGCCGATTGTTTCAGATTTAAACACATGATGCAAAATGTGTTTTAATGAGGTTTTTTTTTTTATTAAAAACTGCTTGGTTGAAAAGATGAAAATAACACATTTTATTAGAATCTACAACCTGATGCTGTGCTGGTGTATCATGGACAAGTTCTCAATCCAGCCTTTAGAATTAAATTTGAAAAAAGGGAGTGTTAAATGTTGATGTGAACAATATCCTGCCATCAATCCATTTTTAATACATACAGCCTTGAATTCCAGTCATAGTGGCTGAGGAACAGACATCTATTTGTGAAGCAATAGGTGCAAAGCAGGAATAAAGAAGTCATTATCACTGTACATATTGCAGTTTTATGACCATAGTGGGTTAGCTGTACAATTTATATTTAGATGTAGATTTAGATGCATATCTACAAAACTGCTATTTACATGCAATAAGATATTCATTATTATTTGAAAAACTTTTTATATCAAAACCTTCATTGTTGTAAGCCCAGAGGTCATGTGTGCTTTCATATTTTTTTGCTTGATAATTGAAAATGTATTTTAATGCATTCATTTTATGCTGTTTTGCAGAAACACAGAAAACCAAGCTGGAAGAAGAGACGGGGCTGCAAATTGTACAGACTGGAGTAGGAGATGTAAGTTCAAATAATGTTTTTTGTAGCCTCTACTCAGTAAATTTTTCTGTGACATCTTGTTACCTCGACACACTAACACAGAATTCATCTTTGCACTTCTGACAAATGAAAGAGTCTGTGACTTTAGAGTTCACCGTTGGCAGGTTTAAAGATGTGAGATGTTTTTGAGCTAAAAGATTTTGTTTTAAAAGATGCATACTTATGACAGCTGAGGCATATTAAGTTGAAGACTTGCTTCTTCTTTCCTTGTTCACTTTGTAAAGCCGATTACAGTACTATGCAGCAACGTATCATAATAAGTCTCTACTGTGCAATCCAGTATTTCTGTGAGTTACGCTAAGTAGGCCAGTGTTATAAACAGTAGATGTTTTCGAAAGTAGTAATTGTGCTTGTCATTGCCATAAGCAGCTCTTGTGTTATGAATATTACCAAGGGAGATTGTGGGATGGTGAGGTGTCTTCTAGTGAAGGGAATATATTGTGTATAAAAAGGAAAGGCAGTGTGTCCTGTTCGACAGGAATCAATAGTCCTTTCTTTAAGGAAAAACACATAAAGATAGTTATTGACACTAGCAAAGGTCAAAATTCATAATTTATTAAATTGTTCACCAGGTTTTAAGGGACACAACAAAAGTCAAAGTCAAAACCAGAATAATTTTCTAATCAATTTCTCCATTTACTTGAGCACAGTTTGTTTTTTAATTAATAAGGCAGAGTCCTTCCTTTAATTGCCTAATATTTAAAAACAGTTTAATACAACAAGAAGTTTTCTTATATTATAGTTGCCATGATGTCAAGGATCACATAGCATGTCTGCTGCCAGCCTGACAATCACACAATGCATCATAGTAATCAGACAATCAAAATGGTGGCACATAAGAAATCCATAAACAAAATTGCTGCACCCATGAAAACAAAGACAACAAATTTCTGTATTACAATGTATTCCTTCAGTGATATGCACAGTGTCTAGAATTTATTGACAATGCTGCAATCACCTTCAGTAGCCATGCAAATAGACACCAAGTTTACTTAAGAGTTATATAGAGAGTGGGTCAAAAATAGATGAAATTACAGCACACTTCAGTAGCGTCACACAGTGCAGTATTCTCAAACATTCCACTGAAAACAATCCTGGCTGGCGTCCTGGTGGCACATTGGTAGTAGTGCTGCTGCCTCGCAGTAAGGAGACCATGGTTTGTGTGTTTGCATGTTCTCCCTGTGTCTGCATGGGTTTCTTCCGGGTGCTTTGGTTTCTTCCCACAGTCCAAAGACATTCAGTTTAGGTGAACTGGCAATCCTAAATTGACCATAGTGTGTGGTTGGTGTGTGTGCGTGTGTGTGTGTGTTTGCCCTGCAATGTACTGGCACCCTGTCCAGGGATTGCCCCTGCCTTGCACCCAATGCTAGCTGGGATAGGCTCCAGCAGACCCTGCAACCCTGTTCAGGACTAAGCGAATCAGACAATGACTGACTGACAGTCCTGGATTGTGTATAGCAGAAAATGGCCTACTTGAGTTCCTATGTTATTACCAATCAAGAAGCAATTTCTACAATATGCACAGGCACAAGAATCTGGATAAAGTGAGATTATGGGGGCAAGCATATCAGACAGTGGTCAGTGGTCAAACTGATGAGTATGATGAGCATGGAGGTATGCTGGTTAGGTCTTGTTTTAATGGCATACACTAAATTCCCTGCTAATCCTGCAACATTGTCTGAAGGCCAGAGGCCTTCCTTTATTGTTATTTTCAACAGTAAACAGATCATTCAGAAGTTATTCTCAGAACAAAAGGGTGATTGTACTCTTCAACACCCAGTCCATTTAAGACATCTGAGATGACGTAGAATGAACCCCTCATATGAGGAATCTACCACCTTCACCTCAATTTATTCAATTCAGTTTCTCTTTACTGAGAGCAGGCCCATAGTGCTGCAACATGTTCACAGGTAAAGTACAAATACAAGCTATACAAACTGCTAAATTACCTAATGCACACAAAGATAAAGATCCAGATTAATTGAAACAAATGGTGAAACAGAGTAATTTGAAACTGAATAATGTGAAAGGATCCTAAAATATATTGCCTTTATTATTGCTATTATTCTTAAATATAGTTAGTTGACATTGCAGGAGAGGAAACAAGAACTACAGTCAGCAGTACCTCTGGAAAAACTAATCCTCTGGGGGTCCACAGTTGGTTATAACGCAAAGTCAAAAGATAAATTGAGACAAAGCCATTGCTCCATAGATCTGAGGCAACTTGGTGTTCTGGGCTTTATATGGTAGAAGTTTGTTCTGGGAGGTCTAACATCACATTAGAATCTTTTCATCCTTGGGTTACAATGCTCCCAGCATCTCCAGTTTCTTTCCTATTGGCAAAGAAACCGCTTGGAAGTAGAGTAGTAGTACCAAGTGTCTTAGCAGAATACCAAGAACAGAAACAGAATAGAGGAAGGTTAGTAGCCTTCCTTCATTATTATCATGCTTACATTATTTGTACAAATCACTAACAGAGATGCAATATGCTCATCTAATGAGGAGCTCTGCTCAGCGTCTGAAGCACTAAACCACTTCAGCCTGGATTTAAGAGCTGAAACCGAAGAGGTACCTTTTTTATTAGCATGCAGATAATTCATCAAATTCTGTTTTATTAAGCCTAGGAATTTTTCATAAACTGGCATTTAGAGATCTTAATTTGTGCTCCAGTTTGTATATAATGATAAATTCAGGTAGGTGATCTAGGCTTTGTATGTAGAAATAAGGATTTTGAAATATGTGCATCAGCTTAACTGGAAGACTTACAAGCAGAAATTGGTGACAATATTAAAACTAATTGGATCAGTGTTCCTATGATGAACTTGCCGTAAACACCTCAGAAAGTCATACACCTCAGAAAGGACTAGTAAAATTGAATTTCCAAGCATTATTCAGTTTATTTTTTATTAAATATACTCCAACAAACAAAAGCTCAGTGTCACTGATTTGAATGTCAGCTTGAAACCGTGCATCTAGACTTTTATTTAAGATAATATTTGCTTTCTGACACTTTTTCAGGTAGGGTAAAAGAAGATAGTGAAATGAAACTTTCAACCCTCTTTTTTTAAATAGACAGTCTAGGCTGTTTGCTATTATTTTTATTCATTAATTTTTGATAGCCATTTTGCCTGAATGACACAGCCTGTCAATCACAAGAGGCTTCACTGTGGAGCTTCAACAGTGACCTGTACTTCTCAAGATAAGGTGTAATTCTCAACTAAGAAAGCTTGGCAGGTTTTCTGTTATAGAGACACAAAATGATAGCAGAATAATCACAGTAAATGTAAATTTTTAAATAGCTTTTTGTTGTGATAAAATCCACAGTGCTTTGTTGTAATATGCATTTGCCATGCAAAATGCTAAAGATGTTCCTTCCCATTTCTGGTTTATTTTCACCTGTGACTTAATTTATTTCTTTTGCTTACTAATTGTGATCTAACAAGACTCCTTTTAAAATACTTCAACCCTGCTACATTTTTCAAGGATTTTGCTGCTTTTGACTTCTTTGTTAAAAATAGCATGTTTTATATTTGTTTGGTGTTTTAATTAATTTATCCCAAATGAATACAAATATTTAAAAACTGTTCAGTTCTTAACCTCGTGTCAGAATCATCATGCTAGGTTTTTATGAAGTATTAAATAGCAGTATGTATTTTCTTTCTTTTTCATTTGTGAATCAATGGGGTATTCGAACATTTTTCAGAAATACTCAGATTACATCTAATGACACTTCTTTGCTGATACCAAGACCCAGAAGATAATCTGGGCCCAATTCCAAGGGTCTTTCTGTTATATAGTAATAACAAGACAAGACAAAGTCAAAGTGTTGGGGCACCTTGCGGTAAACCGCATATAATTGGATGAATGATAATAAAAAAAGCATGTTAAACACAAATTGAGTCTTCCTCAGATTGGAGTCCTCTCTGGTGACTGACAAATATGGCGGTTCCATGGCCTATGCAGGCAGGAAGAGGTGGGACCAGATGGGCATAGCCAGGACGTGTCGTTGGAGGAGGAAAGATGTCAATCTTCCTTTCTGCAGTTGAAGGAAAATAGAGGCCGTTATCACACAACCCCTGGATCTGTGGAGAATTACTTATCACCCAAGCCCTTAAAGTATATATACAGTGGGTACAGAAAGTATTCAGATCCCCTTCAATTTTTCACTCTTTGTTATATTGCAGCCATTTGCTAAAATCATTTAAATTAATTTTTTCCCTCATTAATGTACACACAGCACCCCATATTGACAGACAAAAAAAAGAATTTTTGAAATTGTTGCAGATTTATTAAAAAAGAAAAACTGAAATATCACATGGTCCTAAGTATTCAAACCCTTTGCTCAGTATTTAGTAGAAGCACCCTTTTGAGCTAATACAGCCATGGGTCTTCTCGGGAAAGATGCAACAAGTTTTTCACACCTGGATTTGGGGATCCTCTGCCATTCCTCCTTGCAGATCCTCTCCAGTTCTGTCAGGTTGGATGGTAAACGTTGGTGGACAGCCATTTTTAGGTCTCTCCAGAGATGCTCAATTGGGTTTAAGTCAGGGCTCTGGCTGGGCCATTCAAGAACAGTCACAGAGTTGTTGTGAAGCCACTCCTTCGTTATTTTAGCTGTGTGCTTTGGGTCATTGTCTTGTTGGAAGGTAAACCTTCGGCCAAGTCTGAGGTCCTTAGCACTCTGGAGAAGGTTTTTGTCCAGGATATCCCTGTACTTGGCCGCATTCATCTTTCCCTCGATTGCAACCAGTCGTCCTGTCCCTGCAGCTGAAAAACACCCCCACAGCATGATGCTGCCACCACCATGCTTCACTGTGGGGACTGTATTGGACAAGTGATGAGCAGTGCCTGGTTGTCTCCACACATACCGCTTAGAATTAAGGCCAAAAAGTTCTATCTTGGTCTCATCAGACCAGAGAATCTTCAGGTGTCTTTTAGCAAACTCCATGTGGGCTGTCATGTGTCTTGCACTGAGGAGAGGCTTCCGACAGGCCACTCTGCCATAAAGCCCTGACTGGTGGAGGGCTGCAGTGATGGTTGACTTTCTACATCTTTCTCCCATCTCCCGACTGCATCTCTGGAGCTCAGACAAAGTGATCTTTGGGTTCTTCTTTACCTCTCTCACCAAGGCTCTTCTCCCCAGGTAGCTCAGCTTGGCCGGACGGCCAGCTCTAGGAAGGGTTCTGGTCGTCCCAAACGTCTTCCATTTAAGGATTATGGAGGCCATTGTGCTTTTGGGAACCTTGTGTGCCTTGCCACAATTCTGTCTCTGAGCTCTTCAGGCAGTTCCTTTGACCTCATGATTCTCATTTGCTCTGACATGCATTGTGAGCTGTAAGGTCTTATATAGACAGGTGTGTGGCTTTCCTAATCAAGTCCAATCAGTATAATCAAACACAGCTGGACTCAAATGAAGTTGATCTCAAGGATGAACATGTAAACTCCACACAAATATAAATATATGAGGGTCACAGCAAAGGGTCTGAATACTTAGGACCATGTGATATTTCAGTTTTTCTCTTTTAATAAATCTGCAACAATTTCAAAAATTCTTTTTTTTGTCTGTCAATATGGGGTGCTGTGTGTACATTAATGAGGAAAAAAAATTAATTTAAATGATTTTAGCAAATGGCTGCAATATAACAAAGAGTGAAAAATTGAAGGGGGTCTGAATACTTTCCATACCCACTAGTCATTTAGTCAGTCAGTCATCGTCCAACCTGCTATATCCTAACACAGGGTCATGGGGAGTCTGCTGGAGCCAATCACAGCCAGCACAGGGCGCAAGGCAGGAACAAATCCCAGGCAGGGCGCCAGCCCATCACAGTATATATATATTACATACGTATATATAATAAAATAGTCCTTGGATGAGACAAGACTTTTTAGCCTGAGACAAGACGTGACTTTTTCAGAGAGATACTTTCACGTCCTGTGAGATGAGACTTTGTGCCAAGAGATTTAACCACACCCAGGATCAGAAATAAAAGACAAAGAGTAGATGACAAGTACCAAGTAGAACGTCGTAAAGAATTCAAAAATGTTGGCGCAATACACATGCAGAGCAGGTTAGAGATAATGAAAGTACTAAAATTTGAAAGTCTCAAAAAATAATAGTAAAGATCGTATTAGTGCAAAACAGAAATTATTACTCTGTGAAATAACAGAACAGTGAAAAGATATTGTTTGGATTTTAAGTCAGAGACTTATAGATCGTCTAATTCATGTTGCCATCAGGGAAAAGTAGTGTTTCTTCCCAATGAAGAGGCTTATCCGCGAGAATTAAAAGATTTGTTGTTTGGTTAAAGTAAAATCCACATATGCATATCCACATAAGTGGCTAGTGCATAGCTCAGGCTTTGCGGTGGTGTTTGGCAAGCAAAAAGAGCAGGGGGCAAAGCCCCCTAGTGTGTGTGTATATATGTATATGTATATGTATATGTATATGTATATGTATATGTATATGTATATGTATATGTATATATATATGTATATGTATATAATATACTGTAGAAAGAGATGTATATATGTATCTAAGTAAGAAAGAAGGCAGATTAAAGAATTTTGGGGCACCTTAAAGGCTAACCCCGTCTATTGCAATATTGAAAAAATGAAAAACATTCCATTAAAGCATGGAAGTCCTGAATGGACTATTAACATGGCTCTTCACAACTGGACACCTGGAAATGTTTACCTTTACTTCTTTCCTAACTAGTCTAACGGTGCTAATTCTGGCAGTCAGATTAGGTCACTCACATTTTGAAATAGCAGGGAAGGTATTTACTGTTGTACCTGTCACAATTCCAGTACAGAATCTGATCCTCATATCTCTGAAGTTCAGATTGCACTAACATACTGCAGTAATGCCAGAGGATGTGGGAGCTTGTTAAAAACCATTAGGCTTTTTGGTACAGAATTATTAGACTCATATCTGGGAAAAAATATTGACATGGCAGATTTCCATTATACTCACAAGGATTACTGATGTACTCTGGTAATAATACTTTTTCTAGATTCCTTTTGGTAATATTAGTTTTGTGTGATATGATGTTGTATACAGTTAGTGTGTTGGAATAGTCACAAATCCTGACATTTGGCTGCACGAGAGTGGAATCAAGTAATTGTTTATTCAGTTTGCTTTTATCGCTTGTGGTTTCTGTCTTGGTTACCTTTTGTATTTTCATTACCTTAACTGTTTGTTCCACCACTTCCCAATCTGTTAAATTTTACACTGTTTCAAGGTTTATATATTCTAGAATTATATAACTGTCCTAAACAAATTCCCCGATTTAAGGCTCGGTGAAGAGCACCCTACAGAAATAAACTGAATTGAATTGAATTTTGACCTTAGTTCCGGTCAGAATTATGAACTGTTCTAATCCAGACATAAAGCTGTCTTTTTAATTTGGCCAAAGAGCTGCACTGCTTATACAGAGGCAAAATCTAGTACACCTCAGGGAAGAATGCCAATGCATTACGTGACGTACAGCACGTGAATGCACCATGTCCAAAAATTAGCACATTTTAGTGGAATTCGCAAAAGTCCACAGTAATGTACTCATCATTACAAAATACATAAGCAAACAGAACAATCTGCAACATCATGCGACAGAACATTAGAGGTGCTATGGCTTGCAGTGCCGTTTAAAGTGGATGCTGTTGTAGATGTCTGGCTTTGTTGTTCATAACTAACGTGCTGTGTTGAATTTAGAAAACACTCAATTTTGGAGTTGTAGTTGGGTGGCTTTTTAGAAAATGTATCCAACCCTAGTTGTGTTTTGTCCTCTGCTTATTTATTGGTGATTTCATTTTTGAGTGGCATGTGAATCTTAAATTAGAAACATGTGCGGCATCGGTGCAATTCATTTTGTTAATTTTCTAAATAGTAATTTTGATTTTCTCTTTTGAAATATTTTATTGTTTACAACTGCTAGGCATTATGGGGGTGCAGCTTTCTGGAATGTCATTTTGCCACAATTGCTCTTAAAAAGAAGTTCAGTGTGAACACTGAGGCATCCAAATAGTAAAGGGAACAGTGATGTTTTCATGTTGGAGCTTTGAAAAAATAATGACGTGAAACAATGCAGTGTTTTTTGTATAAATTGCATGAAAACCACAGACCAGTAATGTTGCTGGTCTAATATTAAACTGGTGGAAAAACTAAAAATCCCATTAATCACCAATCCTCTCTTCTCTGTATTAAAATGACTGCATTGTTTCACACTGAGATTTTTTCAACCTTTCCATATGCTGCCAAAGGGTGTGAGACAAGTTATTCAATATGGGGTGCACTTACTTTTTCATCCAGAAGCACAACATGGTGATAGTTTTTTGACCGAATGAATTTTCTATTGATTATTTTGCAAACTGCATTACTTTTAACTTTGCATCTCAATGACAACTCCATTTTGCAAGTTTCAGATTTCTAAGTATGTGAAACTGAGGAATCCTAAGCGGTGAACCTTCTTTTTCATCCCATTGTATGCTGCCACTTGTGAATAAAGTTATGTTCAAAATTTCCTGTGTAAAGAGAGCCTGAATGTAAGCCATCTATAAGTATGTTTGCTATGTTGTAGACATCTTGGAAAATCCTTGATATATACGTGTTCATTGCCTAATTATTTTTTTAACTGAATTTCAGTGAAAACAAAAACATATTATGCCAGACATTCAGAGAAATACATAATTTTCATTAAAGTATTGACTTAATTTAATAAATATTTTGTTTTGTATGTTTATTTTACTTCCATGTAAAAGCAAGTTTGATGATGAGAATGAAAATTTGCTCTCGAGTTAAGATTCTGATTCTGTGATGTTCAAAACTTCAAGAAATGTTGATTTTAGCTTAGTGTTTGAACGCGCATCTGTACAACCACAACTTATGAAAAATTGACCTGTTTTTTTCAAACAGGTTGCATTGTGTGTGTCTTGTTACATGCTCTAAGCTGATTGTTTTTGGTCTAGTACTTATCTCCATATTCTTTGAAAACAGTTTGACCTAATGTATTTCAAACAATAAGTGCCATAGAAATTGTTTAATTTAACCACGCTTTTTGCAGTCTGCTCTGTTTATTTATGGGACAAGGTATATTGACTTGCATGAGTAGTTGATATACCTAATTTATTTAACTATACATATATACACACGCAGAGGCACACACAGGCACACATATACATGCACAGAAATGTATAAGTGAAGGTAGCTAACAGCTTGTTTGGCCTACCAAATGCACATATTTTAATGATTAAGAGAAAGAAATTAACACACACTCACACACCACAATAGTTCCCTAAAGGTCGACGTGCTTTAAGCCACCCCTGTATGAATCTGTCTGTCTAAACAGCTTGTTTACTTCATTTGATCAAATGTGCTTAGCTTCAAATTAAGTACTATTGAAGCTGTTCACTTCATTCAATTTCCTGTTCATTTTACTCAAATACTTGTGTACGCATTAAATTTTATATAAGTTAATGTACTTGTATATTATCGTATAGTACAGTCGGTTGTATTATACTGTAAAATTTCCTTTGCCGTCATTAAAGCATGGAAGTGCTGAATGGACCTTTCCATACCAATTTTTTTTTAACTTTTGTAATAACTCAATTGTTTATGGTGCTTTCAGTCACCTTCAGACTCATTTTAAGGACCCTGGATGTAAGCAAACTCTCCTGATAAGCTTAAACTTGGAGTTCCAGACTTGGACAATAGTATGTTTCACTCGGATGAGAAAGTCTCTCAGTCAAGACTTGAGATTAGACTCCAAAAATCAGATCTGATTTATGGAAACCATTTAAAACCAAGCAACTGTGACTCTGTTTCAGAGATGCTGTTGGTCATGTATTACCAAATGTCTATGTAGATTTTTTTTTTAGACATTTAAGACTTTATTATTTGTGACAATATCTAGTACTGAGAATATCAAGTGCTCCTTTGGTGGGGGATTTTAGCTACAACAATTTAACTTCACCTGTACTCTAAGTGATTGCTGTCATCACTGACACTCCAGTGGATAGTGAAAGTGCAGTGGCTGACATGCGCAAGGTTTAATAACAGCTCTTGCAAGGAAGCTGCGCTCAGTCATTACTGCTGCCGGATACATAAGTAGCTGGATTCATGCTGTTTTATCGCTGTGAATGATAGCATGAACTGGAAGGGCCGGATTTAACTGCTAAATTATGTATTGTAGACTATTTTTAATGCAAAAGTACTTGCTTAATCCAAATTGACATTTATATCTCCACTTTATTTATTTTTTAAATCAGAATACCAGGGGAATTTGTCAGTTAACATGTTGTATACAAACAAATGCAACGTCCAAAAAACACTTGCATATGAATTAAAATTATAAACAGAAACTGTACACAACCTGCATGAGAAATATTTGCAGATTTGCAGCAAATAAACAGACTTTTTTGATTGGTACTTGACAGCTGTCAATTTAACACCCTTCTATATATCTAATTACTGTCTCAGATTAATCCAATGTTAGGGATCATGGGGTCTAGAATTTGTCGGAATAACTTTAGATGCATTACAGGTGTAAAGCCTGGAATATAGGGAGTCCATCACAGAACACAACATCTCGCACACATACTGTGCCCGGCCGGGACGCCCCTGCAGCATATGCTCCGGGGGAGCAAAGATGGGAGACCCAACACCTCCCACTGGACGCTAGAGGGCAGCCCCCCTGGGTTGCAGCGGTGCCTCTGACTCCCGCAGGGCTTCATGGGGGTTGGAGTTTGGTGCAGCCCTGTTGTACTTAGGTGTTGCAGCGGGAGCTGCTGGGCCCTTCTGGGCAGTTGTTTTGCCAGACCCAGGAGTGCAGCCGGGTGTCGCCAATCAAGCATACAAAAGAGCCAGCGAAAACCACTCAGGAGCCAGAGTCGGGAGGAGGAGGACAGCTAGGAGGAGAAGTGGTGGTGCCTAAGGAGAGTATTGTATTGTATTGTGTTGTGGTGCTTTGTGCACTTGGAACTGTGTTGTGGCTGGCGGACACGGGGAAGACGCGCCCTCCACCTGAAGAAAAAATAAAATCAATTTATTGATTTTACATGTACCTCCGTGTCCATCTGTGTTGGGTCAGGCGCCCATATAGCGCCTTTTGTTACAACATACACACACTCACTCATTCTGAGCCACTTTACAGTCACCAGTTAAGCTAACATGCATTGAATATGCAAGGAAAACAGGAATACTGAGAGAAAAACATATACAAATACAGTCCACACAGTTCCAGATCACTGTGGCTGGTGACAAGACTGGGATTTTAGCCTAGTTCTTAGGATCTATGAGGCAACAGCACTAACCACTACACCTCCGCGTCACCTTTTTTATTTGTTTCTTAATTTGCAAGAGACATATGAATTATGAGGTCAATTATATACCAGTGTGTGATGACAGACACAGTAAGGTTTCTTTCATAAATGACACCTGGAAATTGAATTTACTATAAGTTCGTATTTATCAAATCATGTTATTTTATATCACCATAAATGACAGGTAGCTTTATCTCAAGCTCTACAATTATCATTTCCAGAACACAGTCCTAGTGTGGCTAGCATATGTTATTATAAAAAAAAAGAAAGATGACAAATGAAGAAAACAAGGGTTTTGATTTAATCTTTTGTTTGCCACTATGTGTCCTCCTTAAAGATAAAATTTCTAACCTTTTAAATGCAAGTTACCTTTGATGTTTTCATTAAGTAACTCAACTTGCTTATGTAAACTGCTAATGAACCTTTGGTAAAATAAATGCAAAACATTTTCCAGGTAACAATGGTGTGCTAATATATAGTCTTCCACTTTAATTTCCATTCCATCTACAATGATAATGATGGGAAACAATATTTAAACCCTCGTTAACACATGAATGAACGGAAGCTGTCATTTGAATAGAACAATAACAGGATTATCTGTAGCACTGTCAGTTTATGAGCAAACATTATGTTGCCTACATTTTCATGAAAAAAATTAGTGGAGGATAATATTCAAGATTGGAGTGATGAAAAGAGGAAAATCTGCATTCATGGTAATAAATATTCATATTTGTCTGCTTGGAGATGAAAATCTAATCAAGGAGCTATTGATGCACTCGGTCCTTTTTAACCAAATATATCTCATCCAAATTGGGTTTGATATGGAAATTAGTCTCACTTTGAGTCCTGCAGGCCATAGGCGTTCTGGGATGGCATTGAGGGTGTCCAGTGCATCATATGTTGACACCAGCATCTGGAGCTACTACATGAATGAAAATGTTGAGGTTATTGCATAGAATTGGTTTTGATTTGCCTTTTACTGTTTTTTATATCATTGTAGGCAAAATAATCAAAATTATATGCAATCATAGAGTTTATAAAATAGTTTGCAGGTGTTACCACACTGTTTAGATTATTTCCTAGTTATTCAAAAGACAGTAAATATGTAGTTGTTACAGGTGAAGCAAAATGTCATGTGTTTATTTGAAACAGGATATAGCTCCACAATATCTAGAAAACTAATTCTGTTATTTATACGTTGCTATAAATACAGCAACATGTAGTGCTGAATCGGTGGAAAAAATAAAGATAGCAATACTTTACATGAACCATATAAATTCTCTTAAGAAAATAAAAAATTCAGTACCATAAAGGTATTTCTACAGTCCCATTGATTCAAATAATGATTGTTATGATTTAGAGTTATAGAATGAGTAGTGCTCATTTTTTGCATGTATTTGGTATTTATGTCTTCATTTTAAGTTTTGTTGTTATTTACATGTTTATAATGATTTTGTGCTGCTATTCTGCTAATTATTTTTGATCATGGGTGCCGTAATTTTTTGTATTTTTGAATAACGATAACCACATTGTCGCATTATTACCTCTTTCCAAATTTTTGGATTTAAGAGATTTTCTTCAATGCATGTAGTTAGTAACTCAAATCTTTCTAGGAAGTTAGGAGTTTGCTTGTTTCTTTGACTTTGGTTTCTGGTTATTGTTTTCTGCTTTAGTTATCTCAGATTCATTCTGGCTATCTGTCCTCTACTTGTTCATGAATTGTTCTTCATTTCAGTCCTTATACTCTACTTGCCTTAATTTTTGCCAATTTACACCTTGGCAGTACAATTAGGCTGAAAGCCAAGACCTTGGGAAAGGTATTATTGCAAAAAGACAGTAAGAGATACACTATAACTGCTAGCCATATTTAATGTCTTGGCATTAGTTGGCATTGAGGCAGTGAGAGGGTGCATACCCAACCGTGGGATGTGATTTAGTGCCTGTTCCGTGATTCACGGTTGCTGCTAAATAATTTTCTTAATGTTCCATATGCATTCTTTTCTATTAAGGGTGTTACACCTGACAAGTCACTCAATACATTTGATGTCTGAAAGAGCTTCATTATTACCTGTGAAGGAAATGTAAACAGAGTGATTCACATTCTGGACATACTTTTGAGTGAACATCATTTCTGGCATCTGTTAGCAGATGCTGTAGCTCCCCAATACATGACACCAGTGATGTATGCCTCATGGTCTCTGGAAGAGCCAGACTTTCTGTGCTTACAACGCTGACCCATTGATCTGTCTCAGACAGGCACAAAATGAACAGGTGATGAACAGACACAATGTAGATGAACTGATGTCGCTGTGCTACCCATTATATTTTCTGTGAACAACAGACATGTCACCGCTTTTTGCACATTGGATTGGAACTCATACATACAAAATAATGTAACTCAAACAGTGGCTAATGGTTACAGTGACACTTATAGCATGTTAACACTGAGTGGATTTGTATTTCAGAAGCCTGTAATTGCCTTTAGGTGTTTGTATCAATTTCCAATACTGTATGTATTTTCCATCTGGATGATGCTTTCCTTGTTGTGCAAGAGGTTGCTCATTCATTTACCCACTGGTGTCACACACATTGTACTTAGGTGTCATTTTATCCAATTCCCTCTGCAACATCTCGGGTAGATACAGATTTATAGGGTCATTACTGTCATGTGTACAGAGTTCGGTAAAATTCTTACTTGAATGTGCTAATCAACATGCACCAAGCCCCACTCTCTGGCACCATGATTAGTGAGTATGCCACTCTGACTCCTGCCAAGGATCCTACTCCTGACAATGTTTAACAGTTATTCAAGCAGTGATGTTACCCATTTTCTAGGCATGACCTCTTGAGAAAAGAATTATTTATATGTTCATTACTCAACCAAACTTCATTCAATTTGTTTTTCACATAGACAAAAGGATGAATCCTCCATTATAACTTATGGCATGATCTGACCATCCCTACAGATGTTATACAAATCATTTAATCATTTACAAACGCACACATTTTTTTGAAGGGCACCAGGTACTGCCTTAATGGTGTATTGTAATTTTCATTTTCACCAGCGTATATTTTAAACATTATTGCCACATAGCCTAGTGTCATCTATTTATTTATTATCCATTTTCATTATATTCACAGAAATTCATAGAACCATAGCATACACTTTTCCTGAAAACTATAGACTGATTTTTTTTGCATAAATTAGCTTTCTTTTGTTGTGCCATGGTGTTGTTTTAATTAAAGAAGGATTTTATTTTTAAAACTAAACATTATAGATCTATTATAAATATACCATGCTGCAATGAACATAATTAGCATGTACATGCGTATAGATATATATATATATATATATATATATATATATATAGAACCAATACTGGAGTTTAACAGATGCATGCGACTAATGCTGAAGTTCAACAGAGGGACATTTTAAGGTCATTACAATCTGAAAAGTGAGTTACAAACATTTGATAGTAACCCATGTAGCCATGCCCTACTAGGCTCCAATTGGCACTTCCCTACCACAAACTCTATATATCTGGTTATATTTAGACCCCTAAAAAACTTCATGGGATTGGTCTGGAAGTCAGTACTTGTTAATATTTTCTAGATGGCATAAGTGTTACTCTGAAATGCCTGCACTATAGACATTATGGTTTATTAACATTCTATCAACCACAATTTATAAATGCTGGTAGTGCACTATGCATCCAGAAGAGTCTGGCATAGTACTTCTTACCGTATGCTTACCAGGGTGCTAAAAGAGTTTGTTTCTTCACCTGATCTATAAACTGAACTTGCTAATAGCTCTTTATCATGTCTATTGCTGTTAAGCCTTTATATTACCAATATCTCAACTAGACTATCATCTCCTCACATCACAAAGCGAGACAATTTTTAAAGTTTTGGTAATTGCTGCAAAACAGTCAGGCCATGGGGTTTAAGTACTGAAATAGCAGTAGTAGACCATGGGCTGTGGCTTGCCTAAATGCCTCCTAAACATAAGATTTTTTTTTACTTTTAAGCTTACTTTAGCAAGTTTTCCCACACAAAAGAGTTCTCCTGAACTGCTGCCCTAAGGCTGATGTGGATTTCTTGCAACATATTTGCACATTTTTCCACTAATGTTTTCAAATAATAGAGACCAAAGTCATCAGTGTCTCACATGAGCGCTGCAGAGAGGTAGATTAATGAAATATTGTTTGCTTCTTTTTTCAGTTAAAAAGTTGTAATAACAGGTAATCTACAAGCCTTTACTTCAAGGATGTTAAACTCAAATCACAGAGGGCCACAGTGGTTGCACGTTTTTGTTTCAGCCTCTTTCTTAATTAGTAACCAGTTACTCCAGCCCATGAACATGCTTACTTTAACTGACTTGCTTTTTAAGATTCAGAATCCTTAATAGTTACAGTTTATTACTGAAAGGAAAAGCTGACAGTATGACAAATATTAGTCTGCTCTGGTCCACCAAACATTTTGATGATGCTATCAGAAATAATAAAATCAATGGTTTTGACAACATGATGATATAAGATCACTAAGATGCCATAGAATTAAATAACATTTTCATTAACAGTGAAAAAAGAAACTGGTTGGTTTCTCTAAGTTAGCTGGTCACCTTCAGCTTGCTTTGTTTGGTTGCTAGCTAAAGAGAAAAGAAACAATGAAGGATTCTTAAAAAGAAAATTAGTTGAAATTAAGGCAAAATGTTTAGTTCACAGCAGTAACTGGTTACTAATTAAAATGTGTTTTGTAAGAAAACGTGTAGTCTCTGAAGTTCTCCTGAGAGAGTCTGAATCACCTGCTCTACTTATTCTCGTACAGATCCTGTCAGTTTGCTAAAAGTTCAGATTGGGAAGTAGACATGAGTACCATGGCTTGATCTACTGGATGCTAACAGTCTTATTCACTGTTACAACCCAGTTACCCCACCTTCACCTCAGGCAGTCAGACTACCTCTCAGTATTCTTACTACCAGCAAGCAGCCAAAACTGAAGTGGGAAGAACAAGTAAGAAAATTGGTTCAGTACTAAATAGGTTGAGGAAAAAAAAAATCAGGACTGTTTTCTTTCTCCAATATGCGACATGTTTAGAGACACCTTGTCATATCTGGATGAACATACAGCTGTTGTAACTGGACTCATGAAACATTTATGAAAAATTATTTAGCTGCCATATTTATTAACATGTTTAATATCTTAACTGATGAAACTATGGCTCCCCACCTTTTTCAAGAAGACACTTATCCAAGCACCAGAGTAAGCATAAATGATTACAGGTTGATGGATCTGACTTCAGTACACATTAAACAAAATATTAAAGATTAGACCACCTTTTAGTTTGCATATTGATACAGCCGATTCACAAGTAACGTCATTTCCATTTCACTTCCTACTTTGCACTTCTGGATAATATAAACTGTTACACTAGATTAAAGTTTGTAGATAATAGCTTTGTCTTCAGTACACTTATTTCAGCAAACCTGAGCACCGAGTTCCTAGACTTTGGACTTCGTTCCACCCTCTGCCATTGGATTAGGGACATTCTATCTGGAAGATCCCAGCATAGGCAGGTAGGCAACATCACATCCTCCACATTAGGCCTTTATAAGCAGTCATATTCCTCCCTCCTTTCATTCTGTCAGGTTAGTGTGGCAAGCCTCTTGCTGTAGTCATTTTGTCATCTATGACTCTGTTGCCAGATATAGCTCCATCTCTATTATCAAATATGCTAATGATGCCAACACTTTCACCACCATAGGCCCGATCATATCAATGATAAGATGACTTACAGAGAATAGATTTGTCTTCTGACACATTGTTGTGCCAGGACAACATTCTACTCCTTAATGTCAGCAAAGCCAAGGAGCTGGTCATAGACTTCTTGAAGACCACAACTTCATCTTTATCAAAGTGGGTGCTCCAGAGGGGATCAGGTACTAAACATTTCTTAGTGACTGTTACTTATTATTTGACTGACAATTTTATCCAAGAGAACTTACAGTGTCTGAGATACAACTGATTACCAACTAGAGAACAAATAGGTAATGTGACTTGCTCATGGTCACATAGTGTCAGTAATAGGAACAGTGTCATCAATAGTTATTGGTGGCATAACATACTTGCATGGTATCAGCTTGGTTTAGGACCTCATAGCTGTAGATAGGGCTGTGAGGTTAACACAAAGTTTTACTGGCACACATCTCCCCTCTGTCCAGTACACAAACCAAATAACAAGCACTGCCTTAGACAGGCAGATGTCATTATTAAAGACACTGGCCTTTACAAGCAGTCACATTCCTCTCTCCTTTCATTCTGTCAGTGCAGGAACATTAGCGATCACACCAAATGATTCAGGGGGATTTGTTATCCACAGGTCATCCAGTTACCCAGTATCATGTGTAGTGGTAACTGCATGATTTTTTATAGAGTGTATATAATACTGTATAAGGTTACTCAACAGTCTCTGACAGATACATGTTCTTGTATAGTAGTTTGTGGGAGACATGCAAGGAGGAATGTCATTTTACTATGTATATTCGACAGTACACTGCAAGTTTAGCGTGCTTAATCACAGAAGCTTTTAGTAACAAATTAAATTTATGGCAATGTGACCACAGTCTGCACAACTAGATGGATTTAACACATCAAGGAGGACTTCACTAGAATTTTTCTGTCTGGTATTTAGAAAAAAACTATTTTTGCTTTATCCAGAAAAAGCTTTTATATTCATTAATGGGTGAAAGGGTTTGCTGTAAATGTTCTCGGTGAGATTTTTGACATGCTTTGAGAGACATTTAAGCAAATGGCTGTTTTGATGAATGCATTTCTCACATTTATCTCCAACATGTGTCCAGGCCACTTAGTCTTTTAAAAAGCAAATAAAACTGTGACTGTGATCAGAACAATTACTTGACTGATTTATCACTTGCATTTCCATGAAAAACACTTTATAAAATGAACTAAAAATTGCTCCTTTTCTTTGATGTCTGTATTATGATAGTAGTGTGTTTAAAATTGTATTAATTTATATTTAAAAGGAAATTTTGTTTCATATGTGAAGCAATGAATTACATAACAGCCTGGTCCAAATTTAAGTGTTCAGTTTATTTTTTTTGAGTGCAGATCCACCTGAAGAGTGAGTTTGTTTTTGAAGTCAAAATTATTTGTTTACAATCATGGTATATATTTATTTGCCAAATGAAATTGTGTTCTAAAGTGTATTTATTTTAATCATTAAATTACTAAATACATTTTTAATTAGCCAGTTCTTGCACTTTAAAATGAAGGTCAAGAGACATTGGTCCAAAAGTGAAAACAAAGGCTTTGAAATTTACTGTACTTAGGTTTCAATTTCAAAAAATGTGCCTTCCACATTTCGAAGGCATGTTTGTGACAACAAAGTAAACTGGAAGTAATACACCTTTATCACAGATTCTTGGTATTATTTTCTAGATAGTTTGTCCGCTGACAGAGGCTGTCTTTACATTACATCAAAACTTAATGTTTGTATAGCACTCTTCACTGACTGCAGGTGCAGAGCGCTCAAAACAATTATTAGTTAAAATACAAATATAGATTATACAAATGATTAAAAATATAAATAGTTTACATAAAAATATAGATTGTTTAAAACACTGGAGAGAAACAAGGTAGAAACAACGTAGTCATGGATGGAGCTTTACATTTTCCACAAGTGGACCACCAATTGCCAGTTGTTCATAGTCTCGCTGTAGCTTTAGGGTACATATTTTCCTCCTTTTGTCTCTCCAATTCTGTTTGATCAATGGTTAAATTTTAACAAGGCTTGCAACTAATGCTGCTCTGCATAAAAGTGGCTTGAGTGTCTGATAGGGCAGCAGAACTGTCAGTATGCCATGAAATGATCTGATTTGGGTATGCGTCTGCCATGAATCTATTGTGATTGCTCAGGATTCAAAACATCTGCCAGTGCCGATGGCACAATGCCTGCTGTGAACGCTGGCCCGGACACAGACAGACGGACATCTTTGTTCTCACCACACACCGTTTATTTACAATATTTACAAATGTTTACCGTGCTCAACAAACCCCCAGTGCCTCCAGCACCGATCCCCCAAAGTCCAGGCCACATAGTCCTTTTCTGGCCGCCTCCTGTCCTCTTGCCAGCTTCGTCTTTCTTCCTCCCGACTCTCGCCCCGACTGCTGGGAGGCGGCCCCTTTTATGGGAACCCGGATGGGCTCCAGCTGCTTCCCGGCAGTCCTCCGCAGACACGCCCTTGTGTGGCGGAAGTGCCGACTGCGCACCTGGAAGCCGTCTGGGTGTCCCCTGTCGTCTTCCCCCCAGCACTTCCTGGTGTGGTGGAAGTGCTGGGCTCCAGGGCTGTTCAGACAGCGGGGCGCCGCCTGGCGGTGGCCACGGGCCCCTACAGGGCTTGGCTTCCATGCCCCCTACCCGAGGCCACCAACATAACCAGGGCGGACACCCCCTCGTGGTCTGGTGGAGGTACAGGCCCTCCTCAGGTCCTCTTGGGCGTCCCGGCCGGGCTGCTGCCTTGGCCGGATGTGGCAGATGATGGTCTGGAAGTGGGGCGCCGCCTGGCGGTGACCATGGGCCCCTACAGGGCTGGGCTTCCATGCCCTCTACCCGAGGCCACCAGCGTAACCAGGATGGACGCCCCCTCGCAGTCTGGAGGAGGTACAAGCCCTCCTCTGGTCCTCCTCTATAGTCATTACCCCTAGAACCCACAGGGTGGGCTAATTATGGCAGATTTTTCACCTTTTGCTTTTTGTGTTATTATATTTTACATAGCATACAGATCAAGATCCATGTCAAACGGCAGCACAGTGAGTGTTGGTCGTGCATATAAAAGTTCCTTTGTACTTTGAACTTATAACAACTGGTAACATTACTATATTTTTTTTTTATCAAAAACCCAAATTTTGAAAGAGGCAAATTACCTATATGTCAATACTATGTTCACAATGCCAATCAACACTCAGAATTAAGCACTTTCTGTGTCATGCCTTGTGCACACATAAATATTACTGGGGAAATTAAAAGGGCAGATTATGTAATACATCTGAACCACACTGAAACAGATTAAAGTGCCAAACCAATTATCAATTTTAATAACTCATTCTTACAGAGTACATGATAATAAAAGAACAACTGAGGACCATGTTTTTGAGTGAGTAAAAGTAGTAACTTTCACTGTGTCTTCACGGAAGACATTTACTCAGGCCCGTAATGTGATGAGGTAGTTCTGAGTTACGATTTGTAGCAATTTTAAATCAACTCCTTCTTCTTCTTTCGGCTTCTCCCATTAGGGGTTGCCACAGCGGATCATTTTTTTCCATATCTTCCTGTTCTCTGCATCTTGCTCTGTTACACCCATCACCTGCATGTCCTCCCTCACCACAGCTATAAACCTTCTCTTAGGCCTTCCTCTTTTCCTCTTGCCTGGCACCTTTATCCTTAGCATCCTTTACCCAATATACTCAGCATCTCACCTCTGCACATGTTCAAACCAATGCAATCTCGCCTCTCTGTCCAACCTGAGATGACCCTCTAATGTACTCGTTCCTAATCCTATCTATTCTCTTCACACCCAATGCAAATCTTAGCATCTTTATCTCTGCCACCTCCAGCTCTTTCTTCTGTTTTTTGGTCAGTGCCGCTGACCTCCCTCTCATTTACACACATGTATTCTGTCTTGTTCCTACTGATCTTCATTCCTCTCCTCTATAGAGCCTATCTCCACCTCTCAAGGGTCTCCTCAACTTGCTCCCTTCTCTCAGTACAGATCACAATGTCATCGGAAAACATCATACTCCACAGGGACTCCTGTTTAATCTCATCTGCAAGCTGTCCATCACCTCTGCAATTAAGAAGGGGCTGAGAGCCAATCCCTGATCCCACCTCCATGTTGAATGCATCTGTCACTCCTACCGCAGACCTCACCACTGTCACACTTCCCTCGAACATATCCTCTACAACTCTTACATACTTCTCTGCCACTCCTGCCTTCCTCATACAATACCATAACTTCTCTCAAGGTACCCTGTCATATGCTTTCTCCATATCCACAAAGATACAATGCAACTCCTTCTGGCCTTCTCTATTCTTCTCCATCAACACCCTCAGAGCAAACATCGCATCTGTGGTGCTTTTTCCTGGCAGGAAACCATACTGCTACTCACTAATCTTCACCACCCTTCTTAACCTAGCTTCCACTACTCTTTCCCATAACTTCATGCCATGGCTCATCAATTGTATCCCCCTGTAGTTACTACAACTCTGCACATCTCCCTTAATCTTAAAAATCAGTACCAGTACACTTCCTCTCCACTCCTCAGGCATCCTCTAACTTTCCAAGATTCCATTAAACAATCTGGTTAAAAACTGCACTGTCATCTCTCCAAAACACTTCTATTCTTCCACAGTTATGTCATCTGGACTAAAGGCCTTTCCATTCTTCATCCTCTTCATAGATGTCCTTACTTACTCCTTGCTAATCCGTTGCATTTCCTGATTCACTATTGCCACATCATCCAACCTTCTCTCTCTCTCTCTTTCTCTCTCCCTCATTCTCTTCATTCAACATCCTCTCAAAGTACTCATTCCATCTGCTCAACACACCCTCTTCACTTGTGAGTATGTTTCCATCTTTATTTTTATAACCCTAACCTGCTTCACATCTTTCCCAGCTCGGTCCCTCTGTTGTTACAGGTCCTTTTCTCCCTACTTAGTGTCAAACCTGTCATGCAATTCATCATACGCCTTTTCTTTAGCCTTTGCCACCTCTCTCTTCACCTTACACCGTATCTCCTTGTACTCATGTCTACTTTCTGCCTCTTTCTGACTATCCTATTTCTTCTTTGCCAACCTCCTCCTCTGCATACTCTGCTGCACTTCCCCATTCCACCACCAGGTTTCCTTTTCCTCCTTCCTCTATTAAGATGTGTCAAGCAACCTTCTTGCTGTCACCCTTACTACTTCTGCTGTAGTTGCCCAGCTGTCTGGTAACTGTTCACTACCACCCAGTGCCTGTCTTACCTCCTCCCTGAACTCAACCTTGCAGTCTTCCTTTTTCAACTTCCACCATTTGATCCTTGGCAGTGCCCTCACTCCCCTCCTCTTTTTGATCTTCAATCTCATCCTACTGACCACCATCCTATGCTGCCTAACTACACTTTCCCCTGCCACCACTTTGCAGTCTTCAGTCTCCTTCAGATTGACCCTCCTGCATAGGATATAATCTACCTGTGTGCACCTTCCTCCACTCTTGTACATCACTCTATGTTCCTCCCTCTTCTTAAAACACATATTCACCATAGCCATGTCCGTCCTTTGCACAAAATCCTCTATCCTTGACGCCATACCTACCCGTCACCTCCTCTCTTGGATTCACAATATATCAACCTTCCTTCTCTCCATCATATCTGCTAACTCTCTCCCCTTACCAGTTATACTGCCAACATTTAAAGTTCTTACCCTCAGTTCCACTCTCTTTACTTTCCTCCTCTCCTCCTGCCTCCAGACACATCTCCCCCTCTTTTTCTTCTTCTTTGAGTAGTGAGAAAAGCGCTATATAAATGCAAAGAATTATTCTTCAGCCAACAGTAGCCCAATTTCTGCCACCACCCTGTTGGCTAACATTACTAGTGGTAGCCTTTGTTAACCCAGGCCTCAACCGATCTGTATTGTTGTCCATATATTGAACTGGTAAAATTTTACACCCGATGCTCTTCTTGACGTAACCCTCCCCATTTATTCGGGCTTGGGACCTGCACAAAGAAACACACTGGTTTGTGCATCCCCTGTGGCTGGGTTTTTAAATCAACTCCTAATAATTTTTAATAATCATTATAGCTATGCGTCCATAATCACCCCTTGCTGCAGATGTCTCCTGTGTTCCATGACTGAAATAAGTAAAACACTGACAGTTTTTCAGCTCTGTCTATGATCTTCATCACACATAGTGATAGATTGACAGATTATAAGTAGAACTTGTTGTCTACAGAACAGAGGCAGTAAATCACATATGACGCTCAACATTAATCTCCAAGCACTGTTATTGATGTTATTGATTTTTTGTGGCAAAATGTATGTGCTACTGAGAACCACACCCCAGGGTTGAAGGTTTCCACAGATGGAGATGAACGTTGAAGTGAAGCACACCGCTGGCTGAATCTCAGAAAAATGTGTTGCTTTTTTTTCTTCTTAAAATGATATGGATACATTGTTTTTTAATATATTTGCAACCTCAATGCATGGATCAATACTTGATAACACGCTAGGCTTGAAAAACTGATGTATTTGGTAAGTTTAAGGACTTTTATTTTCCTGTTGGACTCATGTCTCTTGGAACCCATTTGAAAGTACAAGAACAAGCATGGTGTTTTTTTAACATTTATAATAAATGCTTCACTTTGGAACATACCTTCATGTGGCAAATTAACATATACCATGATTATAAATAAATATGCAAATATATTATGAAAAAACAAATGTATAAAATGTACAAAACTAAATATTTATACATAAACAGAAAAAATGAAATGTCTTTAAAAATTGTGTCATACAGAAAAGCAGACACAACACAAAAAAGCCCCAGAAATGTCAAAAGTTTTAAATTGAAATATGCTATTAGAGGGAATATACAACACAACAGAGAGAACACAAGTACACAGAAGGGAGCTAATACTCCATATGGTCTTCCAATACAATTAGTAATTCCTAACTACCATCGTAAGTGGCTAGTCTACTTATCCACAGTAATGCACGTTCCACTAGTATGTTCTTTCTACAATCTTTAGCCTGTACTGCATCCCATAGTTTGAGCCCCTTGCAAAATTCTCAATTTCCAAATCCAAGCTTAGTGGTCATATGGCCTGTATGGATTATAAAATACTACTTGGTATTCCAGGGAAATTACCTCCTGGTTCCTGAAGGTTTTATAGAAGCCTTGTGTAGGCAACAGTGAAGTTCAATCAGTGTTCAATGCATCACAGTGGTCAGTGTATTTAACTAGCTTTGTACTCATAAACATAACCTGCTTATGAATATTGTTCTTACATGTACAATGTACTGTATGTTTTATTTCTACATTTTATCGTTACATATCTTGCATTTCCTTTTGTTATGCTTTCTTGCTTTTTGCTTTAAATCTTGTGGTTTGCCAGTAATTGAGGAAAATATTTCTTAAGCTTTGCCAGGAGACACTAAGTCTAACATTAAGTATGTTTTTTATGTGTATTTTCATTTTTATATTACCTTTTTAACATATACAGTAGATTACATTTTAGGGTTTATTGTTTATTTTAATGTGTTTTGACGAAGTATTTTTGTTTTCATCAAGGTTGTATTCACAGTATCTGAGTAGCATCATGTGACTGCTTCAGTCACATTTCTGTCTTCATTGAATAAATGCTATAAGTATGGCAGCGGTCACTACATTTGTTCTCTCTTGGTAGATATAATTCTTGTATCTCAATTCTCTTAACAATAATTAGTTTTCTTACCAGGTAGGCCTTAGTGTTAGCTTTTGAATTGTTTTTATTACCCAATTCTTCTGACATTTTTCCCTTATAGTTTTGGTTGCTCATACTCTCTGATTTCCTGCCTCTGACCCTTGTCTGTCTTTGACTTCATTTCTGCCCTTTCATGTCTCATAATACTGAGAAAGTTATTTGTTCTCCGAGATTTCCAGACAACTTTTGAGAAGCTCACTTTTAAACACTGCTTGGTTTATTGCTCCTAAACACAAAATATTACTAAATCCTGGCATTTGAGAGCCCCACAAATCCTGAACCCTGGGACTTTTGATGTACAGCTGTCCATACACTTGCACCCTGTCCATAAACTGGATGTCCATAAACTTGCGCCCTCTGACAGCTCCAGGAGAAGATACCAACTGGAGCAGAGAGAGAGAGAGAAAGAGAGAGTGTGTCCTAGCAGCTATAGAAATATTTGACCTCTCAGTAATCAATAGGGGTCTGATGTAGATTGTACACTAAATTATTTTTAATACAAGCTAAGTATGAAAGTATTTGTATCATGATTGTTTTTGTTGCTTTGTGGTGATACTGTGGTTGAACAACCTTTAACCTTTTAAGCAGTACACTTCCCAGCATTGAGCTTTGTCCATGACTGAGCAGCTTCTACTGCAAGTAATGTTTTCAGTATTCAGTATCCTAGAGGAGCCCAATTATATTGTAGAAGGGTTCTACAGTGACCTCTACTCATTAGGGTGACTACCAGTATACTAACAGGAGTTTTTCCTTTTTTTTTTAACAATATGGCTCCAGTTTGGTAGCACCTGCTGTTAGTAACAATATATACATACTGTATATATATATATATATATATATATATATATACACTGTATATATGGTGGTTTCATGTTCAAATTCAAATTCTAGGTCAGATGCATTTTGAATTGTTCTGTTTGCATAGAAGACATTGAAAAACTGTCGCATCTTCTGTGAAAACACAACTGCTACCAGTGCAGACCAAGTGTCACCTCAGACACCAAAAGTAAAAGATAATGGGAAGGAAAAACCAAAACAGTTGCTACATTTAATTAAAAAGCTGTATATTAGACCTGGGTGAAACAGCTTTAGCAGCAGCTCTAACATGAGAATGCTACGCTGGAATAATAAGTCAGCAGACTTGATTTAAATACTGACACTGATGGGGATTCTCTCATAATGAACTTTAGTGTCCAAATAAATTAGGTTGTGGAATTTTGAGGTTTTAAATAAATGAAGTAAGAAAGGTCCAATTATTACTTAACTAAACCTGCAAACCTTTATAAATAGATAATCAAAATATAGTGCAGGAATGAGTGCTGGATTTGAACCTTGATCCGGTCACTGTGTGCAGTTTGCATTTGTCTTTGTGTTAATATCTACATTTGTCCTTGTTCTCCTGGTTTCTCCAACAGCCTAAAGACTCTTGTGTTGATTGCATGGAAACTAAACTGGTTAGCAGTGTGTGTGAGTTGTAGACCCTGTGAAGGACTGATGGCACTTCCAGGGTTGGTTACTACCTTTTTCACAATAACACGTGAATTAGGTAAGTGGTTTCAAAAAATGAGTTAATGAATTAATTAAGACATGGGTATAACAGTGATTTTTATTTACTTAAATACCCTCCCAAACAAATTGTCCTTGTTATAGGTATGTGTGTAGTAAAACTAATGTAAGAACTAAATAAATTAGTCAATATTTATTTCAAATAGTGTCTCAGGAGGCATCATCACAAGGCATATAAGAATACAATATGGAATGAATAACAGTATCCTGTGTGTCTGGGATTTTATGTGGATATGCCATTTAAATTAGCTATTGTCATATTGTTGGATTTTATCAGTTAAGCTTCTGCTTATACTTTGTGCGTGTTGATTAAAAAGTCCTCTGTATATCCGTATCAAGTTTCTGTTTATGAAGCTAGAAGTAGTGGTCACATTTTCACCTACAATGTTAAGAGATGACATTAAAATTTTGACATTATTCCAGCATGAAAAAATCAGCCCAGAATGTTCATAAACAGTTTTTTACCTCCAAGCTGTGTGTGTCATGAGCAGATGGGGCACTCTGATTGTCTGACTGCTGTCCAGTAATGCTGTCTCTGGTAAATGTTATACTTTCTACACAACATTTTTCACATTTTTGAATTTTGCTGTATATTCAAAGCTTTTCACTTATCACTGTGTTGGTTCAGGCTTTGTAGGAATTGACAACTCTTCTTGATCATTTCCTTTATGCTATGTCCATTAGAATTTTTATTGTTAATAAGAGGTCTATTTTAAAAATTAATTTCAGTGTTCTGATTACATGTGATGTTGCCGCCTCACCACCACAGGGACCACCATTCAGGAAAGGTGCTATTTAAATAAAATGTATTATTATTATTATTATACGACTGTTGGTGTTAATTTTGCACATTCGGGTGCCACTTCCTAAAGATGTGCATTTTTAAGTTAACAGATAAGTTTAAATATGACCCGGTGTGGTGTGTCAGTCATTATCCAACCCTCTATATCCTAACTACAGGGTCACGGGGGTCTGCTGGAGCCAATCCCAGCCAGCACAGGGTGCAAGACAGGAGCAAATCCCAGGCAGGGTGCCACCCCACCACAGGGCACTCACACACACACCCACACACCAAGGACAATTTAGTTTCGCCAATGCACCTAACTTGCATGTCTTTGGACTGTGGGAGGAAACCGGAGCACCCGGAGGAAACCCACGCAGACACGGAGAGAACATACAAACTCCATGGGAAGTGAACCCAGGTCTCCTTACTGCGAGGCAGCAGCGCTACCACTGCACCACCGTGCCACCCAGTGTGGAGTGTGCCCTGTTCAAAGTTTGATTCTGCTACATTCCAGAAGGTTCCTGCCTCCATCTATTTGATTTTAGAAGATGGATTGACTTCATCATTTCCTTGTTTTCTGGCAAAAAAAACCTTTTACTTAAATGTTCCATACTATCC
>JANRMT010062817.1:41048777-41126786 GCA_026402145.1 Polypterus bichir lapradei | reverse complement strand
TTTCTAAAATTTACTTATAGCACCATTCAAGCTTTTTTTTTTTTTTTGCAGTTCTTGTTAATGAAATGTCTCACATTTCAGTGAGGGCCAGAATATTAATTCTGATGTCAAATACAGTGACATTTTAATTTAGGCCATTGCTGGGACCATGAGGAAAATTCTGGAAGAAACTTTCCTCTCTAGCAGTTCTGCACTTTAAGTGCATATGAGTGATATCCTCTCAAGTACTCTTCTGATCTACTGCACATTTCTATTCAAACCTTCATCTATATGATTATATTCAATTAGTAAATCCTACTGATTATAAACAAAATGACTGATCTGCACAGTGCTGTTATACAGTACTTGTAGAGATATACTGGGTATAGGAATAGCTTTTAGTAATTGGAGTGCCACGATCTTTGACAGGCGCCCCAGGGTCAAGGTCCGACTGTCAAGTCTGCCTGCTACCCTAGCATTGCTGGCAGAATTCAGAATAAGACAACGAGAAGGAGCGCTTAAATGTTGGTCCTTGTAATCAGTTACTGTTATGGGAGTTATCAACATGGAGTGTGTTTATACTGTATGTGTTCTCAGTAAGTTTTCTTCACCTCATTTGCTGCACAGGGATTAAGTTTCTTAGAAAGATGTGATATATTTCTTCTTTATTTATATATTTATATATTTGTCATGAATTGGTATTCTGTGTAGATTTTGTTCATACAGTGAATTATCTTCCCACAACGGAGTAGAAACTAGCAGACTGCCTTGGCATCCTATATAAAAGATACTCCTGTCATAAGAATCTGTTTCTTAGCACTGATAATTCAGAAGGTACACTGAAATTAAAAATGAGATCTGAAGCAATATACCTGTCAATTTTTTAACTGGAATATGTGTGTGTTCCTCTTTCTGTAAAAATGGTTATGGAGAATAAAAGTGTTAGCAAACTAGCTCTACAATGGGGCCATTTCAGGGACTACAAGACATTGGAAATCACTGATTTAGGTTAAGTGCCCTCTCACCTTTAGAATATAATACAAAATAATTTAAGTCATGAACTGATGCTAAATATAATTGCTTGTCAGTTCCCTGTGCATGCTGTATGGCCATGTTTTTCATTTTTGTCATTTACTGTATGTCATTAAGTTGCTTTGGAAATAAAATATTAAATAGAAAATGTACTATGTTGATCATATTCATGATGGCCTGCTTATATTTGGCCTATCTATGTATCTGTTTCAGGTCATTTATAAAAGATTCTGGATCTTTTTATATGAAACTATTCTAAGCCTCTACTATCAAAGTATCGATGCTTTATTATGTATTCAAAAGGTGAAAGGCTACAGTACAATATCCATATGGTTTTCTACCATAAATACATTTTTTCATTGGTTAGAAATAAATGTGTAAAAGCATTCAATGCACAAATGTTTTGTCTACAGTGACCAAAAACTACTCCTTGGCTGGGCTTCCCAGAATTCCCATAATATAAGGCTATGATTTGATTCCAGATGCCAGGAAAATAGGTTGTGGTGGAAGCTATAAGTAAAAATGATCTTATAAGCAAGATGCTTTTTGCTGAGTGCAGATATTGTAAGGAGGTGATAGCAGTACATTTAGAATGCAGGTCTTTTATAATGGAGTGACAGTACAGGCCCACAAATGACACTAGCCTCCCAAGCTAGAGAGATTTTTCTTTAGCTCATTAGATTGCTAATATATGCAGTTCATGGTGGTGAAACCTAACACATAATAAAATTAAAATTATTCTTCTTTTGTAGAATTTACAAGTATTATTACCAATTTCTATATATTATTTTTATTCTGAGAGGGGTTTTATCACAAGGCCAGAATATTGTGAATTTGGGAAATTAGCAAAGACAATATCATGGTGTTCTTGCATAGTCAGGAAGAAGAATATTTAGTCAGGAATAAATTAGATTTAATCTTGACCTTTTACCTCATGTTTGTTTATTTTTCTATTAATTTTTCATTTAAATGCAAGGTCCCATCTCCGGACAAAGGGCCAGTTGGTGCAGATTTGCAAATAAAGAACAAATGATTTCAATGATAACAAAATAAATGTGTATTTTGCTTACATGTTGGTATTATAACATTGATGATCACCTTGTGTTTTCATAATATACTCAGATTTACATTATTTATTTTGCATAAAATGCTTTAGTTATTCCAGTCAGCAAAATACAAAAAAATGATGAGATCAGCATATTTAATATCTTAAAGGTGCATGAAAGAAAAAACAAACAGCATACAAGATAGGATCTTAAATAAATTATGAATGATTATGTTGTGTGTGTCTCAGTGTATGGGTGTGTAAGTGAGAATGGACTTTGTGATGGACTAGAGTCCTGTCCAGGCCTGTTTTCTGCCTTTTGCCCAGTCCTGGTGATTTAGTCGTTGGCCCATGCAACAGTGAAATGAATCGAGAAAGTTCTAGAACTGTACACTTAAAGTACACTTGCAGAGAAATTACTAATTATACTAATACTGGATGGGGTGTCCTTTTGCTCTCAAAACAGCTTTAATTCTTCATGGCATGGATTCCATCGGATGTTGTGAACACTCCTTTGAGATTCTGGTCCGTGTTGACATGACTGCATCATGCACTTTCTGCAGATTTGTTAGCTGTGTCTTCATGAAGCAAATCTCTCCTTCTCCCACATTCCAAAGGTGTTATATTGGATTCAGATCCAGTGACTGAGAATTCCACTAAAGAACCCCAAACTCATGCCATGTTAAGGAAACCAGTTTGAGATGACATTTGATTTCTGACATGGAACACTTTTATGCTGTAGGTAGCCATTAGAAGATGGGTAAACTGGCCATGAAGAGAAACACATGGTCGGCAACAATGCTCAAATAGGGTGTGACATTCAAGCAATAATTGATTGGTATTAATGGGCCCAAAGTTGCCAAGAAAACATTCCTCACACCATTACACCACACCACTGGCTTGGAATGCTGACACAAAGCATTTTGGGTGCATGGAATATTGGTGCCAAATTCTGACTCTACCATCTGTGTGTCTCTGCAGAAATCGAGTTTCATCAGGCCAGGCTACGTTTTATACTGTCTTCACCAGTCCAGTTTTAGTGATCTTGTGCCCACTGAAGCTTCAGCTTTCTGTCCATGGCTGACAAGAGTGGAACCTGATGTGGTCTTCTTCTGTTATAGCCCATTTGCAACAGAGTTCAATATGTTGGGCATTCTGCTTTTCTGTTCATCACATTTGTACAGAGTGGTTATCTTAGTTCCTGTAGCCTTTCTGTCAGCTCAAAGCAGTCTGGTCATTCTCCTCTGCCCTCTCCAACAACAACAACATTTATTTATATAGCACATTTTCATACAAAAAAAATGTAGCTCAAAGTGCTTTACATAATGAAGAATAGAAAAATAAAAGACACAGTAAGAAAATAAAATAAGTCAACATTAATTAACATAGAATAAGAGTAAGGTCCGATGGCCAGGGTGGACAGAAAAAACAAAAAAATACTCCAGACGGCTGGAGAAAAAAAATAAAATCTGCAGGGATTCCAGATCATGAGACCGCCCAGTCCCCTCTGGGCAATCTACCTAACATAAATGAAACAGTCCTCTTTGTATTTAGGGTTCTCACGGAAGGACTTGATGATGATGGTCACGTAGACTTCTGGCTTTTAATCCATCCATCATTGTTGGAGCATCATGATGCTTTGAGTAGGTGGTGGTGGCGCAGGCCACCGCCACAAAGAAACCGGAAAAAGAAACAGAAGAGAGAGTAGGGGTCAGTACGGATTTTAGAGCCACCATGAATAGTTATTATGATGAATTGAACATACAGAGTATCAGATTAAGTTAAAGTGAAGTTATGAGAAAGCCATGTTAAAGTAATGTGTTTTCAGCAGTGTTTTAAAGTGCTCCACTGTATTAGCCTGGCAAATTCCTATTGGCAGGCTATTCCAGATTTTAGGTGCATAACAGCAGAGGCATTTCCTTTCACAGAACTGCACTCATTGGATGTTTTGTGATTTTTGAATCATTCTGAGTAAACGTTAGAAACTGTTATGTATGACAATCCCAGGAGAACAGCACTTACATGAATACTCAGATCAACCCATCTGGCACCAACAATCATGCTACGATCAAAATGATGGAGAGCATATTTTGTCCTTGTTCTGGTTTGTGATGTGAGCATTAAATGAAGCTCCTGACCAGCATCTGCATGATTTTATGTGCTGCACTTCTGCCACATGATTGGCTAACTAGATAGTTGCATGGATAAGTAAGTGTACAGGTGTTCCTAATGATTTGCTCAGTGGGTAAAAATATTAGTGATTATCCCAGTCTGTGAAAACTTAAATACAGAAGCATTTACTCTGCCACAATAGCATTATGTCCTGTGAAAGAAGGTGAAAAACTTCCTAACATTAACATTTCCATTATGAATTTGTCGTTTTCCTTGAATAGATAAGTACTGTATATTACTGTATATTTCGAGCTATTACAATATTTTTTTTGCTGCAAATCTTATATTTTAGTGGCTATATAATATATATACTCGGTGTCGGATCAGTAACAATTTCTTTTCCATTCCATAAATAGCACCCATTGCTCATTCAGTCTGCAGGAATCATTCCTGTTTATTCCTCACGCAATAACAGCACTGCTGGGGTCTGTTCCAGCTGTCGCACTGTCAAATCCATCAATCCTTTCCTGAAGCACAGTATCCCTTCTTTCATTTTGAATGTGAATTTGGTGCATCATAATTTGATTAACCTTTTAAGTTGCTGCATTGGTCATTCTCATTCTGAAATTCATGCCATGTCAGATGATTTGTTGAGTATCACTGTGATATTACTGAAAAGGCACGTTACAGGCAACACAGGGCAATTACGCATAATGCCTATTATTATATTACCAGTACAAATATATTATTGTTTTAAGAGTCAAACATTTTGAACCAACAAACCAAGGCCCTTAGTGTCTTTGCTCTGTGAGTTTAATTCCCTCTGTAATTTCCAAAATCTATGAAATTGTTGTGTGACAACTGAAAAGTGTGTTTTATGTTTTTTATTTTTACAGATAGGCAAATGCATTGTCCTTAAACTGGCAGATATCAAAAATACCAGAAACAGTAGAAAAACCAAACATTGAACTAAAACACTAAGCCAGAAACTGTTGACAAGGCCCAAAATGAGAAACTTGCCTTTAAACTTCAAAATACATTTAATATTCTAAAATAAATCAATATATCCTACAAGAGGAAGAAACTGTGAAAAATTCTGGCTCTGTCCCTTGTTCATTGGTCAAGAATCCTGTCCCGTGTGAAGGGGCTTCCTGTTTGTCAAGTGCTTTCATTTTCCTGAGTTTTTTATGTAACAGTATTTTAGGAAAAAATACATGCATTTTGCACAATGTGAGCCTACAACAGGATAACTTGACATTTAGATTATGCACCATGAGTAATGTAAGATTTTTTTTAATAGACCTTTTGATATTGTTTGCTGTTGTCCAGCACTGGTTACCAGGTGGTCCTGTTCTCCATGAAAATATGAAAGTAAATATTTTTCTTGGCCCTCACAACAAACTGCATGTGTTTAATAACATATAAATAGTATTATTTCTGGGCGGAGTATTCCTTTAAGATAGATGACTACTTGTCAATGCTTTGTTTATAACAATAGTTGGTTTTTATTTTAGGCAAAAAGACTTAAAAATGAGTCCAGGGAGTTATTCCCCGTGGCCCCTACTCAGTGTTTTAAAAAAGTCGATTTAAAAAATTCATCAGTGATTTTTAAATGGGAGTTTTACAAATTTTGACATGAATTATTTGTGATATCTCAATGAATACTGAACTTTTCCAACAAATTTCCTTGAAGAAAAAGTATAGCAAATTTCAATATCATCAGTACTCAGGGAGCTGAATTGTTTCATGCAGACAGACAGACAGATAGACATGATGATAACAGATGCTTCTCTGTTTTTTGGCAATCGTAGCAAAAATAATAGAGAAGCATTCTTTACAAGCAAAGTAATAAAATAGCTTATATATGAAATACGTGTGGTAAAATGAAGGTGAGGAAACATATCTTTAAAAATCAATGCATCTTGTTTTAAATGTCCAAACACAGGATCAAACTTAACTTAATTAAATTCACTTTTGTTTTTAACATTTTTAAGAATTTGTAAGGTGAACCATTCATGTCTTTATAGTTTGAATTTGTGTATTCCAATACAATGTTAGTGGGGGCCAAAGTAAATCTCAGCAATGCTTGGCACAAGGCAGAAGTCAACCCTGGAGGGACCACTAGTCCATTTCAGGGCACTTTCATGCCCAGTCACACCCATATTCTCCTACAAATGGCCAGTTTAGAGTTCCCAGTGTGGCTTTGGGAGATAGGAAGAAACTAAAGTACCTGAAAAAACTCACATGGACATAAAATGGGATTTGAGCTCCAGGCTATCACCGGTATCAACCAATGCACTTCGTTAGTTTGACATTTTCAGATTCAAATGTATAAAGAAAATATGTAATTTAATTCATCTTGGGTGGCAAACATCTATGCTTTTCTCTTTGTGCACTTACTGATGTACAGAGTTCATCACTTATGTGTTCTAAAATGAAGGCAGTTAGTTCTGTGTTGCCAGTCATGCTTTGTTAGTGTAGCTGGAACAGTACACTAATATTCTGGTTTATTTAATCAATCACGTTTTTTTTTTTTTTTAAATCTATTTTCTTTTAGCAAAACTCACCGGAAGCACACCGTCGACTGTCATTTTGGCATTTGAATGAAAATGTATTCCTCTTTGAAACTCATTGTATGAAAAACAATGACAGTTACCATAGTTACCATGCTTATTTTGTGTTCCACTTTCTGCTTCCAAGGCGAATCCAATGGCTGTTTTTATATGCTGTAGCCCTGAACTTGTGTAGATTTGTGATGCTGTATTGTGCTTCTACAGATAGCGTACTTTATGCTGCCTTTTTTATGTAGATGTTTTTTAATCAAGAAGTGACCAGGCATGTTTTCTGTGTCCCTGTAAATCATTACTTTGTTAGCAATACTATATGCTCTTGCTTTCTTTATATATACGTTTTCATTTAAGGACCAGTCTGTTAATTTTGAAATGATTCAGAAAGTGAATGTTTGCTTTATCCTGGATATTAAACTGGAATCGTACAGGCACTCACTGCGTACAATTTGTGAGTTTTCTCTATAGGCTTTCTCCAATTCTGTGTCTCTTTCACAAGATGCCATTTAACCTAACTGGCAACACGATCCCTTATGAATGCATGCATGTGACAAGCAATCGGCTTGCTTCTCATCCAGGGTTGACCAGTGTTGCTGTCCTCCACATTGAATTATATTATGCAGGTTAATAAATGTGTCATGTTACAAGATGCTACTTTACAACAGGCAAAGACTGTCACTTTGCATGAAGATGACATCAACAGTGTAACAGTTATGAACTGCTTCTCATCTGAACATTATCCTAGTGGGTATATTAGGACGAAAGTGACAACATACAAACTCGTATGTTCAAGGTAATGTCTCGAACGTATGACATTAACTCGTGTGTATGTGAAACTATGTCATACTTACAAGTTATCGTGTTGTAAGTACAACATATTATTTTTTCACCCTACAGTTCATGACTTCCCTACTATTTAATGTTACCTAAATGTTGAAGTATTTCTTTTCTCTGCTTTCTCTTAACCTGAAGCATCTTTTATTACTATTTTGTTATAACCCTGCTGGTAAAGAAACTGACAAAGTAGCTACTTCCACATAACACGTAATAACTTCTTACTACCTACTGTATTATTCTATATTTTTAAAGACACATTGCTCCACAAATTGGTGACATAAGTGCAAGCATGCACACTCCTACCTTGTCACATATATCTACTGCTCAGTCTTGTAGATCAGGGGTGGGCAGTGTGGGTCCTGGAGGGCCGCAGTGGCTGTGGGTTTTTGTTCCAACCCAGTTTCTTAATGAGAAGCCAATTATTGCTGATGAAGCACTTATTGCTCAAGTGACATTTTAGTGGTCTCGCTTGTTAAGGTTCCCCACCGTTAATTGCTTATTTCAGTCTTAAATATCTGAATTCACTAATTTGAATTACTCCTTATTAGCACTAATATTCAAATGACAAAGGACCAAGCAGTACTCCAGCTAGCTTGTTTCCAGTTACACCTGTATGGATTCAATGTGCACAATTTGGTTTAATAAAACACTTAAGAGAAAAATGTTACAGACTGAGAATTTTCCATTTTAGGATTCATATAATTTGGATGATTCCCTTAGAAAGGAAAGAATCCACAATATAAGAACGTAATATTGCAGGCTACAAAGCCATAAAATTAAATAAGGTCTGAGATTTGCAGGGATTGTTTTCTAATTAAGCAAATGAGTTAAAATGAAAACCTGCAGCTGCCGCAGCCCTCCAGGACATTGCCTACTGCTGTTGCAGATGAAAAGAAATTGCATTTCAAGCTATTAAAAACATACCGCCACCATGGCACACTCTACGATACAACCTCATGCCGCAAGCTCTCCTGTAACAAGCACATTAGTTCATATGAACTGCAATCTTAGGTTAAAGGTAGGACCAAAATTATATTAGACAATAATAATAATAATAATAATAATAATAATAATAATAATAATACATTTTATTTATATAGCACCTTTCCCCATGCTTAAAGCACTTCACAGAAATTTAGAAAGAACAACAGGGCCAATAAATACAAATACAAATAGCATCTGCATAAACCACTAAATAAAGATAAATCCAGGATTTACAAAGCATTGAAATAGAATAAGAGACAATAAATCAGAATATAATACAAAAATATGAACACTACAAGAAAACCCTGAAACACAAATCTTAATGGGCAAATGGAAAGAAAGGGTAAGCAGAAATAAAGGTTAGAATGTCAGGGTAAGTTAAATGCTGTGTAGAACAAATGAGTTTTAAGCTGTTTTTTGAAAGATTAAATTGAGTCAGATGATTTCATTATTTTAGGTTGTTCTGTCACCTGTGGAGCACAGCTTAGTTTGGGGCACAACAGGATTTCCAGAATCAATGGACCTTAGTAGACCAATAGGAACATAGTAATGGAAGTGGTTACCAATATAGTCTGTTGCAAGGCTATTTAAATCTTTATAGGTTAGTAACAGAATTTTATACTCGGTCCTGTAAGACACGGGGAGTCCGTGAAGCCGGAGCAGAATGGATGTGCTTGCTGTTGGTCAAGGACTCTTGCAGCAGAGTTTTGAACCATTTAGTGTGTTCTGAACCACTAGCGTGTGACCAGGCAATATGTATTCTCCATTTAATCCATATGCAAATATTTGCAATGTAAAAAGAAATTAAACTTCCTGGAGAAAACCTACAAAGAGTATGGAAGAACATGCATATTCAACAGAGACTATGACAAAACTGAGAATCAAGCCAAGTTCTTTGGGGTGGTAAAATGGCAAATTCATCCTTTGTACCATGTTTCCAGCTATGACATTTTAGATTTTTGTATTTTCTTCCCAGCTGAAATGAACAGATAACCACTGGAGGCTAGACACCCTAATTTGGTATGGCACATTACTTTTCTAGTAAATAAATGATACTCTTTACCAGCAAGCTTAAAATTTCTGTTTAAACTTTGGACAACTTTGAGATCCTCTTCCACGGGGTCTCCACGTGCATTTGCATGGTTTGATTTCATTTAGAGCTTCAGTGCCCCAACTCCTAGCTTTTTTGTTATTACAAATTAATTGCCATTTGGATTCTTAGATGTATATATTGTAAGCAGTAAAGCATCACTCTCATTTCTCTCTTTTCTGTTCACCAAAAACGTTAATCACCTCACAGCAGGGGGTGACTTTATGATCCTTGTAAACAACTGTGAAAGTGCTCAATTTAAAAAGGAAAGCATTTTGGCCTGAATCCTCAAGATACAAAAATATCCCCTTTGCTTCTTTTTCTGAAATGAACAAAATGGTGCTTTACTGATTAAGTGGACTTCTCTAACTAATTATGGTTTATGAAAGCCACATTTTCTTCTTCTTTGAGACCTGTTCTTTATTATTATATGCTGCATTTATTTATTTTCAGAATCATTGTGAACTTTATTGCCATAAGTACTGCAGTCAGCATAAACTATTACGGAGTGTACATTTGTAAACTCCTGCTATTTCGCTTTGTACATTATCAGTAGCAATTAAATGCTTGTAATGGCAAATTCTTGCAGCTTTCATTTTTCTTGACTTGCTTGTCTAACTTGGTTTCATATTTTTATGAAACACTATGGCCTCTGACTGTAGTTTCTTTTGTTTTCCAAAACATATTGGTCTTCATAAATGTCTTATAACTATTAATCTCACTTTAAAACATTTTTATTTTAAAATGTAACATGTTTAAGAAAAAGCAGCAAACTGAACAGTTTGCAGAAAAGAAACATTCACATTTCAAAGGTATGGGGTTCAATTTCTGTTTAGTCACTGTCTGTAAGGAGTTTTATCTTCTCAGTTCATCCATGATAGCTTTCTCTGGCTGGGAAACGAGGATGTGAATGGTTAGTAATATCTTAAAAAAAAAAGAAATAGGCACAGTGATATTTTATAAGTGATATACAGTGGATTCAGAAAGTGTTCAGACCCCTTCACTTTCTACGCACTGTATTGTGTTGTAGATTTATTTAAATAAAATGTTATTGTTGCCCATCAATCTGAAAGTAATATCCCATAATGACAAAGTGAAATAATGTTTTCAAAAAGGTTTGCAAATGTACTAAAAATCTAAAACTGAAACCCCTAAATTCTATAAGTATTTAGACCCTTTGCTGTTTCACTGCAAATTGTAGTCAAGTGCAGTCTGTTTGCTTTACTTCTTATTGAGGTACAGTATGTCTAGAACTTGACAGGCGTCCACCTGTGACAAACTGAACTGACTGATCATCGTTTAGAATGGCACGCACCTGGGTATATATTGGCCCACAACTCACACTGCATGTGAGGACAAAAAACAAGCCATTAAGTCCAAGTAAATCTCTATGGCAGTGCATAGATCAGGGCAAGGGTGTAAAACCATTTCAAAATTTACAAGTGCACCCAGGAGCAGAGTGACCTCAATAATATTGAAACAGAAGAAATTTAGATCCACCAGGACACTTTCTACAGTTGGCCATCCAACAAAACTATTAACCGGAGTAACCGGAGAAGGAGGGCCTTAGTAAGGGAGGTAACCAAGAACCTAATGATCACTGTAATAGAGCTTCAGTAATCATTTGCTAAGATGGGGGAACCTGTTTATTATAGAATGGAGTTTGCTAAACTGCACTTGAAGGACTCTGAGAACATGAGGTAAAAGATTCTCTGGTCTGAGGAGATGAAAGTTCTCCCTAGGCAAAATTCCAAGCACTATGTCTGGCAAAAACCAAGCATGGTGGTGGCAGCATCATGCTAGGGGAACGTTTCTCAGTGGAATGGACAGGGAGACTGGTCCATATCAAAAGAAGGATGAATGCAGCCAAATACGGAAAGGCTCTTGAAGAAAACCTGGTCCAGAGTGCACGTGACTTTAGACTGAGGCAACAGTTCATCTTTCAGCATGACAATGACCTAAAGCATGCAGCCAAGGCAATGCTGGAGTGGCTTTGGGATAAGTCTCTTGATTTTGAGTGGCCCAGCCAAAGTCCAGAACATCTGTAGAGAGACCTGTAAACTGCAATTTGCAGACATTTCCCATCTAGTTTAATGCAGCTTGAGAAGATATGCAAGAAAGAATGGAATAAACTGGCCAAATCCTAAAGCTTTTAGAGACCTAATCAAGAAGACTTGAAGCTATAATTGCTGCCAAAAGAGCTTCTACAAAATGCTGCGTTAAGGGTCAAAATACTTACATGAAAGAGATTTCAATTTTTGATTTTTAATAAGTTTGCAAACTTTTCCTTAAAGATGTTTTTACTATCATTATGGATTACTGAGTGTAGATTAATAAGCAGAAATGGCATCCATTTAAAATGAAATATATAGCACAGTAAAGTGGGCAGAAAATAAAGACATCTGAATACTTTCTGAATGCACTGTGTGCTGCCATTTTCAAGGAGGTTTTGTCCATGCACTATGATTTCTTCCTAAGTTTTAGATGCTTTGGTGACTCTGTATTGACTTATTCCATTTCTGTGTATTGGTAATGACGTATTGCCAAATAGTTGAAGGTTTCTGCTGCTGGAATAGATCTTAGCTTCTCATGACACAGTATTTGGAAAATGGGTGGTTTATATTCCTCTAGAGATGTACACCACAGGAGACTGGCATTTTTAGCTTTAGCAGTAACTCTAGCTCTCATTACATGCTGTGTATTTCATCAGTCTAATTTAATTTGTTCTGATTGAACGTGTACGTTAGATTAATTGATTTTGTTAAGGCATTTTTGTGGCTGTGTGGCATATGAGAAAGAAAATAAAGAAAGACTTAATAATGAAGAAACAGAAACAATTAATTCAGTTATGTGAAAAGAAATATATAAGACCAAAGCAGCAGCAAATGTATGCTATGCTTAAGTAATTAGTCTATAGCCCTGATTTAAATTAAGTGAGGAAAGTGGCTTTTCTATTATTGTTAGGTAGATAGCTCCAGAGTTTGAATGCACCTTAACTAAAGACTTTGCCACCTACACCAGTTTTATTTATCTCAGATGTCTATGCAAGCCACAAACATAAGTTTAAAATATACTCCCTAGGTTATAGGCACTTGTAAGTTCTGCAAGGTAAGGTGGAGGCTAAATTACATATGACTTTATCTGTGAATAGGATATTTTTAAAATCAGTTGTAAGCATAATTGGAAGCCAGGCAAGTGGTTACTGGTATACATGGTCAAACTTGTTAGTTGAAACTAAGATCCATGTTTAGAATTAAATGTCAAGTAATTCTTGTTGGTGACATCATGATCATCACCATTTTGTATAAAGTTGATTGCTATGAAAGTTCCTCCTGAGTGGAAAAGTAAAGAGAATGAAATACAAAGAAAGGAATGGCAGAATATTAGTCAGGGGAAAGGCCGAGTCAAAGCTAGGAGAAAACAAAGGGAACTAAATATGCAAGCCTAAAACAGAACAGTATTGCAGTCAAGAAATAAGCAATACGTTCTAATCCTAAGCTCTTCATGGATGAGCCCTTTAGGTTCTTCTACACTACGTGTGGATAGAGAAAAGAGTGTTAAGGTACAAATTAAAAGAAGGGTCCAAAGCATGGATACTTAAACATGTGAGACACCATTCTTTTATAGGTGGGACGTAATATGTTACTTGACAAAATGGCATTGTGGTTATAGTGCTAATAATATTCTAAATAACAAGCTGAACTTGACCAAAACTTATGTAATGTTGAAAGTAAATTATGCTAATTGGATCACAACAAATGTCTTGTTAGCCAGCTTACTTAATGACAAATCAAGTGTTACGAGACATGGCTTTTTAAAATAAACAAAATAATGGAAAGAACCTGTAAAAGAAATTTGATTTCTTTCGTGGTGTGACTAATGTAAGGAGACGTTTTGTTTTTGTCCCTCTGATCATTTTGAGAAATTCCCTTTTCTTTTCTGTTGTTTATTAGCTGATCCTCGATCTTTAGCATTTAGCTGCTGCTTTCATCTGACAGTTCCCTTCAGTTTGCCCTTAAAGGCCTCTACTCGATTCTTTTCACCATGCAGATTTACTACCCATTAGAAAAGATTTTTTTTTTTCCAAATTTGCACTCGTCACCATCATTCATCCACTGTTTTACACCAATAAAGAAGTTAATTAGTTATCCAGTGGAAGACATGTAATTTGTGTTAATCATAAATAAGAAGAAGAGGTGGACAACATTACGTTTATATGGCATTTTTCTTGCTACTCAAAGTGCTTCAGTGAATGGGAAGCCACTTCAACCACCACTAATGTACAACATCCATCTGAATGACACAATGGCATCCATTTTTGCACCAGTATGCTCACCACACATTAACTGTAAGATGGTGAAGGGATGAGAGATAGTAACCCAGTTAAGGACAGAGGGTGATTAGGAGGCTAGAATGTCTAGTCTGTGGTGGGCGTTTTATCCAGGACATTGGGAAAAACCTTACTCTTTATGAAGAATGGCCTGGAATCTCCTATTAACACAGAGTTTCAGTACCTTGGCTTTAGGTTTCATCCAAAGGATGGCATAATTTTTATAACATGGTGTCCCTGTCACAGCACTGGGGCATTGGGATCCACACACAGACCATAGGGTAAGCGCCCTCAGCTGGCCTCACTAACATACAATACAAACCTTTCCTAGATAGCCTCCCATCCAAGTACTGGCTGGGCCCAAACATGCTTAGATTCAGGTGGATTACATGTTCTGAAGTTTATGTGGTATGACAGTGGACAATACCACTTAGTGTTATCAGCATATGAATGAAACTTAACACTATGTTTCTAAATTAGTGTTGACCCCAGAAGAGAACTCTGAGGGACACCATATCTGTGAACAGAAACAAAGGAGAGAGGTGTTCAGACTTCTGAACATATCGATAACATAACATTCTCAAACTCGCTTAATCCAAGTCAGGTTTGTGGGGAGACAATTTAAAACCACCAGTTTACCTAATGAGTGTGTCTTTGGTGTTGGAAAACCCATGTATAAACAAGAAGAACTTGCTAAATGCCCAAACAACCAAGTATGAGCTTCATACCCAGAATGCTGGATTCAGGAGGCAGCTGTTGCACTTGACAGAAGTAGGGGAATGTTATGGTTAGTAGCGTCTAAAATAGCCTGTAATTGTAAAAGCATAATAATGGCATTTCTGCAAGATGGTTATTTTTTCAACAAAGTAGTTAGAATAGGATCTGTAGGACAGGATGTAGTTTTCATGTTGGAAATCTGGTGCAAAATCTCATATTGCATAACATTAATAAGCTACAAGGACAACATTACGTTGATGTATTTATTATTTGAAGAACTAAATAACTTTAGTGCTTCTAATGATGAGTAGAATGTTATCAGTCAGTTAAGATTTCTTATTGGTCAGGTTAGGTATTCTTCTCAATAAAACTTGAAGGCTATTCACCTCTTATATAGTAAATTTGAAAAGTAATCAGAGTGTACCTTGTGTACAGTTTTCTTTTAAACTTTAACATGGTAGTAATGTCCTTTACATGTTTAATATCTCTGAGGAGGCCAGCGTGATTTTCTACACTGTGATATGCCAGTCTAAATCAACACTGGCCCACCAAATCAACAAGCTAATTATGAAGACACGGTCAATTATGGTACACACACTTAACTCCCTGCAGGTAGTGGTGGAGGAGAGAATAATGGCAAAGCTGAGTAGTAGAATAACTGAGTAATAATGGCAAAACCATTTGTAAAAAAAAAAAATTTCTCCCTTAGTACAAATAAACTTCTATCTATCTATCTTATAAGGGACGGCTGGCACTTTATCCTGGCCGGGACGCCCCAGTAACGAAGTATGGTGGAAGGCAGCTTATCAAGGACACTGCCTCCCCCATGACAATAGATGGCAGCTTCCCTGGACTGCAGTGTTGCCCTGGATGCCCACAGGGTACTATGGGACTTGGAGTTCGGGAACACAGCACAACTGGGTACCGTGGGTGCCGCCAGAAGACGCTGCAGGGAGACTGAGGAGTCCCTACTGTTTACATAGCTACGTCAAAGAAGTACGTCAAAGTCATGGGGACGGAAGCACAGAAGTACTTCCAGGCTGAAGAAATTACAGGTTCTCCATCTGACCCGGAACTGCTGACAAGTCACCTGACAGAAGGACAGAAGCACTTCCGGCTTAACGACTACATGCAGTAAAGGACTACTGAAGACCCAGTAAGAGAGCCGGAGTCAGGAGGAGTAGGACAGTGCTTGCTGTGAGGAGAGATTTGAGTGTATGATTATTGATTTATTGGTTATTTAATTGCCTGTTTATTGTGGCTGGGGTGCTTGGAGGCACTGTTTAAAAGAAGAAAATAATTAAACAACTTCTAGGTGCTTTTAACTCGTGTTATCAGTGTCTGTGTGTTGGGTTAAGTGCTGGTATTGTGCCATCTAGTGTTACAATCTATCATACATACATGCATACATAGTGCTAATAAAATGTCTTTCATATCTGATACACTTGAAACTTTGTTGCTCTATATTTATATTCTAATTTATGGCTTTCTAATTTAAGATGATGTGTATTCTTGTTAAACCAATATGAACTTTTTTTAACTTTAATTATCTTTATTTTCACATGAGCAGCTTTGTCTAATGATTCTTTCATATATGAGTAGTAGTTTGTCATCTCATCTTTATTATTAGTTTAGAAGCTCAGCTTTGAGGTTTTTATAGTTACACCAAGTCTTGAAATTCCGTTATTATTTACTGTATATGCTTCATAGATTTTCTTCAAAATTGTACATTTATTGGCAAGAGAAGAAGCATGTCAAAGGCAATCAAGTAATAATAATTACATTCCTAATTATTAGCATCATGTAATGAAATCTGAAGTATGATTGTAAGTCAGTACAGGGTTTTTCACACAGAATCACAGAGAGAGATTTTAATGAAGGTGTCTGTATCAACATTTTCATGAACATTGAAACTGTACAGTAAGATTATTTTATCACAATTTATAGTGACTTAATATGAACTTTTACTAAACTCACTTAAGAATGATGTGAACTAAATTCCTGCAGTTACATAACTGTGCTTAATTTGATTTTAATTTGGACCTCAAAAGGTGTGGTATTACCTGGAGTTTTTGATGATACTGTATTTGAAGTACATAATTAAAAACCCATTCTAACCTGGTGATGTATTTTCACCTTGTGCTTGTGCCTTTCATAGACAGCTATAAACATCAGGGTACGCCTTAACTAAAAGAGTGGCATCTGAACTGTAATTGAAAACTGTAATGCAAAGAACTGTGCAATCTGACTAAAGCCTCTGACATGCATCTAATGCATTTCAGGATCATTTTGAATAAACAGCCTTCCTTATATGCATTTTGAGTTATTAATGCTTCTTACATTTGAGTTAGACAACATTATCAGAGTGCATTTCTCTTATAAATGCTTAGAAAACAATGCAGCAGGATTAGGGGCCATACTATAGTACTAATTTGATACAATTTGTGAGATTGCTAATGTCAATGCTAGCATCTCCTCCTAAAGTGTATTGAGTGAGCTGGGTGGGAGTGTGCAGCAAAGAATTTTGGGAGAGAATTGTGCTGATGGAGTTTATCAGTAGAGAACTGGGATACTAGTAAGTGTTGTTTATGATTAGTGATTTAACAATACTTAAACTCTTAACAAGCCAAGAGTTTATGTATGCATGAGAATAATTCTAGCCTTAACCACTTTTGAAAATATATCATATTTAAGAAAACCTACTGCCAGAACAGCAACTCTTCTTTGATTTTTAAAGCGCTTCTAAAATGTTTTTAATTTTCTACTTATGTTTTCAATCAGTAGTGTTTCTAAATAACAAGTACTGTGTTAACCAATCTGTTAATATTAATTTACATGACCATGAAATCTCTGATGACATAGAGTAATAACAAACTGTTCATGATTTTGGCAGTTCCAATCAGTGCTCAATCATCTCCAGTATGAAAAAACAGTATTAAAAGTCAAAAGAAAAGTTCAAGTTTCTCTCATGCGTTATGGCATACTGTATTTTTGGTTCTTCATCCACATTAGAAACTTAGGCTACTGTTGATAGTTTCTGTTATTTCTTATGTGAGGTAATAAAGATTTGTGGTTGTTCATATTTTTTGAATGAGTTTTCTTATTTGTTTTCTAATTCATGTATTTCTGACATCTAAATAGAATTTTATTTAATCAGCTGTGCTATTTACTGTATACACAGTTTATTTATAGAACATAATCTTTACATTAAGAAATAATGCAAAATGTGCAGTAGTCACTTGTGCATATGTGTAACTATTCAGCATTAGTTTTATTTCCAGTTCAGCTATTTGAAAAGATTATCCATTATGATAAATCATACCTGTATTCTTTGTAATGCATGTTCATATTATTAAAAATAAGACCCTTCAAAGAATGTTTCTGAAATGTGTACTTGACATTATAGATCTAACAGATGTAATAAATCATATTCTGTAAATGTTGAATCTGCACTTCATGTTTTTGCATTGCCGTATGTTGCTATATATTACCATATATACAAGTATATACAGAAGACAGGCACACATTTTTGCTTTCTGTTGTTTATTTAACTGAAAATGATTTGTATTGCAGTAGTTATGTTTACTTCCCATACCGTCGTTCAGGTGGACCTTGCTCAAAGTAATGCCTGTCTACAGCACAGAATATAAATGGATGAAAATAAAGGTCCTTGAGGCGAAATAATATTGGAAAGAAACCAGAACAGAATCCTTCTGAGGAACAGTCTTGCCCCAGCTGCTGTTTCTCCACTAAAATCTAAACAAAATGGAGGCCATTCTTCAATTTTGTAATATTAATGACTTGATCACAAAAAAAGCTTTTTTTTATTGAGAAATGTCTGGAATCTTGTCAGGAAATAGGCCTGCATGGTCATTTATTTTTTTGTGGTAAAGATGTTTGCTGTTCTGAAAGACATGATGTGTTTATTGATTAATGTGTTATTTAAGGCATCTATTCAGTAAACCTATGCTGTTTTCCCCATCACAAATCAAATATTACTAAGAAAGAAATGATGGAAGTTTCTTTAATAGTTCAGAGAAAAATGACTTGCTTAAGCAGCTACAAATGGTGTGTACACCTTATTGTTCACAGAGCAAGCAGTGAATTTTCAATAAAGTGCTGATTATCTCTTTAAACTACATTACAGATCAGCTTTATATGTCACAAGGGTGCCTTGAAACCTTGCATACTTGTGATCTCAAGGACTATACAACTATTTAAATGAAGGAGTAATTGTTACATAGATAGGAAAACACTGCCTGTAAGAATTGCTTACACACCTTCTTTCATTCTCTGCAAAGAAGAATCTCATTCATTTGGTATCTTGATAATTGAGTCAGTAAGCATACTGCAAATAGCAGGCATGTTTAAATGATTGTAAATCTACAAATCCAGAAATGAACACGTTGAATGTTGTACAAATAACATCTTTAAATAGTTTTCACTTTTCGTTTGCAAAGCGTCTCCCTTCTAAGAGGTCAGCTTGGTAATATTTGTGTGCACCGGCCTGTTGAAATGCCTGTCCGTGTGCACAGCCCTGCTATTTCAGCGGGTGCCGAATTCACAGGGAGGTAGAGGCTGATTGACAGGTCCAGATATCCACTGAGTGGAAACCTTTCTCATGGCCCAGTGACTTTTTAATAAGTGAATTGTTAGCGAGTGGTGAGAATGCATAGTGATTTGAGCTTCTTTTAAAAGTGTTTGTAAGACATCAGCTGAGAAATGTGCATCAAAATAATATTGACATTTTGTCGTCTGAATGTGTTCTGCATTTTTAGCAAAATGTTGTAGCTCTTGCATTTCCTCTATTTTATAGCCAATGTTTATACTACTGGCTTGGCTATTTTGATTAAATCAGAAGAGTGCCTGACCCTTAGATTCCTGTTAGTGGCAGGGTATGTTCAGCAGGTACAACTGATTGCCTTCTTCATCATCACAATCAAAAGGTTGTGCTGTGCTTTGATAGATACAAATCCAATTCAGGCGAATTTTGTTTATCTTCTAAGGATGAACCCAGTATCCAGAACTGAATAAGGGTTCAATCATTTCCAAAGGCCTGGTTAATGTCCAAGCCTATTCTGCCACATCAAGGTGAAGCTAGTTTTATCCATACCTGTGCTAGACTGGATGTTGTTAGAGATCCCAGTTGTAACAGGATGCAGCTTCGCTACATTTCCGTCACACCATAGGCTACGTATGGTTTGCCACAGTCAATATGCAGAAGTACTCTAGGTATTGGTCTCCTTCCTTTTGTGTAATGAATCAGTGATGACAGAATGGAACACATTTTGCCCTCTGTCAGATCTGAGCCATTAGAAGTCTAATACAGTATTAAACAGTAAAATCAATTTCCTTCACTGAGCTGCTGATTCTCCAGTCGCTCCCAGTGATCAACAAGCATGTAATATACAATAGCTACAATGCCTGCCATTTACTAAAGCCCCACCAACTCCTAATTGCTTAAAGGACTCAGCCTTAATCTGGAACATTCAATGTACTCTTTTTTTAGTGTCACTGTACTGCCTGTATTTATTTCTCTGTCAATATCAGTGCGCTGTTAATGTTCTAATGGTCTGTAAAGCTGTAATTAGCTTTTTGAAGTGAGACTCTTTACTGTGAAAGCAGTTTACCACACGTATTGTATTAAGTATAAAGCTAAATGTCTGTCAAGGTTTTTGCCTCTCAGTATTTTTTTTTTCTTATATTAACCCGGGTCTTTCTTTAAGAGGTACAGTTTAAAACTTGAGTATTAACTGTTGAATTTGCCATAGATTTTGAAGCAAAGTGCTATTCATCTATTATGTTAGTAAATTAAAATGAAGAAACAAGGTGGAGGAGCCAGTTGATGTCAATCATAAGTGTCATTCAACTAGTGCTAGCATTTAGTTCAGTTTTAAAATCCACAGTTTATTTTAAAAGCACAGATCACTGTACACATGTATAAACCAACAGGTAAATAAAGCACAAAACAGCACACAAAAGCTTTGTGATGAAAACAAAAATTCCATATTATATTTAGCTCTCTTTCTATTTTATATGCATATTAACATAGTGAAACACCCATTTATTAAAACTGTACAGTGGTGCAATGGTCAGTCCAACTGTTTCAATCATGTTGCACATTTAAGAACCTCATTTTGCTGGATATGTTAGCCCTTACATCCCCCTTTTTGTATCATGTGGCCTTTGTTCATAGGACCTTCTTGACCTCTTGTGAACACCGGATAGCATTATGCCAGACATTTCGTCATTTCATGTAGACAGATACCGGTCAAAAGATTTAGAACATTGACATTTTTCCAGTTTTTATTGAAATGTAGGCACTTCAGGTACAGTGAGCAACCTGAAATGATACAAAGGTAAGTTATAAAGTACCAGAGGTTAAAAAATAGTTTAAAAAACAATGCAATTTTCAGATTTTATTAAAATGGCATTTTTGAGGGAACAAGAAATGGGTTTACAAATTGTAGCTTTTTTGTAGCAATGGAAGTCAATCAATCCTTGAAAGTTCATGCAAACAATTACTTTAGGTGTCCCAACTTTTGTTGATTACTTATAAATGCTCAGTCCATGTAGCAGCAGTGTTGGGACAAATTGTGTTTCTATATCCTCTGAAGACTTGTTGGAAAAATATTGCACTGTATTTTGCTATCATAATGGTATGAAAAAGGCAATTAAAAAAGGAAGACAGGCAGGGCATTATAAGTCTTAAATGTGTAGGTCTTTCCTTTAGAAAAATGGCAAAGGAACCCAAGGTTTTAGTGTATGCACTTTTCTACACCATCAAAAGAAACTTGGAAACAGGAGGAAACTCAGACAGGATCAGGTTTGGAAGACCCAAAGCCAGAACAGAATCAGAAGACAAGGTTTTGAGAGTCAACAGCTTGCGTGATGGGCACATTGAATATTCCTTTAAAATAAATGAGATTATTATCGCCCATTTATTTTAATTATCTGCTTATTTGTGATTACTATCACCTTTTTTACTATTACATTCCTCATTTTTGGTTTATCGTGTTGTTTCCTTACTGCCATCTTTTTTTTGTTAGTTCAAAAACATCTTTTTGCATTTTTTCTATTGGTCTGTCACCCACCTGTTTTTCATAATAATATCTGGCAATAATACTTTGTAATATTTCTTGTATTTCTAGATTTCTATTTCTATATCTTAATAAAGAAACATTCTATATAATCTCAATTACTGATTAATTTACTGTTTCAATTTTACTTTGAGAGAGAATATTCTAAATCATTTGCACATCATTTGACTCACCTTGATGTCTAGTTATGCAAGGTGTTGAGCTTTTTGGGGTTCCCCCGTATTTGTGGCCCTCTAGACTCATAAAACACTCAGGTGTACTCCATATATGGACCATATTTTGTGCTGGGAGTTTCAGGTTTATTATAAGTAGTAAACCAAGAGGTGTCTTTAGCAAAAATAATCAGAAGGATCTGAAGTTTTGCATACAATATCAATCGACCATTACAATCGAAAATATTTAGACTTTAAGCATTGCCATTGAGGCACACATTTTAATATTTAAAATATCTGATGCTACTATTCTTGTTTATTATGTACATTTACTTCTCGAAGTAAATCATTAATTTTTTGTGACCACCCTAAATTAGTGCAGCTTAGGCTAATTAAGACTTTTCCCTTTTCATTTTGCTGTCTTTTTTACCTTATTTGTTTTCATTTTAGATACTGATTTAATCAAATTACATTTTAGTATAATTCTGACTATTAAGCCACCATTTAGTTGCGTTATTATTCCTTTATTTTCACCCTTTGACTATCTTATTAATATTACCTATGAAAATTAGTGTGTATAGTTTTCAGAAAATGATTATTCACATTACCAGGGGGATTCTGTGTGTTTTGAGTGTTGCATGCTGTGTCACAAGTTTTTATTTCATACATTTATTTGGAACCAGGCAAGGCTCTACATTATCTCTGTTATCAAACTGCTGTGCCCTAGGTTGTGGAGGCAAGATGTTTGGAGATGATGAGGGTCAGGAGAAACAGAAGGTCACATTCATCTTATTCAGTATTCATGCTGTCATTCATAGACTGTGTTGGTCATGTTACTGGCAGCTAGGCCCTGTAGTGGAGTAAGTAGAATTTTTGCTAAAAAAAAAAATTAAAATATGATATTTTTTTCAACTTAGATTAAATCTAAAATACAAAAATGTATGCTATATGATATAGATCATTCAATACTTTTTTAGAGGGACTATTAAAGTTCTCAATCTATATCACATTTCTCAGAGAACAGATATATTTTTTGCAGGAGACACACTTAGGATAAATATTAGTTGAATACTCAAAAAATGTGGCCAATTTTTTAATATTACCTATCCTGTGAAGACCAGAGTAATATTGATTTTGATCCACAGTTACTCATTACGTACTGTATTCTAGCACAGGATTCACTAATTGTATAGACAATATCATTTCTGACTATTTCATAAAAGTATTTGACACCAGGCAAGGCTGTACATTATCACCGTTATCAAACTTCTGTTAAACCCCTGGCTATTCCTTTGCAGAATTATATGGAAATAGAGTGGATCACAAGGGAAGGAATTAAACAAAAAAGTATCCCTCTGTGTTGATCACACATCAATAATTATGACTGACGCTCTTGATAAGTCTGTGAAAAGAAATTTGTAATATATTTGATAAGAGCGTGCCTTTCAGATTGAATTGTCTTGTACATCAGACGAACTAGATCACTTTGTATATGCAGTAGACCTTGTTTTACTATGTATGCTTTGAGACTATGGAAAGAATCAGAGAGTAGAGGACCCAAAATCTGCTTGGTAGCTATAAAGGAAAATCTTTTCCAGACCCCTTTCTGTATGCTTTGCTCTGTTCTCCATTCATTAATTATTTATTAACAATCTGGTGCATGATTTGTTCAAAATATGGAATCAATGTAGGAAACACTTCACTGTAAGGCAGAAATGTTATTTTCAGCAGCTCCAATGCACTGTAATCATATATTCCCGCTGCCTTTAATCTACATAGTATTTAATTAATGAAAGTCATTAAGTATCTGGACCATCAGAGACCAATGTGCTGTGTTTTTTCATCCTTAGAACAACCACATTTTACATATCTTCCAATAATGCACTAATCTCACTATGTACAATTTTATAAGTTTTCCAAAACTAACCTGCATAAATTCTACAATATTCTATCAGTATCTACACTTGAATCCATACTAACTAGTAATGATAAATATATTGGTGGTATTTATGAGCTAATTGTAAGATGTGTATTCCTAGACACTTTTAGGCAATGATGACAAAGTGACCAGTCAATTAGAATCACAGATAAGTAATCAAAATAAACTATTTACAAGTTACACACTTTTCAAATATGTGCAAAACAGGGTTTAATTCAACTTAAAATTGTATATTACAGTCATATATCTTGATAAAAAAACTTTTTTAAAAGGATCCTATCCCACGATTCATACTGTAACTCAATGGCAAAGCATTGTTTTACATTAGGGTGGCACAGTGGTAGCATTGCTGCCTCGCAGTTAGGAGACCCAGGTTCGCTTCCTGGGTCCTCCCTGCGTGGAGTTTGCATGCTCTCCCTGTGTCTGCATGGGTTTCCTACCACAGTCCAAAGACTCGCTTGTTCTAAATATTGTCAATCCTCATTTTTTTAAGCATGGTAGAGGAATTAAGTTACTTACGTAATGGGCAGTCTTTCAGACCACTCCCTGAACTTTGATGGTGATGGGATGAGTGTTCAGAATGAATTAATGTAATTAAAATTTCCCTGCTTAAAGTGAAGTAACTCAAGTCAAAATTCACATTTTTGTCATAAGAACAGAGTCCAGAGAAGGTCTTATTGTATGTCTGACCAAGAGGAATACAGGCACCATCAATATACACTCACCCAGAGTTGGATGAGCAATGCTACACCAATCCTAAAGCAGTACTAAAGAAAAGTTGCAATGCTTAAATTGAAATGAAGATTCCATATAGTATGCATTTAGCTCTATAGATTGCTACAGGCTACGTAAAATGGCAGATCTGTTGCAAAGAGAACTGAGACAGGACAAGTTGGGATCTCACATAAAAGCCCTATTTAACAGCAATGATTTTAATTCAAAGTACACAAAAAAAGAAGAAATCAAAATAGTTTGTTCCCTGTGGTCTCCAAAATGGTTACTCCAGTGAGCTAGTGTGGTTTCAGCAGATGAAAGTCAGATAATGAACGCAGACTTGCAGTTGTCTCGGAAGGTCCAGAAGTTAAGTCAGCTCTCTTCTGTGGAAACCTCATCCACTCTAGGACTGGAAGAGAGGTTAGTAGCTAAGTTTCACTTAAACCCATCTCCGCTTTTATCTCTTACGCAGAGCCTAAAACAATGTCCCTCAGCAGTTGTATGTAAAACTATGTTTGGCCCATCAGCCTAAGAGGCAGCCTACAGTAATAGAGACCGCAAAGTCATAATCATACCATAGCAGCTCTGTAAACCAGCTTTGGTCCCTACTTGCAACCCTGCACTTTAATTTATTCAACAATAATTTCCCTACAGTTCCTGGGTTACTGTTTCATATCCTTTGACTTTTTTGCAGGCACCTGATCATGACTTCAGCTGCTTATTTGTTCTCTTTTTATCCAATCAGTTAGTGAACTGTGCCCTTCTGTTGATGCTTTTGTATCTGTAGCAAATTTTAACAAAATCTAGAACTTGGAATGAAAAAAAATTAAGAAAATACTACTTATGGAGAGTGGAATAACAAAGAAAGATATTACATCTAGAAATGAAGAAGATCAAACAAATTTCTGTATTTAGAAAATATGAGTAATTAAACGTCTATTGTGAGAAATAGCAACAGCAAATTCAGTGCAAGGAAATTGTTATTGAACACATTTGCCTTTGTTACAAAAGAAAAATAAAGGAAAACTTACCTTGTGCTTTTGGAATTGTTGTTTTGACTTTTGCATTTCTCAGTTTATGATTTTAGATTCTTTCTTTACCTTAATTTAAAGTGTCCTTTGAACTTATTTTGGAGTTTTAACTATGGGTATGTCAAATGGGTATAACTACTTTATCATTCTAGAAATAGTGATAATGTCTAGAAAAGGAATAAAATATATTATCATAACAGGAGAAAATGAAGACCATCCTGCTATTTTACTGAAGCAACCTTCACTTTTATGTCTTGACTTACTGGTTAACTGAATTATTTGTTGACTCTTTGCACAGGTCTATTTCTTTGTTAGTTCTAGGAATTACCTTTTTATAGTTGCACATTTTTACATCTGCTATTCCTTGATGAGTTAGGACGTTTAGAACAAATAATTTTGTAATTTGCGTCCTCTGAAAGTGGCATTTTCTTGTAATTCATAGTGAATGTGGCCAGATATGTGACTTCTTGGGAGCATTTGACATTCACTTTTAAGAAAACTGTTTGCCTATATTTCTTGAAACAGATAATTGAAAGGATACACTTTTATTTTACTACTACCAGAATCATCCTTGTCTTTGAACTTTTTATAAGCAGGAGCCATCAACTGTGTGAAGTTAGACTGCATAAAAATTTCAGCAGCAAGTGAATGCTGCTTTAACTGTTTAAAAAAGTCTTCTTAAATGCCAAGGGTTTCTCTGTGAAATGTCATATTATTGTAGCTGTCCAGCTGAGCTAAGAGTATCCGTTTAGCTTTACAGCCTTGGAGACTGTCTGTTCAAGACTGATGAAAGCAACAGGATGAATAGATCTTTAATTCAGAACCTTTTACCGTCCAATGACCTTTGGGCCTTAGAAATTGCTTTCGTAATCATGTGGCTTAATGTTGCTTTTTATTTTTTCCTGCCACGGTATTTCACCTTTGGATGAATATATTATGGCATTTTATTCAAGATCAGAAGATACTGGACCACATTAATATATTATAGAATTTTGTCATAATTAGATTACTTTTTTCTTTCTCTTTATGATTAAAAAATATAAGCAATTTGAGGTATAAATCCCACTTCGATTAAGATTGATCCATGTAAATGGAAAAAAAGATGTATTTCCCCCTTTGCATTTTATCTGTTGAATAGTCAGTAGAAAGCAACAGTCTGTTAAGAATCAGTGAACAGCAACAGTCTGTCAGGAAACGACAATACTGCACAGATGCCTTGCTCGTCTTTGTGAAATGTCTGCAGCCTCAAAAGGTACACTCTGTGTGCAATAATTTGTGAGGCACCCAGTGACATAATGCAGGTTTGAAAACTTTTTGTTAATTTATAGATGATAATACAGTATGAATTTTTCTAATTACACTTGAATTAGCACCATCTTTATTTTATATCCATTTTATCCAATAAACTTGTTGACCCTGTATTTTCTTTGAGGATGAAGGCAGAATTTAACATCTCCTGGTGGTGCTTGGTGCTTCGCATGAAAGTGTTTTGGGGTGCATAACTGTCACGTAGATTATATCCCTGGCAGTGTTGTCTTCTTAGTGGGTTTTATTTGTTCTCCCCATATTATATGGAGTTATCCATTATTTGTTTGTGAACCATTTTGATACTGTTACTGAGGTCCAAAAGCTGGTATCAATACCACACTCAAAATTTCAGTGCCAATCCAATGCTAATAATGTAAACATTTTGGATGTCTTGGTAGCACAGTGGTAGCACTACTGTCTCGTAGTAAGAAGACAGATGTTCAAATCCCAAGCGTTCCCAGTGTGGAGTTTGCATGATCTCCACATGTTACCATTGGTTTCCTTTTGGTGCTCTAATTTTATTCAATGGTCCAAAGACATGCAGGTTAGGTGGATTTATGTTGCTACAGAAGTATGTAAAGATACACTGCTGGGGCTCCTCTATACCTGCGGCAATATGTCTTTATTATGCCTCACTCTGACTGTGACTGCTCTTCTTAGTTTTTCTTTTATCTATATATTAAGCTTCTGCAATCTATCTATCAAAATTGGCCCCCATGGTCATAAGTGGGTGTGTGTGTTCACTCTGTGATGGACTGGCACCCTGTTCAGGTGATTGAAGTTTTTAAAATTCATGCATCCATTCATTTCCCATACCCACTTAACTATTTCATGGTCACAGAGTGCTGCAGCTTATCCCAGTATCACCATGCATATGTCGAGAACCAGCCTTGGACACAACTCTAGTCTAGAGCAGTATATTAAAAAGTCTTAAGCTATTCATATTATAAGTCTTGTTTTGAATGCTAAGAGAGATAAAAAATAATTTAATAGATTAAATGAATTGACATGGCCAATTTAACGTAGACTAATGAATTAGAAACATTTCTTTGTTCATTTGTACCTTTTATGTAAATGATAGACCTTTAAATCTGTTAGAATGTATAGCACAGTAACATACAGTAAGGCCCATTTCTGACACCTTTGTAAAAAATCTTACAAAGAAAAGTCAGCAAAAGAAAATGTTTACAAAAGAGGTGTTTAGTCCATCAATAGCTAGATTGGCCCTCATCTAGATGCAGTAGCAACAGTAGGTACAGTAGGAGCTCAGCTGCCCCATTGTCATATGCTTTAAAAAGTCTTCAGGGTGCCCATTTCAACTGTTGGATTGTTTTGCCTTTTGCAGATTTTAAATTTGTTTCCTATGAAGAAAAGATTTTTTGTTTACAGTTTGAGTGTACTTCTCTTTAATTCCCCATTGTGTCATCGAGTATGTTATTAAGAAAAAAAAAAAGAATTCTGCCTAATCAATTTTATCAATCCCATTCAGAATTTTGATTAGATCACATTGGCTTGATTGGCTCTGAAACGTTTAGTTACTGTGCTATAAAGTAAACGTGGTCTCCAGTGCATTATTGTCATGATCTGAGTTTTGTTTTATTTTATTGCAGTATTTTGCATGGCCTTTAAAAATAACCAAAGCATTGTTGTGAAGATTTGGGTGGGCTGGGAAATACAATGTGCCAATTTTTGTTTTATTTAGCTACATTCTTTATAATATCTATAAATAAACAATTTTTGCTGTGGCACCATTTTGTCTGTAATATGTGTACCACCATTTTGTGTTTTCTGGTTGAACTTCCCTAGCAACTGTTTGTATTATGTGACATCATGAGATTAAGGGTATAAAGGTTTCTCTACGTTTTTGAATACAACAAAGGACAGACAAAGAACAGACTAGCTGGGTTTCAAACTGTTTTTTTGTTAATTGACTTTTGTCTTACATTTTGGTCCTTGTTACATAAAATTGTTTGGATTGTCATTTCCTCCACATTGGTTTTTGATTTACAGTTTTGTTTTCAAATCCTGGGATTGTTTATTACATTTTTTTCCCCACTATCAACATGTTAATAAAACCCCAATCCATCATCTGATTCCATTCTTATTTAAATACCGTGGCAGCCTGTGAAGTTAGCATAATTATACCATTTCAGTTGTAGGTTCGATAATTTATATTGAGCAATTGGGACAATGTACCCTAACATTTTATTAGCCTTTTTAATTATCTTTAAGTGGTGTAGTGGCATGGTGATTAACATTGCTGCCTCATTGTTCTAGGGTACTGGGTTTAAACTGCACATTGTCTGAGTGAAGTTTACAGATTATGGCCCTTTCTGCATGGATTTTCACCTAGAATTCCTGTTTACTTTCCACGTCCCTAGGGTATTAATTGTGATACTCTGTTGACCTTATGCAAGTGGGTTAATGAGTTTGAAGAGTTATGGACTGAACTCTAGTATCTAGGATCAGGTATTGTGTGTTTGCTCACAAAACTGTAATGAGTATTAAAAATTACCCAAACTGCTGACAAAACTGAAGTGCTGAACAAAGTGAAAAACAGAACAGCCTGTGTTGATAACTTAAAAGACATGCTGTCACCAAAGTCCAGACGTAAAGTTGTTAATTAGGTTGAAAGATGAATTATTTTGAGTCAAACGGCAAAAGATAACCACAGCTACAAGTAGGTTTGACTCTGCAGTCTCTGACCCTGCACCAAATGTAGCATGGGGTTATAAGACATAATATGGGGGATTTGGTGCATCATGCCTTCTGGGAGTAAAGGCTCTAGCAATGGGGTACCATGTTCTGACAACACATCCACAAAATGTTGAAGCTTCCAAGATGATGATCATCAAATTCTATTTACTTGTAGTTAAATCATTAATACAAACCACCCATCTATTAATACTGTATTCCTTGATGTATAAACCCTCCAAGAAAAAATAATAGAGCAGCAAAAAATATTTATTCGAATAAAAAAAAATTAACAAGATGTCCCAAATTCAATTCTACTAGGATATGCTCAAACAGGCAGGAAAATGGGTGGAGCACATGATGACTTCTGGAAAATAAGATATTAACATAATCTCCTAAACACTTTTCAGAGTTTGCTTCTTGTAGGTCATCATCATTCATCTGGTATTTATAATTAACATTGCTTTTACCTGCAACTTAAAAAGAAAATCACACAGAACACTGGACTTCCTAGACTAAAAATTCCAGGAATTGTGCTCAAATAATATATAACTCTGTTCTTGTTTGCATTTGTTGATGCCAGAAACAAGAAACAAAAATGTAACATAAATACTTTGAAAAAATTAATTAGTAAAAGAACATATTCCTTTCCATTCTATATTTTGTTCAGTTACATTGAAACGTGAGCTAGTATGGTTATGTTTTATTGTTATTTCTGACTGTATTAGAGAAGTGAGTAATTAATTTCTAATGTAAAGCACACTTCTTCCATATGAGGTAAAAGACACACTGCAGGGGAGCTCTCCAGTCTGGTGTCGCTTCAGGGGATATCAGTTAGCAACATGATGAGGAGCGAAAACAGCTAGCAGGCAACTTGAAATATAAAGGTTAGGATCTAGGGTACTGCCATCCTTAAAGGACATGACATTTATTTCTCTCTATGGTTAAAAGGGGTAAATAGTCCTTTGTATGAGAGAAAGCTCCCACCCTGAAGTCCATCAAGGGCTGTTAAATAATTGCACACTGTGGTGTAGCCATAGGGTGATGCAGAAGAATACATCAGACATACTAATCAAGCAGTCATTCATTTTCATAGAGCGCCTTTCATGATTTTTTAAAAAAATATTTAAAGAGAATAACTTCATCAAACATATGATGCTATAAGTAATATGTTTCACTATTGCCATCTGTGGGCAGTCCTCATATTTTCCTTTAATTACTTTTGCTTCTTATAGCCGAGTCTTAGGCTGCACATTGGATTTATGGTTAATATTGCTAGTCCACAGATCCAACATTCTGTGTTTGAACCCTGTGCCAGGACAGTGCCTTACATGCACTGGGCAAGTTATTAGAAACACTATACTAATACTTGGTAGGGCCTTGTTTTGCTCTCAAAACAACCACAGTTCATCATGACATAGTTTCCATAAAATGTTGGAAACATTCTTTTGAGATTCTGCTATATGTTGACATGATTGCATCATGCAATTTCTGCAGATTTTCCAGCTGCATGATCATGTTGCAAATCTTCTGTTCTACCACATCCTACGGGTGTTCCTAAGAATTCACATCTAGTGACAGAGAAGGCCACTTAACAACATTGAACCCATTGTCATGTTTGTGAAATCAGTTTTGCTTTGTGACATGGTAAATTATCATGTTGCAAGTAGCCATTAGAAGGTGAGTAAATTGTGGCCATGGTCCACAATAATATTTAGGTAGTTGTTGGCACACAAACAGTGTTTGATTAGTATGAATGGGCCCAAGTGGGCCCAGAAAATATTCACCACACCATTATTCCACCAGTTTGGACTGTTGACACAAGGCAAGATGGATATGTGGATTCATGCTGTTGGTACCAAATTCTGATGCTACCATCTGTCAGCAGATATCTAAAGTATCATGTTGTCCAGCCTTCAATAGTCCATTTTGGTGAATCTGTGACCACTTCAGACTCCGTTTTCTGTTCTTAGTTGACAGAAGTAGACCCCAATGGGGTCGTCTACTGTTGTACCCCATCTGCCTTAAAGATTGACATGTTGTGTATTGTGCTATTATTTATTCTGTGAGGCTTTTCTATAGCCTCACCATAGTTGTATAGAGTGGTATTTTAAGTCTGGCCATTCTCCTTTCACCCCTCTCATCAACAAGATATTTCTATCTGCATAACTGCCACTCACTGGATGCTTTTTGTATTTTGTGTCATGCTGAGTAAACTCTGTAGACAATGCTGCATGAAAATCCTAGGATAATCCTAGATTTTCAGAAAAACTCAAACCAGTCAGTGTGGTACTAACAATCATACCACAGTCGAAATCACCGAGGTGAGGTTAGGAGCAGGCGCTGATAAAGTGCGTTCCTGCACCCACCACATGACATTCCATCTCAGGATCCCAGATTAGGACCCACGTGCAGCCATGCAAGGGGTGACACCTCAGCACCACACTAGTTCAGATGCAATGGAACAGTGTGCATTTTTTTTTTTTTTCTTTTTATGGTGGCTGGAGTGCCAATCCTGCCATTAACCCCCAAGTTTTCCCTGCAGGTTGGAGGACATACTCGCAGGGCTGGATGCAGGTTAACGTCATACCCAGGACAGAGCAATTGCAGGTTAAGGGCCCTGCTCAAGGACCCAACAGAGTGGAATCACTTCTGGCACTTACGGGATCATCTGAACCAGCAACCTTCTGATTGCCAGCGCAGATCCCCTGCCTTAGAGCCACTGCTCTGCGACATTACTGAGATCATATTTATTCCCCATTTTGAGGTTTCTTGTAAACATTAATTGAAGGTCCTGGCCTGTATCTGAATAATTTTATACATTGCGCTGCTACCACATAATTGGCTGATTCGATTCTTGCATTGATGAGCAGGTTTACAGGTGTTTCAGATAATTTGTTTACTGAGTGTACCCCATGTCTTTGTTGTTTTTTTTCTCAAGGTGCTTTGGTTTTTCTCCCACATCCCAAAAGCACTTTTATTAGCTTAAATGGCACTTCCAAACTGTCCTTCTATAAGTGTGAGTGTGGATGCAAGTAGACCCTGTGATAGACTGAGACTGGTTGCCTGTCCAGGGTTGGTACCTGCTAGGAGCCAGGATAGGCCCTTCCATGACAATGAATTGTAATATTATACAACTGAATCATATGTTATGATGTATGATTTATACACATATTCATTAAATATTAGCCCTGGTATCCCATCCATGGTTGGGTCCTGCCTTGCACCTAATATTGATAGGATAGGCACCAGCTTTCATGACCCAGAACTGGGTTAGACCGTTTTGATAAAAGCTGGCTCTTCATTGTGTGTTTGCTGTACTACATGAAAAGTAGCTTCCTTTGTAAACCAAGATGTGCCTGCTTCGAGTTTACATAAATCAATCAGTGAAGCTATTTTATTTACAGGAGAAGAAAGAAATGTGCACAACAGAATGTTATTCTTTCATTACAGACTTCCCCAGCATGGTCTTGATCAATTATTTTTGTACAGCCACCACTCAAATGTAGGAAAGGAAACAAAACTTGCAATAGTTTTAGGGGAAAAAATCCCTGGGAGTCCAAAACTCATTGATAACTACTCCTTTTCAGTGAACAACAAGTCATTCATTCCTTGTAAATGCTTGTAATTTCTTTATCCATTAAAAGACCTAGAAGTGCAATCAACAAAAAAAAAATTAAATTTCCTTTTAAGAACTGTGACTAGGACGTGATGGCATTTTAAAGAAACTTTTAAATTGTTATGATGATCAAAAAAAATTAACACTTTTTTGGCTGTTCCTTGGTTTTGTAATTTTAAATATGCATTTTACTGGGGTTGTAATGCCTAAGTTACTTTTAGTTTTTATTAACGTTAATTCGTTATGTTCTACCACAACACCATTGTGTGTTTTCTATGCTAACTGCTGTTTTGAGCGGGTGCTGGTTATATGTTACATCCTGTGCTGTTCTACCAAATAAACAAAGACAAGAAATTATTTTGAAAGAGATCAGAAGAAAAGACATTAACCTAAAGACAGGCAAAGATTTATAACCATGAAGTCAAACTAGGCAATCATTAAAACCAAAAGCTAAGCCCAAATTCGTAGTCAAGGGTAACAAAGCACTAGAATGGATTGCCAGGAACTCTAACTAAGGAAACACACGATAACACTTTTGTTGTTCTGTGTAAGCTCAGATGGTCTAGGAAGTGCACAACTGGACTTTTATATTGACTGAATGGTGATGTCACATAGCACACACTTTTGGATTGTTCCCTAAGCAACATGATAGTAAATACTCCACTAAATGGCAGTGCCCTTTATATCCAAAATGGTGCCAAAACAGTGCAAAAATATGCAACTGAATTACATAAATTCCAAACAGGAAAAATGTTAATAAAATTGCAATCTACATCTACCAAACCTAATATGAATATTGTGGCGGACAGCTGGGGATCCTGTCCAGCCGGGACGCCTGGAAGGACTGGGAGAGGGACAATACCTCCCCTGGGCCACGAGAGGGCAGCCACCCTGTTCTGCATGGGGGCCATGGGATCAGAGCTTAGAAGCTCAACTCTGTTGGGTCCCGTGGCCACCGCCAGGGGACATTTGCAGGATTATAGAGCCCAGGACTGCAGCACTTCTGCCATAACCGGAAGTGCCATTAGAAGATCATCAGGAAGCACATCCGGGGTGTTAGAAAAGGGGCCATCTCACTCCATTAATCAAGCCGGAGTTGGGAGGAAGAGGACGGAGCTTGTGTTTGGAGTAGTGAGGGTGGCAGAAAGAGAAGAACAGAAAGAGAAATAAAGGGACTGAGTTGGCTAAATTGAGCATTGAGTTATGCTGTATAGTGCAGAGAAAAGCATTAAACGTGTGTGTTTTGGACATCTGGTGTCATGTCTGTCTGTGTATGGGGGGCTGTCTTACCACAATTCGAAGAAGCTCACCATAGTACACTAGGAAAGCACCTCCATTTCTGACTATCATTTAAGCCTAACATTTTGGGTATGGTTACATGTTATGTTTCTGGTCCTTGACATGTTGTCCTGTTAATTGACCATGATTATTGTTACATAGATTAGTTTAGTTTACTAACATTCTGGTTGCGGCCTTTGGCTTGCCTTTTTGCATATTATACATTTCCAATTTTACTGCTGCCTTCCCTATGCAGTTAGCACACACGTGTACAGTACCAGAACTTGCCAATTAACTGACTTTGTCACTCACTTTTATCTTTCTTCCCTCTCTTCCCTGTGTTCAGTGTATTCTCTTTTGGTAAAACAACACTGAGTGTGTGCTGAACTTGTCTGTTAGCAACTTCAATTTGTAATTAGCTGTAGTTGTAGATTAATGCTACAAAATGAAAATATACTGGTTTTATCTTCCTATTAGCCAGTCAGCCAAATATGTATTTGTTTTTCAATATATTATCTGTCACTAAATGGGTGTAGTTAATATCAGCTTTTGTTTCTTAACAGCTGGTGGTGAAGCTGAGTGTTACAAGATGAAAACTATACCTCACATGTTCACTCACAAGGCTTTAGTTCATCTCTGACTTACCTAAGCTCCTCTCTATTGTGAAATTATGCCCAGACCTTAACATTATTTCCAAAATGCCATTGTTTAAATCCCAGTATCTTTCATAATTGGCTTCTTCATTCATTATGGTTGATCTCTTGTAACAGATTTTTCCAAGGAGCTATGGAACAGCTCAAAGTTGGGTGTCATTTTTTTTTTTTTTTGGGGACCAAGATGGATTTTTTATTGTATGAGGACTATGCCTTTACGTATTCTATGTGGCAATAATATATAAAAGCGTCATTGAATAATGTACATTTAAAGTTTTTTTTTGCATTTTGGCTATTTAAACAAATCAAAGGAACTTAACCCCAGCAAGTGTCAAAAGTCTACTTTATTTGCATATTTCTAGAATTTGAAAGTCCTCAATCAGGTCTTACTTTCTAGCCAAATTTCCTTTGCTTGCCTTTTCTTGCCTTTTTTATAACCAGTATGAATCAAGTCCTTTTTTTTTTTTTTTTTTTTAAACTATTGTCTTCCTCATGCAGTTATGTTCCCTTAAAAGAAGTTCTTGAGAAATATCTTGTGTGGAGAAAAGAGACTGACAAAATTAACAAAGATTTTCTTTATATAATATGTGTCACAAAAGAGTTGCCCATAATTCTGCACATACTAAAAATGCAAAGATATTAATTTTGTTGCACTTTAGTTACTGTACGTAGAAAAGTAGGGAAAAAAGGAGCTCAGTGGAGTCCATCATCACTGGCTGCATTACATCCTGTTATTTATTTATTTAGTTCTGTAGCACATTTTCATACAAACAATGTTGCTCAAAGTGCTTTACAAGATATTAAAGAAGCAATTAAAATTAAAATTAGATAAGAAAAATAATGCAGAAAAAATGCACACTTACATAAGACAGATATCTAATGAAGCAAAATCCTTAAATATATAATTTTCTTTAGTATCTAAATGATGGACTGATGATAAGATCAGCTGGCCAGGGTAGACAGAAAAAAGTGTAGCTGGAGAAAAAAAACAAAGTTTATCCCCCTGGGCATTTTAAATAACATATTTGTTCTTAAATTATTGTTGTTTTTTTTTTTTGGTTTTGTTTTTAAGGATTCGTCTTAGAGGATTCAATGCAGTGGGTCTTGTGGCATGTTGGCATATCTGATCTCATTCAAACATTCAGGCGTCCAAGCTGGTGTTGGACAGAAGATCTATAAAAGAACACAGAAAGTTATACCAGCTCCCTTCTGTCCAAGACATGTAACACATGCAGGCCTTATAAAGACAAATGTTATAATAAAAGGCCTCAGTAATCCTGTATAATAACGTTTCTACTAGCTCTATATGGCAAAGCATACAGGACCATTAGCATTAGATTCAGGGACAGTTTTTAGATAGATAAGATTCAGGGACAGTTAGATAGATAGATAGATAGATAGATAGTACTTTATTTATTACAATGCATAAATATGCAAATGACACTAAATGGGGAATCTGGAACATGATAGTGTTGGTATGGAATATGGATGGATGATACCCTACTAGGAGGAGTTTCAGATAATCTAGAATGTGTTGAATCATTACAGAGGAAGTTGAAGAGCATACAGGCTTGGGCTGATTTCATGGAAGATGAAATTTAATGTAAGTAAATGTAATGTATTACACAGAGTAAGTAGAAATGTAACATTTAAATACACAATGGGAGTTCTGAAATTTGAAGGTACCCTTTATGAGAAGGAACTGAGAGTCATAGTGAACTTGTCTCTGTCAACCTCCAGGCAGTGTTCAGAAGCCAATAAGAAGGTTAACAGAATGTTCGAGTATATGGCTATGCTATCTTCATTACACACTAGTGAGGCGTACCTGGAATACTGTGTGTGGTGTTGGTCTCCATATTTCAAAAAAGACAAAGCAGCGCTAAAAATAGCCCTGACAAGAAGAACAAGGCTGATTGCAGGACTTCAGGGTATGACTTAGGAGCAAAGTTAAGCAAACAGAGATTAGGAGGTAACATGACTGAAGTGTTTAAAATTATGAAAGTAATTAGTGAAGTGGATCAAGGCTATTACTTTTAAAAATAGTTCAACAAGAACACGGGGACATAGTTGGAAACTTGATAAGGGTAAATTTTACACAAATTTTGGGAAGGTTTTCTTCACACAGAGAACCACAGACACATGAAAAAAGTTACCAGGTATTGTGGTTGACAGCACAACTTTAGGGACCTTCCAAACTCGACTTGATGTTATTTTAGAGGAAGTAGGATAGTACTGGCTAGCTTTGTTGGGCTTAATGGAATGATCTTGTCAAAATTGTTCTGTTTTAACAGAATCATGAGATATAGCAATAACAGTAACAACCTCCGTCAATTAAAAATAATGCAAAAGTAACACACTGTTTGCAGTGCATTATGTTTTATAATAAGTAACTATTTAACATACTGTATTTACTTTTTGATGTAAGTAATGAGTAATGTCACTAAGTTACTTTTAAAAATAACATTTCCCAGCACTAGTCATGATGTGCTTCATTTTGGAGGAACCTTTCTCTGAATATTTTCAGAGATTTGTTATACTAATGCCCTGAAAACCCTGTTCAGTGAAGGATTAAAGGTCAGAAGTCCACGTGACCGTCATCATCAAGTCCTTCCATGAGAAGCCTGAATACAATGAGGACTGATCATTTATGTAAGGTAGAATGCTTAGAGAGTGCTGGGAGGTCTCGTGGCCTGGAACCCCTGCAGATTTTATTTTTTCTCTAGCCGTGTGGAGTTTTTTTTTGTTTTTTTCTGTCCTCCCTGGCCATCGGACCTTACTTTCATACTATGTTAATTAGTGTTCTCTTATTTTAATTCTTACTTTGTCTTTTTTTCTCTTTCTTCATCATGTAAAGCACTTTGAGCTACATTATTTGTACGAAAATGTGCTATATAAATAAATGTTGTTGTTGTTTTCAAGGTAGAAATGACAGAGCGGATCCAAGCACAAGAAATCACTTCACATGTCCAGTGGCTATTAGAATGTACCTGGCTGAAAGCAGCCTAGAAAATAATTAGAAGAAATTTAAAAAGTTGTAGTCATGTAACATTTAGTTACACTCAGAAGTACACATACTACTTTTCAATCAATAATATTATACAATGAGTAAAAATATCAAACAGATGTAGCATGTGTTAGTGGGTCTTCCACATCATTTTAAAAGCTGAAATCAATTAGGCATTCCACACATTTATGCACATTTACTGTCAGATTGCCTCAAAGTTTACAGCCTCTGTAATTAAAGATTTTACTGCCATTGATAGTTTTGTTTCTTGTTTGAATTTTAAGATATGTTTTTGTCTTTAGATCAGATAGTATTAATCCAGTGATGCCAGTATTAATTACTTCCTAAAGATAAATACGAACAAAGACATTTGCTACTAATAATTTGGAATAAGGATGTTAAAATTGGGTGCAAACTGAAGTGTAAGCCAATTAAGAGACTTAATAACAAATGTAATATGACACAGTTTTCTAATTTGTGCTGTTATCCTTGACTCTAAATTTGTATTATTTGAATAGAGCACAGGGAACATTTTTTTCTTCTGAAAATAAAATATTACAATAATCAATTCATCTTGGAAAAATGCATATATTTTATGTCTTGCAAAGTAGAAACCACCTTAATTTTGCAAAATGTCAGAACTGAGAAAATCAGAACTTTAGTAGTGGATTAGTGCGAGTATGACAAGGAAAGGTATCAGTCAAACAAACTAAATGCCTAGCAAATTCAGAGAAATGATCATTTTAGAGTTGTTTACATCACACTTTTAGCTGCACAATTTCTTTTTTTTTCACTTTTATGGAATTTATTTAAAGCATGTAACATTCTATACAATCAGGTCACACTTAACAAAAGTAAATTCAATTCATCCTCCACTCATGAGAAACAGAGATGGGCCAACAGCCAGAGTAACACTTTTGAGAGCAGTATATTGGGAAAGGAGTCTTTCTCCCCAATATAAGTATATAAGCTCTAAAATATTATTGATTAGATCCTGCCAGATTTTAAAAAAGTTTTGAACAGATCCTTTAAGAAAGAATTTGATTTTTTCCAATTTCAGATAGTACAGTATATAACATCCCACTGACTTAACAGAGGTGGGTTAGGATTCTTCTAGTTGAACAAGATAAGTCTATTTATTAATAGTAAAGTAAAGGCAATTACAATTTGCTTGTCCTTCTGCACTTCAAGTCATTCTGGGATACACCAAACACAGCTGTTAATGGTTTATTAGTGATTGTGACACCCAGGCTGTCTGATAGGCATTTAAAATTTTTTGTCCAGAATGATGTGAATTTGGTAAACACCCAAAACATGTGGCTTAGTGAAGCTGGAGGTCAATTCCAATATTCACAGGTTGGATCTTGCCCTGGAAACATTTTTGACAATTTTAAACAAGACAGATGTGCTTGATTGGCTCCAGCAGACCCCCGTGACCCTGTGTTAGGATATGGTGGGTTGGAAAATGACTGACAGATTTGCTCGATAAAAAATTTTAAGTTGAATAATTGAATGCTTTGCGCATTTGGAGCTAGACTGAATTCTGTGCATGGCTGCCTTCTCCTTTTCTGAAATGTTAATTAAGAGATCCTTTTCCCACTCTACTTTGGAATCTTTAAAAGGAAGGGACTTTAAAATGGTTTTAAATATTATACAAATGCTGCCTGAGTCTTCAAGACTGATCGATATCTCTTCTGGAATAGAAATAGGTGGGAGGTGAGGAAAATTTGGCAGATTTTGTTTAGCAAAGTTTCTAATTTGGAGATAATATAAATATTGTGTTGATGGGAAACTAAATTTAGAGTGCAATTGTTCATAGACTGCAAAGACATTATTTGTAGACAGTTCTCTAAATGATTTAATCTCATATGTTTTCCAAACATTACAAACTGTATATGTTTGAGAGAATGGAAAAAGGTAGTTATCATGTAGAGGTGCCACAGATAAAATATTCTTTAACTTGAAGTGCTTCCTACATTGGTTTCATACTTGTTATGTTTACCCCTAGATATTTAAATTGATCTGCAATGATTAAAGGGAAGGTGTCCAAACTAATGCTGTTTGCTAGAGAATTCACTGGAAAAAGCACACTTTTGTTCAAATTAACTTTGAGTCCAGATATCGTTTGTAATTCTGCTAGTACAGTTGGGGCTGCAGGCACTGAATTTTATGGTACTGATATATACAGTACCATATCATCTGCAAGTAGTGATATTTTCTGTTCCAAGTCCTTCTCTGAAAGTCCCTTTTATCTCTGATGCATTTCGAAAGTGAACAGCCAATGGCTCAATGACGATTACAAATAGCAGTGGTGAAAATGGGCACCCTTGTCTAGTACCGTGTTCTAGTTTGAAGTAGTCTGAAATAGTGTTGTTAATACAAACTGAAGCTTCTGGACTGGTATACAGTACTTTGATCCATGCACATATTTTAGGGCCAAACCCAAATGTATGCAAAGTGGTGAATAGGTAATCCCATTCAGCCATATCAGATGCTTTTTCTGTATCCAAAGATAATAAGATCTCTGGAGTATTGGACTTCATTGGTGAATATATTACATTAAATAGGCATTGAGGATTGGAAGCCAAATGTCTACCTTTAATAAATCCGGTTTGGTCTTGTGATATTACTGAAGGGAGCACTTTCACAGTCCTTTTATCAAGGACTTTGGAGAGTAGCTTAACATCACTATTCAGAAGTGAGATTGGTCTGTATGATGCATATTGTAATAAGTCCTTATTTTTTACTAATGGTAATTAATACTTGGCAAAAAGTTTGAGGTAGAATGTTATTATCTCGGGATTCTATAAATGTTGCTAATAAAAGGGGAGCTAAGTTGATTGAACATTTTTTATAAAATTCGGCAGGGTAGCCATCAGGACTTGGTGCTTTCCCACTCTGAAGTGAGTTTATAGTGTCTAGTAATTCTGATAGTGTCAGAGGTTTATCCAATTCCTCTGCACTTAATGTGTGTAGCTGTGGTATTCATTATGTATTAAAAAATGCATTAGATTGTGTCTTGTATTCTTTAAACTGAGTCGAATGTAAGGACTTATAGTAGTCTCTAACTGTGTGGATTATATTTTTATGGCAATTTCTAAAAAGTACAATAATTAATTTAATGATTTGTGGTTTTTGTCTTAATTTGATTTATTTTGGGGCACTGTGTTTAGGGTTCTTGCAGTACACTTCCACTGACCTGGTTTTTAACTGCAATCTTACCACTATCTGTCAGAATGGATTTTACCTGGGTATTGTACACATGTAGAATAAATGGCAAAGACACCAATTGTATAAGAGTGGTGTATATGGTATAAAAATTCTTGAGGGTTGGATGCTGGATGAACACAGGGAAAATAAAAGTACAACATAAGCAAAATGAAAATAGCTATCCTGCTTCTGTTCCTAACACTACAGGTGTTAATCCCCTAACCTACCTTTTTAGGTGCATTACCCACTTGCCTACTCCATCTCTGTATTTGATACTTGGTCTTTCTTCCTCCAATCATTAAATCCCTACCTCATCTCAATCCTCTGCTGTAGCTCACAGTACATTTGGCTTTTACATAGCTTTACATTGTGTATGATGTAACTAAGCAGCAACATGCTGCATACAAAGCAAAAATAAAAGCAAAGAACAAAAACTTGCAGGACTCTAAATTTTATGTAACATGGAAGTAATGCATAGGCTAAAAGATTCTCCTGAGGAGATATAAAATATAAAGCTACCATTCAGCCCACCGCGTACATGGGTTGCTCTCATTAAAAGAAGTTTCATTTAGAGCACAGTGTAGTGTTTATTAGTTAAGTTCACAATCTTACCAACAGACATGATTTCAAGTAGAGAGGAAAGGTGTTTGGAAAACAGAAGAGTTGACTTATACAAAGAAGTAAGTCAGATGAAGTGCAACTGCTAAACCATAATTTGTCAGAATATCTGAGAGACTGAAGATTTTAAACTAAACATTGCACAGCTGCCACTAAAAGCAGTGTTTTTGTGGGCATATGGAACTTCCATGTGCAGTGCCCATGGATTATATAAGTGATTATGGTATATTTTTCTCTGTCGAACCAGAATGCCTCATGAGATTGTATTGATTTTATTCCACTCTCTTTCACTTTAATCGTTTGACTCACTGTATCATGCCAATTGTTTAGCAATTTTTCCAATCAAAACTCTTCCTTTTTTAAAAATAGTCACTTTTATTGATGTGTTAGCATCTTTGAACTTTCAACATCTTTTGATAATCAGAATATATATTTACAATAAACACTGAATAATCCCTTCCTGTTTTTATTTCCTTTTAACAATGTGTACAAATTCTTTCTTTTTCTTAATGCTTTTAACAAATCAATTTTATGTCTTCAGTGTGAATTTTCCTAAAACATTCCATCTCTTTGAGTTGCTTTTCACACCCCAGAAAGCATTAAAAATAATTAAATTAATTTAATATGAAATAAAGTGTCATAGAGTCACCTGTACATTAGTTTAATTTATATCAAGTGATATTTACAATGTTTTTCCCTATTTATTTTAACAGGTGCTAATAATGGTGCTATATTATAGCTTTATACATAAGTTTACAAGGGCCTATTTCACTTGCATGATCTATCATAGACAGCATGAGTTCCTGCTTACATTAGCTAGCTCCTAGTGAGCAAAATAAAGCAACACTCTTCAGGACAAAATTATAAAAAATATGAAAAATAAAATTTAAAAGAGTATAATGTTACAAACCACAAGCAAAATAAGCGAGAGTCTAAAAGAAACAAATATTTTGACATGAAAAGTTGTCAGATTTTAACTTCCAAATGAATCACATAGCTGACAGACCACATAGCCTTGCTTGCAGGCCTAATTTCATAGCAAAAGAAGCAAAATCTTAGATTATAGAATGTGTATAAATTTCATCCAAAATTAACTTCTAATGAGATTTACTTTTACTTCAGACTTAGCTGGTGGTGGGTTCCATCTCATCCCATCCAACAGATGTTTATTTTAGATTAGAAGTTGGTAGCTTGAGGGGATTCTGAAGTAAAGTAAGTTCACTGTTAAATTTCCTGAACAAACTGCTACCATTGTGGAATTCACCTGATTTGTAACGTGTTAAGAAATATTGGACCAATTAAGTATTACTATACATGTATCAAGGGATTCAATAAATCCAATGAGAACAGAGGACACCTTATTAAAACTCCATTCAGTTTAAGACATTCACACAGCAATTTGATTAGTACATGATGGTTAAAATGACTGACACAATCATGTACTTTTCTATATTAAATTTATTGTAAGAAATTTGAGTTGCACTTTATTTTTAAAAATATAAATCAACTGACTTACTGATCTTGCTTAATTTAATAGTTCAGGCATAATTTTTAATAACCTAATTTTCCACAGTTTTTCCTGTAAAGGCAGATGAATTCTTTACACTACATGCTCAAAGGAGTGTAAATGTAAAATTAGAATTTCATCAGCCTGTATCTTTACGAAGTCATTACAAAGTTACTGTTAACTTCAAATGAGGAGAGCTCAGCATTGATGTCTAGAGCCCATTCACTTGACTATAGAATCATTGGCACAGTGTGAAATTATTTGGCTAACAACATTAAATCATCCCTTGACTTCCTGGGATTTTGTATGCCATCTATGTGTTATTTTAGCTAGCAGCAATATTAGCCTAATGGGTAGGATCAAGACATGTAACTAAGTGAGTTAAAACTCCTAACCTCACTAGCTGGATCTTTACTAAAGACAAAGATACACACTATTGCAACTTTGTATAGCAACCTCATTTTGGTTCTGTGCAGTCTCATTTTTTGTAAGTACCCACAGCTTATGACCATGAGTGAAGATGTAGATGGAGATGTGACCAACACACATATTGAGTGCTCTGTCCAAGAACTTAGTTCCTACTTCACCACCAGAATCTAGCACAACACGTGCAGATTTGCTGTGGCTTCACCATAGCAATCATCTGATGAGCAAGACCCCAAAATTCTTGAACTCACCCAACTGGAACTGCTGCAAACATCTTGACTTCAGGGATCAAGCCACTGTTTTCCAGAATAGTGCCATGACCTTAGATTCAGAAGTGTAAATTCTCATGCCCTATTACGTTGAATCTTCCAAGAACACATCATCATCTTCAAACAGCAGAGACGAAAACCTTTTGTACTCTTTAAGCTTTGACTACCAACCAGCATATCTGATATCTTGTCCATGAAAATCATTAACAAAAGTGCCAACAAGAGGCATTCTTGTCAGAGTCTAGTGTTCACATTGAATGGACTGCACTTAATGCCAAGTATGCAAACACAGGTCTTGTTCCATGAATGGAGGGCTGAATATACTGTAACCCAGCTGGGCCCCAGGTCACTATATCCCCTTGTAGTTCCTTCCACAAGATATCACAGAGAATATGGTCATAGGTTCAGGCAAGAAAAAATGTTTAACGCAGACAATTTTAATTCATTAAGAAAAATGCAAGACCATTGAGATTTTAATAGGAGGAAGAGGAGGTTGGGAGCACACACTGATTTTAATAGAGATTTAAAAAAGGTCTGTGAACTAACCATGAAAGTTGACAGTTTTTGTACATACAGACAACTACCTGATCATGCAGAAAGAGTGCTTTCTTCATCTCAGAATTCAAAACAAAAGCCTGCAGGGAAATTCTGCTTGTAGCAGACTGGACAGGCACTCTCCAGATACGATATCCAAGGTAGAATTTTAACAATTTGTCAGGTTGTTTACTATATTATATCACCTTTTATCTACAGTATAAATGCTGTTAAAATGAAGATGGAATCTTGATATGTCCACATATGTTTAAAAACATAAAAACATATCATGAGATGTACTTACCGGTACTTTTTTACATTACTGTATATATATTTTAGGAAGGTTTTTGTCTTGCATGTTTCTGGAATAGGATCGATCTCCCCATTACCCTGAACAAGAACAAGCTGGTCAGAACATCTGAACGTTAAGGACGCAAAATCATTGTGTTTTGCATGAGAGCAGTGTTGTTATTGATTCTAGCAAAAAATTAAACCTCAGCCAGAAATCCTTATTAAAAATGTGAAGTGCTTTGTCTTCCATATACTGTAATTCATATGTAAAATATTGGAAATCTTAAAGGGCAAAGTAATGAAATTCATGCTGTGAGATTAAAAACGGTGGGAATTATTATAAATATTTAATTATACTTATTACATCAGCTTCATGCCCAGCTTGTAAAAAATGTTTCACAAAATGTAACTCACAGCACCAAAACACAAGAACCCTCACGTACAGCTGTTTGCATCAGAGGTATGAATACGAAGAATCATGATTCTGTTTCTCCTGTTTGGTTTCTTTTACCAATAATTACACTTGGTTTGGTTCAGAACCATATGGTCAGAATTTGATGATTTTGCATTACCATTTGATGCCAATTTAATATTAATTGATTTTTTAACTATTCTATTTAGAATGATTTGGAGTTTAATAGCACCTGGACACAGGTTAACTCTTCTTTTACACAATATGTATATTAATCAGTAATCTGTCTTTTTTAATTATAAGTGATGTATTTGTTCTTTGCTTTTACAGAGTGCTTTAAAAAGGTATTAACTTAGAAAGACACTACTGTATATTGTCTGATTTATTAATCTTTATCACATATTGTATTACTGCTGTGGCATTCTAAGTGCCTGCCAGGTACAGAACTATTTCAAAAAGCAGAGTTATCTAGTTTAAACCTACATGATTTTTAAAATCATGTTACAATAAAGGTCTTTAGCAGCCATGGGGGAAAGAAGTCTGATCACTGAGCAGATACAGTAGTTACAGCCTCTGCAGTCTTCATATACCACAGGCTAGATAAGGTAACTTGAAATGCATGGCTGAAGCTAAACTATAGCCTTTCAACTAGAAGAGCAAAAAAGAACATTTCAGGACCTTTTACAGTATATTCCTAATGTAACAAAATAGATAAGTGCTTGGATAACATCCTAGTGTATTAATCAGTAACTTGTTTGTTCATTTTCAAAAGCCAAGTTTTTCCAATATTGTGTCTTGGGAGGCCGCAGCCTATTTTTCTAGCATAGGCTGTTAATGGGGAGGCGGTGTATTATAGGACTTTAGCACTCATGTACACACACAAGCTCATACTGTCAGGTTCTGCAGTCAATAGAAGGGGCTTTTTTAGTATTTGTTTTCTTTGTTTCTAAACATGTTTTTTTTAGCTGGCAATCATGTAATCTTACCAGAATCTAATCCAGTCGTGATGTTGTGACATCACCTGGCAGGAGTGGACACATGTCACTGTGCCATTATTTTTCAGTTCTTCTGGATGTTTTCTGGAAGCCAGACTCTGTTACAATTTAGACTTTACTGTCTGTTACTGGTACATTTTATTTTAGCACAGTGGAGATTATTTGTAAACGTTAACATTATACAAAGTTATTGTCTGTTATACCTGCATTTTTATCACTCTTTAATTTAATATTGTTCTTTATCAGTATGCTGCTTCTAGAGTATGTGAATTTCCCCTTGGGATTAATAAAGTATCTATCTATCTATCTATCTATCTATCTATCTATCTATCTATCTATCTAATTAGGTGTAACTGTGATAGGTATGTCTTTTTGTGGCAGCTAGCTATTACATATGACTGTGTGGTTCCAGGCTCGGTCCTAAAGCCTTTGTTTGTAGTTTTTTCTCTAGGCTGGTTTGGATGCCTGTTGGTGATTTTGCCCCATTCCTTTGCTTTTCCTTGTATCCTTACCCTCACCCCAGCCTTAACCAGCCTTGTGTCTGCTGATTTTATATTTGTAAATTCCTGCTTTTTTTGTACCAGATAATGGCCAATTCTGAGTTTTTAATTAACTTGATTTACATAGCTTGGACATATAGGTGGATATCAGTATATTTCAGTAGTCACAGATATGGAGGGCCTGGGAAAATAAAAAGGAAAACATTTGATGATAGCATTGTTTGCATTTGTATAGTTCCCCTTTACAACAGTCAACATTTCTGCACCCTTTAAAGTCAGGCTCTAACTATTCTGTTTTTTTTACTTTGTTTTATCCACTTAACTGTGATAAAACAAATCTCCACTTTTTTCAAATTTTTGTAAAAAGGAGTAACTTTGACCCCTTGTATCACATAAGAGGATGAACCCCTGGGGTTGGATGATGTCTCAAACACAAGTTCAAGTCCTTCTGATCGTCTTTACAGAAGACAACTGTTGGTTTACTCTTTATCATAAGTGTGTAATTTCTTGAACAGAATATGGTCCAAAAATGGCCTAAAAATAAGTTTTACTTGTGACTGGAGTGGCAAAAATAGGGAGAATGGCAAAAAGCTTCACATCTGACATAATTAGACATCAAGACAAGTAGAATGGCATATCATATGCCCCTTTCTTGTATCACTGAGCCAGGAGTTGTCATTTCCATGTTCCTTACGTGTTTGTGTGGACTTTCTCCTGGGACTGTGTTTTCTTCACTCACCGATATAAAGTCAATATTACTGGTGATTATATATATATATATATTGCTGTATGTGATTAAATTTTGGTGGTGTGGTAGTGAAAAAGGGTGGAGTGCCCTCTCAGGGTTGGGAGCGAGATCCTGCCCAAAGTGGAGAAGTTCAAGTATCTTGGGGTCTTGTTCAGGAATGAGGGAAGAAAGGAGCGTGAGATCGACAGGCGGATCGGTGCGGTGTCCACAGTGATGCGGGCTCTGCATTGGTCTGTCGTGGTGAAAAAGGAGCTGAGCCGTAAGGCAAAGCTCTCAATTTACCAGTCAATCTATGTTCCTACATCACCTATGGTCATGAGCTATGGGTAATAACCGAAAGAACGAGATCGCGAATACAAGTGGCTGAAATGAGTTTCCTCCGCAGGTTTGTCTGGGCTTTCCCTTAAAGATAAGGTGAGAAGCTCAGTCATCCGGGAGGGGCTCAGAGTAGAGCCACTGCTCCTCCGCATCGAGAGGAGTCAGATGAGGTGGCTTGGGCATCTGATCAGGATGCCTCCTGGTCGCCTCCCTGGTGAGGTGTTCCGGGCACATCCAACCGGGAGGAGGCCCCGGGGAAGACCCAGGACACGCTGGAGGGACTATGTCTCTTGGCTGCCCTGGGAACGCCTTGGGATTCCCCCGAAGAGCTAGAAGAAGTGGCCGAGTAGAGTAAAGTCTGGGCATCTCTGCTCAAGCTGCTGCCCCGGCGACCCGATCTCAGATAAATGGAAGAGTATGGATGGATGGATAGATAGTGTCCTGTAATGAACTTTCACCCTGCTCAGAACTGATTCCTGGCTTATATACAAGACTTGCCATAACAGAACGTTCTGCAGTCGGTGTACAGAAGGCTGTAATATTGAACAGATGCACAACATTTGTGGCTGTTAAGTGCAAAATAAGGATGACAAAATGAATAAATAACTTGTTCGCTTTCATGTTTCAATGTATACATGAAACTTATATGCTTCAATACTGCTTGTATATATACTTGTATGTTTATGCAACTACTTATTGAATTAAATAACATATTTAAGCAGAAAATGCTTCCTTATGCACAATATTTTAAACAAGCACTTTGTCTTCATTGGGAATTAATTTTGCTTTGCTTTTTTGCATCCAGAACTTTAAACGTTGCACTAGACCAGGTAACAAATGCTTGGCCATGTGTATAAACTGGTGACAATAAATAAATAAATAAATACTAAAAGTATCTAAAGTTTGCCAAGTGATGGTGATGGAGGAAGTACTACACTTGCTTACGCACCAGAATCTAGTACAAAAATGAATACAGTAATACGACAATAAACACACATATCCACATCAACCTAAATATCTGTATACAAGTTGTCTAAATCGTTGTTTCTGTTTATTACTGTCTACAGTACATATTCACTGCATTCATTTCTGCAGGTTGTGTAGCTTTATGCTATATGCTGGTTAGAAATATATATATATACCGAGATTCAAATTTGTGAAATCTAAAGTTCACTGGTGAGTCGTACATAGATGTAAGGACTATGTATGTTTATTTAAGCCCCCCAACCAGATTTAGGAAATGAACAAGTGACTTCTATCTGATTTCTTTATCTGGTATTTTAAAGGTATCATTTGATAGCTACATATGTTTTACGTATACCACAGATGCAAGGTGGACAGAGCATTTTACTCCTGCTGGTATGATTAGGAGCTGTCTTACGTTTAGTGTGGAGTTGGCATGTTTCCTCTGTGGCTTCTGATTTTTCCATACAGTTTTGAAAATATATACTCAGGTTGAATGACCTCTTAATTAGCCCCCATTTTGAGTATGAGTGTCTAATTCTATGACTTTCTATTCTCATTAAAATAATGATGCAAGTACTCGTTTTGTATCAATAGTTTGAAAATATTATGCTCATTTAAGTATACCTATATAAAGTATGTGAACCCATATCAAAACCCATCCATCCATCCATTATCCAACCCGCTATATCCTAACTACAGGGTCAGGGGGGTCTGCTGGAGCCAATCCCAGCCAACACAGGGCGCAAGGCAGGAAACAAACCCTGGGCAGGGTGCCAGCCTACCGCAGGGCACACACACACCCACATTCCAAGCACACACTAGGGACAATTTAGAGTTGCCAATGCACCTAACCTGCATGCCTTTGGACTGCGGGAGGAAACCGGAGCACCCAGAGGCAACCCACGCAGACACGGGGAGAACATGCAAACTCCATGCAGGGAGCACCTGGGAAGCAAACCCAGGTCTCCTTACTTCGAGGCAGCAGCGCTACCCACTGCACCACCATGCCGCCCATATCAAAACCCTTGATACATATTTTTAGTCACTGCACAACAGGAAAATTCCAAAGGACTGGAAAATGGCAAATATTGTTTTGTTATATAAAAAGGGTTATTGGGCCAATCCAAGTAACTATAGGTCAGCAAGCTTAAAATGCATCACAGGCAAATTAATAGAATTAATTTTTAAGGAAATTATTGAGCAACACATGGCAAGAACAGGAGTGTTACTGAACAGTCAGCATGGTTTCAGAAGAGAGAGGTCATTTTTTTACTCTATTTATTTTTATTCATTTATTAATTTATCTATTTACTTATTTTTGCTAGTTTAAAGTTTTACTCTGCTGGCCTAGCTCTCTTTCTCATGGGTGATGGTTGATTTTGTTTCGACCTAATTTTGTAAAACTTGACTTATTTGAATGGAATGTTATTTGATTTTAAGAGATTCAATAAAATCCAAAAAAAGAACACTAACAGAATGTTAGAATGTTAGGGTATAAACCATGATGTTCATTGTACAAGTCAAAGGAGGTTATGCTGAAGCTTAATAACAGTTTTGGTCTCCAGACTACAAAAAAAAAAACACTAGACAACACTAGAAAAGATCCAGTGAAGAGCGACTAGGCTGAATCCAGGGCTACAGGGGATGAATTATGAGGAAAGATTAAAAGAGCTGAGCCTTTTCAATTTAAGCAAAAGAAGATTAAGTGGTGACATGATTGAAGTGTTTAAATTTATGAAGGGAATTAGTATGGTGGATCAAGACTGTTACTTTAAAATGAGTTCATCGAGAACACAGGGACACAGTTGGAAACTTGTTAAGGGTAAATTTTGCACAAACATTAGACGTATTTCTCCATACAGAGAACCACAGACACTTGGAATAAGTTACTAAGTAGAGTGGTAAACAGTAGGATTTTAGGAACCTTCAAAACTCAATTTGATGTTATTTTGGTAGAATTAGGTGGCTAGGACTGGTGAGTCTTTGTAGGGCTGAATGGTCTGTTCTCGCTTAGATGGTTCTAATGTTCTATATAAAGGTGTACAATTGAATGAATATAGTTTCATTTCAGGTATATAGCTTACATTTTGTATGTTTAAACTGGTAATTAAAACAAGCTTATGGAATGATTGTTCCTTTTAAAATGCAGAGGTGCACTATTTTAATCTTAAAAGAAAAGTAATGTCAGTTCAACATAATCTTACAATTGAAACCTCATAAAATGCATGCATGGGCAGGTTTACTTTGCATTAAGTTTTTTTGTCAGCTATGTTCATGTGTGAAGATAAATTATCATTATAATTTTATAGCCTGATGTATTGCACATATAAAGGAGTTTATGGTTCTCAGCAGAAAAATATATACTCAAATATAAAACAAAAAAATGTGTACAATGTTCCATGTGTTTTTTGCAATAGCAAAGAAAGTAAATATGCACAAAAATACATGATTATTTAGAATTCTTTTAATTATATATTCTCTACAGTTGACCGACTTGCTTAAGGGCAATAAAGCTTTGAAAATTGCAGGAAGCACAGATAGCAGGATCCCAGCGCCTTGTCCTCATGTTTCCAAGCTGATTGGTGTCAAGCTCATTAGCATTGGCCTGGTTTCCCCAGATTAGCAGTAATTAAACTGTGAAATCGGACTGATTGCCTTAAGTCAAGACACCATATCAGGCTGTCAAGAGAAATCACAAGAGACAGATCAAGGGCCTTGGCATGCTGCCACTGACCCTTGCCACCAGAGAGAGCTGGAATAACAAGGGCGTCCAGTATTTTCCTGTCCTGCGGACGTTCGGCAGACAAGCCATGGAAGCGTTGTCATGACGATAGCAGAAGTAAGTATAAACCCCTACTCCCACTGGCTGCAGTTAATGAAGATGATAATGAAAAATTATGCTGGCATTACAGCATTTTTTCTAACCTCATGCCTAATGACAAAATACAATAGTGACAGTAATTGTGCTTTGATAAATTGGTTAAAATGTTTCAAAAAAGCCACACACCAGCTGAAGATGCATGAGCTGGCCGCCTGCGTTGATATTTAGTTTTCATCAGATGGCAGCTAATGAAAATTGATGGATTGAAAGCCAAGGCTCCTAAACTACGGTGATTATGTTTTCAAACAGATAAACTATTTTTGTTATACACTACAATTATGATGTATAGTATAGTTGGTTTAATTTCATGTGTATTTTACAGATACACATACTGTACTTACATACTGTGCAATCCTTTTGTTTATATTTCATGTTGAAAAATCAAATCTGTCGACAATCTGAAGGTCCTCATGAAACATTCTGATTTGTTTAATATTACGAACAATCCGCCCCACCCAAAACCCCTGCCCACCCCTTGCCCCCACAACCCTGATTTGGATGAAGTGGGTAAGAAAATGACATGACATTTTTTATAGCAATTATGTAAATCCTTTCAAAAACATTTAATGGCAAGACAGAAGAACAAGAAGAACAAGCTACTGTACACTAGAGACTAGAAGGTAATCTTTGTGGTTGGTGTTGGGTATAGGCTGGAGCCGTTAAGGTATAAAATGTCTTGGCAGCTCCGAAAGGCCTGCTGAGCTTTGGTGCCTTAATCTGCAGATAGTACTACGTAAAGTTGTGCCCAGCTGATCTTTGAAATGTGTCTCTAAGATACAGTATGTCAGCGTGGTAGCCCCAACTGAAACTTTCAGGAAGGAACGAGCAATTAGAAATGAAGATTTCTTTTGTGGCTATTTATTTTATGTACAATATTTTTTGGAGCTTATTCAGTTTGCAGGCTAGATGGACAAAGAGCAGGCACTATGTGATGGCCATCATAGCTGAATCACATACTTTTACATTTAGTAAAACAGCTGTGATTTTCTTTGTTTAAAGGCACAATCTTTCTGATGCTAAAATAAGCTCAAAGACATTTTTATATCTGGCAGCTGACCAACTTTATGGACATAATGCTGCACAAAGGTTTTAAATTGTTACATTTTAATAGGACAAAAATATTTTTAATTTTGAACATAACTTCAATGCTCTGGGCATCTTAATCTCAATTTGGATATCATTGAAAGTTTTTGAAATTCAACTTAATTGATGTATTAAGTTCCATTTCAAAAGCTATAGTAAATGTTTATAAGGCAGCTATAGGGTAAGCTGTAGTGTAAATGCAAGCTGCTACATTACATAAAGATTATTGCTTACCATTCAAACAAACTAGGACCTTTCAATAGTAAGACAGCTATATTTTAGAAATGTTGAGTGAATATTTACACATTTACAGTTATTTATTTTGCTGATGCCTTTATCCAAGGCAGCTTACAACATTTATGATACAACTAGCAAAATACCCGCGCTTCGCAGCGGCGAAGTACTGCATTAAAATTTTTATTAAGAAGAAAATTTAACCTTTTTAAAGTGAGGGAAAATATGGCAATAATTATTTGTTAAGGATCTCTTTGTATACCACGTTGTCAGTTCGGCCCTCCGGTTGTAATATGACCAAGCTGTGCGCTGAGCTTACTCTTGAGCATGCAACTTACAGTTGGCCATGTGAACAGTAATCTTGTTTCAAATCTCACAGCATGGATTGCTGCTGTCATAATCGATTTCAGTTTCATGGTTTGTTTCAATTACGACAGTATTTGCAGGACTTGTGTTGAAGTGACATTCGGCATCTGTCAAGCATTGTAAGCTTACAACCGGTTTCATCGATAACTTCACATCCAGCTTTTGAGAGTTTAAACATTCATAAACATCAAAGTGTCCACTACTGAAATTGTCACCTATGAATGTAAGATGTTTAAGAGGCATTGGCGATTGTCGAAAGGTGTAAAATATTTGGCCATTTCGGTACACTTGAAAGCACCAACCGAACAATTCAGCGGCAGCCATCAACTCACATGCAGAACCATAGGTGAAGGGTTTAAGCATTTCACTTTTCTAGTGCTCCTGTGTAGTATAATTATCTCCTGTACCATCATCAGTCCACACCTTGAACCTGTCCCAGTCATTCAATACATAAGACACAATGTTCTTCCAGATATCAAGAGTGAGCCTGATATGGCCGTGCAATATGTAACACAGAGAATGGAAAAGGTAGGTACCATCTCCGGGCATGGAAACCACTCGGTAAGTGACAGTTCTTTGATTGATGGTGATTACCTCGATAGACATGGTAATGGGGGTTGGAATGATGAAGGAAATGGGTACCTGAGTAATGTAAAGTAAGTCTAAAATACCTATACAATAACTATAATTGTAATAAACAAACAATAAAACAGCGGAGAAGCCGTGGATTAAACAAAAAGGCTGTAGTTATCAGCAGGGAGACGTGAATCCCGTGGCGAAGCAAGGAAGGGAATGTAGAGACTGGAGCGACGGACGGCCTTATATAGGCAGGCAGCCAACAACGTGGGAGGTGATGGGATGGGAGACCCAACGCCGCCTCACATGGTGACCAAGCTGCAGGCTATGGACGTATATATGTACGTAAATAGGATTCAGTTAGCGTTGGGAACCCGTGTACCAAATTTCTTGAAGATGGGCCCATAAGTAACAAAGACTGTTGAAAAGTTCAATATGGTGGCCGACAGTGGCATCATACCACTGAAATAAGTACGTACATTGGTTTCGGTTAGTGCAGTGAAGCCGCCTACCAAATTTCGAGAAGATGAGGCCATAAATAAGAAAGTTCAACATGGCGGACGTTGTTGATCGTTACGCGTAGAATTTCGAAATGAAACCTGCTTAACTTTTGTAAGTAAGCTGTAAGGAATGAGCCTGCCAAATTTCAGCCTTCTACCTATACGGGAAGTTGGAGAATTAGTGATGTTGGAAAATTCAATATGGCGGCTGACAGTGGCGTCATACCACCGAAATAAGTACGTACATTGGTTTTGGTTAGCTCAGGGAAGTCACCTACCAAATTTCGTGAAGATGGGGCCGTAAATAAGAAAGTTCAACATGGCGGACGTTGTTGACCGTTATGACCGTTATGCGTAGAATTTCGAAATGAAACCGGCTTAACTTTTGTAAGTAAGCTGTAAGGAATGGGCCTGCCAAATTTCAGCCTTCTACCTACACGGGAAGTTTGAGAATTAGTAACATTGGAAAGTTCAATATGGCGGCTGACAGTGGCGTCATACCACCGAAATAAGTATGCACATTGGTTTCGGTTAGCGCAGGGAAGCTGCCTACCAAATTTCGTGAAGATGGGGCCATGAATAAGAAAGTTCAATATGGCGGACGTTGTTGATCGTTATGACCGTTACGTGTAGAATTTCGAAATGAAACCTGCTTAACTTTTGTAAGTAAGCTGTAAGGAATGGGCCTACCAAATTTCAGCCTTCTACCTACACGGGAAGTTGGAGAATTAGTGACGTTTGGAAAATTCAATATGGCGGCCGACAGTGGCGTCATACCATCGAAATAAGTACGTACATCGGTTTTGGTTAGCGCAGGGAAGTCACCTACCAAATTTCGTGAAGATGGGGTCAGCCTTCTACCTACACGGGAAGTTTGAAAATTGGTGACATTGGAAAGTTCAATATGGCGGCCGACAGTGGCGTCATACCATCGAAATAAGTACATACATCGGTTTCAGTTAGTGCAGGGAAGCCGCCTACCAAATTTCGTGAAGATGGGGCCATAAATAAGAAAGTTCAACATGGCGGACGTTGTCGACCGTTATGACCGTTACGTGTAGAATCTCGAAATGAAACCTGCTTAACTTTTGTAAGTAAGCTGTAAGGAAGGAGCCTGCCAAATTTCAGCTTTCTACCTACATGGGAAGTTGGAGAATTAGTGATGAGTCAGTCAGTCAGTCAGTCAGTCAATCAGTCAGTCAGTCAGTCAGTCAGTCAGTCAGTCAGTGAGTGAGGGCTTTGCCTTTTATTATTATAGATTGGCTACATTTCTTTTGGTTTTCCAATTGTAGCACAGGCAGATCAAGTGACTTGCTCACGGTTACACAGTGTCAGTAGTGGGATTTGAACACACAGCCTCAGGATTGAAATCCAAAGCCTTAACCACTGCACACTGCGGAAATAACAAGGGCCACCTGAATGACCAGTTTATGTCAAAGTTCCAATATTATAATTTTAAATATTGCAAATAAATCAGCTGTTTGCCTGTTTTGTGATTAGGAGTATACAGTGTGAGAAGAATTGGGACAAGACATGATAAAGTGTTGGGGACTCCCAGAGATGCTAATGATAATAATGAAAAAACAATAAAGTAACAGAAAATAGATTTAGGACTTTAAGGGATCATGCCAAGGGTTTGAAATCCTTTGTCTAGTATTTTTGAGGTTTTATCTTTTAATAAATTAGCATAGTTCAACTTTTGTCTGTCTACCTGTATTTCACATGCATTACCACTGAATATAAAAGCTAGAGCAACGAAGTTTCTCTATAGGTTGGTGTGAATCAGTAGTACAAAAATAGTGACTTAAGCACAGTGCCTGAGAAGAAAAACTGCCTTATGTAAAAAAAAAAAAAAAAAAAAATCTATTTCTTGACTATTTTATTTGTCTGAATTATATGTCCATAATTGCATACAGGTTAATGTTAGGAGCAGTAGAATAAAGCTCCTTTTAAGTCTTTGTTGCACATGCCCTACATAACTGTGTACTCCCAATTTCTTTGCTAATGCTTACTAACTCACAGATCTAGTGAAACTGGTGTCAAAATCACAAGCATATTAAATGAGAAAAGCCCCCAAGTTAAAAAATTGCTGAGCTGAAAATATGACTTATTGGACTGAATAAGATTAACGGATTTACATTGATGAAACATTCTCATCCTCAAGGCGGTGCATAGAAGCAGTAGAAAATGTAGATTTTATATTGTAAAAATTGTTAACTAGAAGTAAAGAATTTTTATACTGAGACATAGTAGCACCAGAAACTGCCTAGTAAAAACAATCAAGAACCTCCCTGTACTAAAACGCACATGCTTCTCAGACATGTTATGGAATTAAACCTCTTTAATCTGAAGCAGAAAAAGTGTATAGGGATATAATCCATGGCTTGGAAATTAAAGAGAAGCACATTCAAATAAAAAGCAGAATCACTTTTTAACAGAAAGGGTAGTAAGATTCTGGAACAGACTACCAAGTCTTGTAGTTGAAATTAAAGCCATGACAACTTTAAAAACGCATCTGGAGGACTTAACAAGACAATTTTGCTGTTAACTAATCCAGTGATTTTGATGTACTGAAATGGTCTCCTCTAGTTTATCAAAATTCTTATGTTTTTATTTATTGTATAACTAGCTTTTTAAGTATAAACCCATCAATAATAACTTTGGAAAAAACAATCAGTAATATTCTGTTTAATGGTGACAACGGGGCTTCATTAAGGTATATGACAGTGAACTATTTGTTTGTATGTGTGTGCTGTGCGCCTGATTGCATTTCTCTTATGATTGATGCTGACGCACAACAAGCATTCCCATTCAAGACTTAAATAGCTGCCACATGCCCAACACCAGGTGATGCTGCATTGTTCATAATATTTTCATCTGATATTTTTGTGATGTTTGGCAGTGTTACAGAGCTTCACGACAGATTTTCAGCCATGCTTTGGCCTTGAGTGAGCATCAGTTATTGAACAGTCCTTTTGCATGATTCTTGTCCTTGGTTCATAATTTTTTCCTTGTAAAGGTTTATTAATTATTTTAAATGAATCATTGTTAGTTTGGATTACTTGCCACAGAGTGCAGTCCTGAATGTTACACATTTAACATAATCTCTGCAGCAGTATAAAGACTGTTGTGACTGAACCATTACAATTTGACAGATTCTGAATAAAAACCTTGTGTGTTTGCTTTTTAAATTTGAGTTCTCCATTTCTTATTTGCTGTTTTTGATTATGGCTGTTGGTTTTGAAATGTTCTCTATCTTCTTGTTACAGTCTCTTCCCTGAGTTAACGACGCCATTCAATTTGGTTGCATTCTGGTAGTACCTTAACATCCTCCTTCAGAACAGGTGTGGGTGGGAATGAAAAATATGTAGCTGTAATATATAAATCTCATAATTCTGATAATTCTGGAATATTTGTTTTATATTTATTTAATAGATTGAAAGGTCATTACCTCTCAATCTATTAAATAAATGTAAAAAAAAAATACATTTAATTTTAATGGCCTTTATTGACCTCTTGTGCACAGCCATTAGCAGTGTGTCTTTTTGCGGAGAGAGTGTTGACCTTGTTGAGGGGTTTGCTTACCTTGGCAGTGACATTCATGTCTCTGGTGACTCTTCCTGTGAAGTCAGTAGACGGATTGGGAGAGCATGGGGGGGTCATGAGGTCACTGGAAAGGGGTGTGTGGCGCTCCCGATATCTATGCAATTGGACGAAGGTCCAAGTCTTTAGAGCCCTGGTGCTTCCAGTCTTGCTATATGGCTGTGAGACATGGACGGTATCCAGTGACCTGAGACGAAGACTGGACTCCTTTGGTACTGTGTCTCTCCGGAAAATCCTTGGGTACCGTTGGTTTGACTTTGTGTCGAATGAGCGGTTGCTCATGGAGTCCCGAATGAGGCACATTACCTGCATTGTGAGGGAGTGTCAGTTACGGTACTACAGCCATGTGGCGTGTTTCCCCGAGGGTGATCCGGCTCATAAGATTCTCATTGCTGGGGACCCAAGTGGCTGGACCAGGTCAAGGGGTCGCCCACGTAACACTTGGCTGCGGCAGATAGAGAGTCATTTCCAGAGGGTGGGACTGGACCGCGTGTCTGCCTGGGGGGTTGCCAACCGGGATCCCGAGTTGTTTCGCCGTGTATTGGGTGCGGCAACGCACTGTACCAGTGCATGCTCCCCAACTTGACTTGACTTAATAGATTGCAGTGGTCTACAAAAAAACAAACATAATAATTTAAAGGAATAAGAAGCAAGAGAAAAAATACTGATTGAAAGCACAAAATTTGTAGCAAATATTTGATTCTGGGTTGTGTAGACCTCAACTAGAATTAAGAACAAGGAAGACTGCCATTTTTCAGCTCAAAATATACTTCAAATTATCTAAGCATGAAAAATGCTTATGCCATTAAACAAAAATATTTCTTTTATGGTTTGTTGTAGAGAACTTCCAATTTCAGAAATGGATTCTACACACCTAAATCTATGATGTACACTGCTTTTTTCATACAGGAGAATTTCTGTGTAGACTAGTATTGTTGTTTTTATTAACTACAACACCACTTTGATTTCTCATTGGGCTGCCTTTTGTTGATTATAATTGCCGCAGCAATTGCCAGTCACATCACCAGCATCATGTAAAGTGTAACACTGGCAGTATAAAATATGCCATGTTACATGCAGTGCCAAAGTAATTGAATTTCAAAGCTAACCAGCATTAGTGGGTGTGTGTTTTTTTGCCTTTTGCCTTTTTTAGACCTTTTCCATCATTTGTCAAGCCTTGATTTGGATATAGCGGGCTGGATAATGGATGGATGATTTTTTGCTTGTTTTGGTGATTATTTGATTTTTGGCTATTCCTTATCCTCAGCCTTTTCTTCACCTGGTCCTTTCTAACTGTCACTTTCAGGACAAGCCTGTTGTCTTTTATCAGCCAAGGCAGCATAGTGAGAACAAATTAGGAATGTTTTAATAATCACAGTTAATTTTAATAATAATAAATAATAATGTACTTGCACTGCATAAAGTTTGATTTAAATAATGGTGTAGAGAAAAAAAATCATAAAATGTTTTAATGAATACATTTGTCTCTGATTAGTTGCCCGAAGTGTCTAATGCTTTTTTAACTTCCCCACCATATTCTGTAGAGGTCTACACCATGTTTCTCATTATTTCTCTACAAGCCTCGCTTGCACTTAGTATTCAAGGTGCTGTTGGCCAAGCCAAAATGCTTTCTGGAAATCATATGTTTAGTGGTTAATCCCTTTGTGCTCAAAACGTAAGAAAAAAAATCTCTTTGAGGTATTACTTTTTAAAATTCATTGCTTTAGTTTTTTCGCTTCACCAAGTATTCTCAAATCATATACAGTACAGCACTGACATGGACACCCATTGTGTATTTTGCATTTTTATTATCTTTTATACTACTGCATTGTTTAAAGTAATATACAATGGCATAGGCACTGGCAGATTTATAAGCTACTTGTTCCTGCCCAAAAACATTGTCGTCTTTGCTGTGCTGCTGGAATATGTTATCATGAGTCACAGAAGTATCAGAATCATTGTGTATTTTTAAAAATAGTCTGGGCCTAGCACATTGTACCCTGGAGAAGGAAAACTTTGATTAATCTGAGTTTATCTTGCTTCTTTTCTTCTTTTTTTTTGCGTTCCTTGAATCTTGTTAGAAGTTTGGTTTTTAGTGTCTACATTTCCTTCATTCACTTAGCTTTTAAATGACAAATAAGGATCAGTTTTAAAATGGATAAGGTCAGTTATCTACCTTTGTATTTGAACCTTGCATATTCCTACCATTGCTGTTGCAGCCTGAGGCCTGTTTGCACAGCAGGGCAATGGGCTTCATTAATAATTAGGTGGCGAGAGAAGAATTGCACTTCACGTGGTTACATGTCCTAAAGTAAATGTTAGATATGCAAAGGGCCAATCGAATGTGTTTCTCAACCTTTATGTTGTATAATGCCTTTTGTGGAAATGTGCCATCCCAAAAACCTTTCAAGGTATATGATATTACAACACCAGTTAAAACAAAGCTTTACATTTAGAGCTTCTGCATTCTTCTTTCTATTTTTTAAAAATTCAGTCTTTAAAAAATTGCAATTTAGGACAATTACATGAATCATCTAATACAGTAATTCAATAATGATAAACCATGATGGCAAAGGTCTAATTTCTAAAGAAAAAAAAACTACTTTAGTGTCACAATTGAAAATCTTCAGAAGACCTCCATATGGGTAGTCCTTAAAAAGTTCTCTGGTGGTCACAAGCACATTACTTTAAAGGAATACTCCACCCAAAAATGATAATTTTTTAATATGATATAGATCAAGAGAAAATAGTTTATGATATAGTGGAAGGCAAAAATGACCAATGCTGTACAAAAGTAAACGATGCAAAGAAAAAAGTCGTTACTCATGTTACATAATCCACATATCTGTAATCCAAATGTATAATTGTATAATTGTTTAAAAAATGCATTTTTAAGAAAATGTTATTAATATTTACTTCTGGAAAAATCAGCCTACGTCATTAACAGGTGTGTCGGGTGGCCGGGACTCCCTGCTGCATATGTTCCGGGGGAACAGCCATGGGCTCCTCAGTACCTCCCCCTGGGACACTCGGTGGCAGCCTCTCTGGTTGACGATGGTGCCTCAGTTTCCTGCAGGGTTCCATGGGAGATAGAGTTCTCCACAGCCCTGTGGGGATCTGGGGTGGCCGCCAGGGGGTGCTGCATGGATCCTGGAGTCAACCTGGACACCTCTACAGCCCCGCCCGGAAGTGCAGTTAGCATCAGGTTATCAAGCACCTGGAGCAATTCTGGGTGGTCTATAAAAAGGGCCAGCATCCACCACTCAGGAGCCAGAATCGGGAGGAAGAGGACAAGGTTGCCTGGGAGCAGTGGTGGTGCCAGAGGAAGGATTGGATTGGAGTTTGTTGTGTTGTTGGTTTTAAGTGCTTTGGGACTGTGTTGTGGCTGGGGGGGTTCACGGGGAAGACATGCCCTCCAGCTGAAGAAAAATAAAAGTCCTCTATTACACGTGCCTCAGTCTGAGTCTGTGCCGGGTCGGGCGCTATACAGCATCCATTTTACACAGGAAATTAATTCCTGTAATACTGCACTTTTAAATTGAAGACAGGAATATCGTTTTTGGGTGGAGTATAACTTTAATGCATTTAGTAATTAGAGCAAAAATAGCACTTTCATTTGATAGTTGATTACTAGAACTCCAATCAGAACTCCACAAATATGCAGAAATACAAAATCAAGAACACAAAGAAAGGAATGATAACGTTTAAAATAAGCACAAGAGTAAAACAAACATTAATGCACTACTGGCCCTAAGGTTATTTTCAAACTAACCCTTAAAGAAGTGCCTTCAGTAGGTCCCCAGTGAAGTTGATGGTGCCATCTGCCAGCTGCTGCGTCCACTGCTCTCCTGGCTGTTATTTAATGGCGTGAATTTATTTTGTTGTAGGTAGTCAGCTAGTCCATCCTACACTGGGTCTATCTACCGTATATACTCATGTATAAGTTGGGTCTTGAAACCCATGAAATCAGACCCCGACTTATATGCCCGTTCAAAAATGCAACACTTAATTTTTTTTTTTTACATCTTGCCTCCTCCAATCTCACAACAGTTTCTCAGATGCATCAAATTTTGTTGCAGCAGCGCAGTTACCAATTTCTTTTGCTACTTCAACAACGTTTAATTTAAAACCAGCTTCATATTTGCTTCTGACTGAATGCTTCATCATAGATAAGGGAGATCTTGAGAGATCTTGAGATATGAGAGTGTGAGATAAAAAAACACAAATGAGTGCAAACGTTGCTTCGGAATAGTTCGGGTATTACCGTGTGGTCACGTGGGCACAATAGAGAGAGAGAGAGAGAGGTTAGGAGCACACGCTGATACAGCGCATTGCCACACCCACATAAAAAAAAAGGCAGTGTGCTCCGTGGTTACTCTCTCGAGTTGGTGTTAGCATATCATAATCTTTTGGACCAATAGCGTGAGTTTTCCGCATTCGACATATATGACCAACATTATAAAATACCAGAAATTATACAGTAAAATCAAATCCCAACTTATCCGCGGGATAACATATCCGCGAGTATATACGGTACTTCTGTATAGGGGTCTCCAACTTGTGCCTGGCATTTAAGATGGTGCCCTACAAAAAACTTCCTCTGGGGCACACCTACCCCCGATGGCCAATGTTTATCAGCACTGTTTTCACTTTTAATTTACAAGACTTTTGTCAGGCACTTTCCCTGTGCTGAGATGTTTTGGATTTCATTTTTCTCGTGGGAACCCAATGCCACTGTAACAGACATAAGACTTTTCCATGTGATGGACTGACATCTTGTTGGGTTTTTGCCTTCCAGTAATTGGTAAGGCTCTGTCTACCCCATCACCCCAATTAACATATTAAGAGTGAGCATGTTTGAAAAGAAATGCATTTGTGGAGCCAGTACTTAGTTCATTGTGGGTTTTTGTGTTTGCCTCTATTATTGTGACTACCAGAGCATTGTTCTATATAAAACATATTTTTACAATTTTATAAATCATAAGTCATTTTTTATTAAAGTGGATGTTTTTAAAATCATAAAATGTTTATAGTTGACCAGGATGAAGTTATTAATGAACAATAAATAAATAAATAAATAAGTTTAGTTTGCAAAACCATCCATCCTTAATTGTGACCAAACCTGCAAGCACCTTTTGCAGCCATTTCATGTTGGAATAGAGCAATTGCAAATAGCTCAAATTCTGTCAAACTGATTGAAAATCATTCATCTTTTTACAATTTAAGTTATGACACTGACTGTCTCACTCAAGGACATTCATTTTGTAATTTTTTATACCATTTCAGTTTTCTTTATCTGTGAAATTTTGGTTGTTATCTTCATAAAAGAGTCTTTCTTTTTTATTGCTCTTTTTGGACTTTAGTGGAGTAAATCTGATTAACCACAAAGGTATGAGTTGATTTTGCTCTTTCTGTTACCTCTCAAACCTGATAAATTATTCAGTCTTTATTAGTAAAAAGCAGATAAAGTAATACTGCGGCAACAGTTCCTGAAAATGTAGACATCATTTAATATACCTGAATTAGCGGCACAATAAGTGCATACTGTATATTGGCACCACGTGGTAAAAACCTACAGGCTTGTTCATTGCTTTTCATCTGCTGACAAACAACTTCCAGTGTAATATTTGATGTCCTGTCTTCAAATTACGTGTGTGTCCTTTGTTTGCAAGTATATCTTGTTTTAATACACCAGTAAACAGCTTATTATGAACATGCATGTTACTGAGTTTGATTGCCTGAGCTAATTAAATTATATGGCACCAAATAGTTTATTGGTTGGTAACATAACTTTTTGAAATACTTTTTTTTAAATAGTGTCCCCACCCCATTAACTATTCTTGACTGTGTTTTTTCATATATTATATAACTGGTGGAGTTTAAAATGTCTTATATATGGCTCAACGAAAATATCCACAAGGTTATAGGCTGTTGCCAACAGAATATGAGGAACAATTTTTGATTTATGCCCCATTTTAATACTATATGGCCAAATTGTACAGTCTTTCTTGGTTAATTGCGTTGCTTTTCAGGCAGTAAATTGTCTTATAATTGTTACATTTTCTGTTTAATATACACTATTATGGTTTCACTGTCCTGACTACTTTAAGGCCTGTTTTTTTTTTTTTTTTTTTAAACTGTTAGAAATGTGATTTGAATTAATTCATGAGCATAATTGGCCCTGCTTTCTTTTTGTATCTTCAGATTTAGACAGGCTCTGCTTTCTTGGCAATAGAAAGGAACTGTTTTGCTTTATTTACTGTTTTCTGCAAGGATCACTTTATTTTTTTTTTTATCTTTTCACAATCCTTGTTTCCTTGGTAATGTAAGCCCTAGTTTTGCTCAATGTTCTGAATTTCACAACCCCCTCTTTTACATTATTGAGTGGATATTTCTGATTCTACTTTCACTCTATTTTCTGGCTTTTACAAGCCCAGCTTTGGCTTTGCGTCTAACAGCTTAATAAAAGGGTATCCACATCAATGGGCTTGAAATATATGATTAGTGTAGGCCAATTAAACTAAAGAGGCGTGGGGGAGCAGAATTGTTCATTGTATTATACTAGCAAAGCACTTAAAAAAGCAATACAGGCCTGATGATTCTTGGAGTCACCAAGGAAAATTTATTGACGTAAGCTACACTGAAAAGTATGACTGTATACATTAGGACACAGGATGAACTGACAGTGTTCTTTTAAAATAATAAAGTATGGTTCACTTTTGGCATTTTAATAGGGATGGAGACTTTGTTTTATACCCAAATATAAATCTAGAGTGTTTTTATTAGAAAAACCATACTCCTGCTGTGTGTTTCCTTGGCATATGGCAGAGCTGTCCACTGTAGGTTTGGAGTTGTATTGCTTATTATGCCATTATAAAAACTTAGGAGAAGGAGCTTGATCTGGCAAATACAATGTACAGTATATTGAAGAAATAAGGCTCAGTGGCTAAGGCAGCATTGCAGAAAATACTTAGTAAATAAAAGTCTTGAGTCATCGATATAAGTGACATCCAAGGACGTCTTTAACTTACACTAACTGGTGGAGGCTCACTAAGTGAGCAGCAATGCTCACCATAGCAAGTCTGGTTAGTCTTAAGAGAAAAGCTCCTGTTATTACTTAGGTTCATTTACATATAGTAACTAGTAAACATTTCAATTACACCAATGAGCATTCAGATAAAATACTCCTCTGCCATCCAATGGTCCCATAATAGTTCATCATTAAAAGTCTTGTCTAAACATTTGGTTTACAGAACAAGACTTTTGACATGTAAACTGTTATCACAGAACAAAGCAGAATGTTAAGTGTTATTTATGTTCTCATTTCTTAATATAAACTGTATTGGTACAAATGAAGTCAAGATGTCCAAGGCAGGCAGTTTCAAGCACCATTTTTTCTTTTCCCTTACAGTAGTGAACTGTAAACCATAAATTTGTCTATTCTGTCTCCATTTCTGTGTGTGTGCTTGTGTGGAGAAAATGTAAATGAGCGACTGAGAACAGAAGCAATCGAGTAGGACGAGTTAGCCATCAGCGAGAAATAAGTGCAGTGGAGTTTGGTTTAGTATACTGTATAAGCTAAAGGTAAGCAAAGAGTGACTCTCTATGGAAGTTACAAGTATGATTGTTTTTACAGCCATGATAATAGTTTCACTTGGATCAAGTTGTCTAAATTGTAGAAGGTTTCAACTGAGCTCTTGACTGAATAAAAAATATATATATAATTGTGATAATATCATTTTAATGGAATTTGATTTGTTGAAACTCATAAGAATAAAACATCTACACAAATGTACAACATATGGACAATGGTAATCATTATTAGAACATTAGAGCAATTATTAGGAGAGCAGGCCATTCAGCCCAACAAGCTCATCCATCCTGTGCACCTCAATTGTCCAAAACAGTGTCAAATCAAGTGGCTTCATTGTCATACTGTACACAGTATTGTAGCATGAAGTGGCACTACATAATGTTCCCCAGGACCATGGTACAACATATACAGTACATAAACACAGGACAAGTGCAAGACAGGTTAGACCTTCTTCTAATGCAAGGAATCTTGGTTGTCATTTTTGATTCCCCCCTTTCTTATTCCACCCACATAAACCACATTAAGAACTTTTCGTACTTCCACCTCTGTTACATATTCTGTGTTCGCTCATTCTTCTCCTTTTCTAATGCTGAAAAACTTGTCCATGCTTTTATCACATCCCACATTGACTATTGTAACTTGTTACTGCTAGATGCCCCTTTAAATGTTATATTACAGCACCAGTTGATTCAAAACTTTGCTGCAAGAGTCCTTACATGAACCAGCAACATCACACCCATCCTACTTCACATTCACTGCCCCCCTGTGTCTTACAGTATTGAATATAAAATTCTGTAAAATTGAATGTAAAATTCTGCCCCTTCTTTCACTTTACCCCTCTGTCCAGATGCTCAGGATAATTTGTGTGTTATATCTCAAATTATGTTATTTGTTCAGGCTTTTCTTCTAGCATCGAATTTAATACAGTGGAACCTCGAGATACGAGTTTAATTCGTTCCAGCACTGAGCTTGTATAGCGAATTTCTCGTATCTAGAACAAACTTCCCCATTGAAAATAATGGAAATCCAGTTAATCCGTTCTGCACCCCCAAAAATATCAACATAAAAATCAATTTTCCTAACAAATAACACTGATAAATAATATATACAAGTGGAACCTCGGTTTGCGAGTAACTTGGTTTATGAGTGTTTTGCAAGACGAGCTAAATTTTTCAATTAATTTTGACTTGATAAAACTAGCGATGTCTTGCAATACGAGTAGTATGGATACACTTTGTCTGCTGAGCGTCATGTAATCATAACTGAGCTGATGGTTCTTCTCTCTCGTGCGCGTCTCTCTCTCCTTATCTCTCTCGCTCGCCTCTCTCTCTCTCTCCTTATTTCTCTCACTTGCTCGCCTCTCTCACTCTCTCTCTCTCCCCCCCTCTCTCTCTCCTCTTGAAGGCAATCGTCTACTATTCTCCGTCTGCATGTCCGCGGTATTTTTGGATACGCTTATACGGCGAACTGCTACAGCGAAACAATGAAATCACAAGCGCACAAACGCGTAGATCCTCATGCTACGGGAGAACAAGGAACACTGAGTGAGCTGATGGGCTGGCAGCGTCAGCTTGGGTGAATCCCCGAGTCGAGGCGGATCGGGAAACGCGTCATGCATACCCACAGCCTGGCTCGTGGCTCGTTACACGAGCCAATGCTCGCATTTAGATCTGAATTTTTCGCTCATACTTTCCTCGTATCTTGAATTTCTTGTATACAGAGTTGTTCATATCTCAAGGTTCCACTGTATTTTAGAATTAACTCCCAGAGAGATGTAAATGGCCCACATAAAAACAACTGTAATCTCCTGTGACAAGTAAAAAGGATGGCACATTCCAACACTGCAGACCAGTGGCTTGACTCTACTGCACTGTTGTTCACATTAACACACAGACCACCTTTGCACACCTTACCAGTTGCTCGGAAAGTGGCCAGTCCATCTAATGACCTCATTAGGGATGTTATTATGCTGCTGCATTTCAGTTAAGATAAAAACGAAAGAGTACTTTATCTCTCACTGGGTTATCTATTGAAGTTTGTGGCCATCCAGCTTGTTGTCCATATTTGAAAGCAGAATAGAAGGGAGAGCCCACCTAAAAGGATTTTGTTCTATTCTGATGCAGACACCAGCTTGTTTACCTCACTTCTGTTAACAGGTCCTTCTTTTGCTAGTGATGCATGTGAAGTGGCATGATCTTCACAGAATGCCAAAGTTGCTCAACTGTCCCCTACATGCTGAGGTAATGTTGTACACTGAGCAGTGATCACTGATGTAAAGCAGTGTATAGCAACAGTAGGTTTTCTGTATGATACATTATAGCACAATCCACACGGAAGTTCTTTCTTTGCATGAAGAAAGCTTTCCAACAGTTTTGCAAAATTTGGCCTTAATGAGTTTCCAACTGTGTTCCCTGGTTCTTGCTGCAGAATTTATTTTAAAGTAACAGATGGAACTAACTATACTAATTCCTTTCATAGTTTTAAATATTTACATCATGTTACCTTTCAGTCTGTATTTGCTTAAATTAAAAATGTTCAGCTCCATTAATCTTTCCTGATAGCTCATACCTCTTAGTTCCGGTACCAGCCTAATCGCTCTCCTCTGGAATTTTTCTATAACTGTTATGCCTTTTTGTAATAAGAAGACCAAAACTACGCACAGTACTCAGAGTCAAGCTTTATTAGTGAGTTATTTAACTTATGTAAGCATAACTTCCCTTGAGATGAACTACATATATCATGATATGTAACCTAAGACCTTATTAGCTTTCTCAACTTGCTTCTGTATGCTGTCTGGATGTAGATAGTGATGAGTCGAGTATGACTTCTAGATCCTTCTAAAACTTTCAAGTTTCAGACTTGCCACTATGCATTCAAATGTTACATTCCTACTTCCTATTTGTAATACCTCACACTATGGTACTTACATTAAATTTGACCTGCCATAAATCCTCCCATGCCTATATGTTGTCCAAGACCCTCTGTAACAATATAGCTGATTCTACATTATTTACCCTTCCACCCTGTTTGGTGTCAACTGCAAACTTAGCCAACTCATTGATTATATTTTTGTCCAGAATACAAATCTAAGTGAAAAAGAGCAGCAGCCCCAGCACTGATCATTGAAGGACATTGAAGGGGTCTGCTGGATCCAATTCCAGCCAACACAGGGCACAAGGCAGGAAACAAACCCCGGGCAGGGTGCCAGCCCACCGCAGAATTCTGAAAATGTTCCCCCTAAATATAACAAAACCATTTATTTCTTGTGTTTAAGACAGATTTGTACCCTGCACCTACAGGGTGGTCCAGATCTAATTATGCAGCTCCAGATTGTCTGGATGACTTTGATTTATGCGGGGACAATTCCAGTTCGGTGCGAAGACGATTCTTCATGTCGTCAGTTTGCACACTTCTCGATGGTCCGGGATTTTTCGGGTGATTTTCTATGTAATAAACTTAAGTTATAGCGTAATGAAAATTGCATAATTAGATCTGGACCACCCTATATACATTGAATTCTGACTTCTTTTTATTTTGTCCAGAAAAATCATCATTTACAACACGCCAAAAACCAATTTAGCAAAACACACCTGCATGTATTCATCAAGTTAGAAGACTTAAAACCAAGGTGTTAAGGTTATGCACTTGCCATAATGACTGTAAAAAGGGCTGTCAGTTCAAAAATTAAAGAGTGAGAATCAAGAGATCAATTCATAACCCAAAAATCATAGTCAAGGAGCAGAGCTTTGTTGAAAATACCAGTAATCAAAGTTCAAAGAAAGTAGTATGCTTAGTTTGGTACAATCTCAGATACAAGTGAATATTTATGATCATTTTTATACAGGTCTGCGGTGGGTTGGCGCCCTGCCAGGGATTGGTTCCTGCCTTGCGCCCTGTGTTGGCTGGGATTGGCTCCAGCAGACCCCCGTGACCCTGTGTTCGGATTCAATGGGTTAGACAATGGATGGATTTTTATACAGGTGTGCTGATGTTATCTCTCAAGCAGAGCAGCCCCTGGTGATTCATGGGAAATCCCCATGGAAACAGACAACGCAACCCATCAAAAAGCCGTGCGATCCCCCAAAACTAAACTGAACTGAAGTTCTAAACAAAATTCTGACTTCAGAATTTGATTCTTTGGTTGTTAAAACCTCTGAAACGGCACCAAAACTAATATTCCTGTTTCAGGAAGCTCCATACTTAACAGATAATTATAACACCTGTTTTTGCAGACTAAAACATAATAAACTTCACTCACAACAGTTTTAGAACTTGGACATTTTTATGTGTGGGGTTTACTTTAAATGAGGATGTGTAACTGATGGGAAGCAAGGATTCTATATTGCATTTCAAGAAAATCAAAGATAAACAGCACACACAGTTTAAAGTTCAAGTTTGCTGAAATGCCACTGGCTATTATCATGGCACCATTGTTTTTATAGTCTTGTCCTTGCTTTAACCACTGGAGTTAAATAACCACCTATTAAAACTGACAGGCAAATAAACAAAATCTAATGAAACTAGTATTTCTTAGATTGTCACTTGACAAAGTTACCTTTCAGTGAACAACTAGTTGTACCTGTGCTGCAACATCTTGTGTGTGTCTATCTTGCAAACTGTTGATGGGCCGGAAGCTCTAACTGCATTCAGTTTGCATTTATAAGGGCGAGTAATGCACATACAAACAACCTGGAGGGCACTGCCCTTTGTGTGCCGTTCTTGCGAATCTTTGTTAGCCTCTATTTGCACTGTTAATGGAGAGTCTTTCAGACAGACCCCTTGAAGTCTAAATCTAAAGTCAGTTTGTGAAAGGTTTACAGAATTGATTCTGCAAGGAGTAGATACAGAATAACTTTAACTAATCCTCAGGTACAAGGTAATGTAGTTCTTTAATGTCAGTGTTACTGCTTTGAAACTTAAGTGCTACAGTCTTAATGAAATTAAGGGGTGGAGTGGTGGCTCTGAGGCTAAGGATCTGCGTTGGTATCCTGAAGGCTGCCAGTTCGAATCCTCGTCACTGCCAAAAGAGATCCTACTCTGCTGGGCCCTTGAGCAAGACCCTTAACCTGTAATTGCTCCAGGGGCGCTGTACAATGGCTGACCCTGCGCTGACCCCGAGGGGTATGCGAAAACTAACAAATCCCTAATACAAGAAATTGTATAAGGTGAAATAAAGGAAATAAAAATAAATCTGTTTTATTTTCACACTTCCATTTGAAATACAGGTAATCCATAAACATATCAAAGCAGTCCCTTTACAATGATAAATGACAGTATTCTGTGTTTCATTATGCTCTGTAGAGATTCTAACTGTGGAGCGTCTTTTGGGCATCAGTTATGCATGAGATCACAAACCATAACACATGTAGACTTACACTTTGTTTTGAATTATTGTGTCATCCTTATTATAATTAATATTTGTGGTCCACTGAAAAAATAAATGCATCGTGTACAGCAAAAGTAAGAGTTTACTAGCATGATAGGCTAGAAGTGTTGCTGTCTTGGAAATCTGAATGAATGGATGAACAGTGGGATGGATATTAATCTTGTATGGATCATATGTAACTCTGTGGCATACTCAAATGCAGATGATGCTAAATTAATAGTTTATATTCCATCTGTGGGTAACTCATTCAGGGTAACAAAAATACTAAATCAGTTGTATCAATATTGAAACATTTTTTCATAACCCGTTGTGCAGACAGGTGGTTACATTGATGTTTTTCTACTTAACAGTACAGCTGACAAATCTCCAGTTTCTTACTTGCCCTCAGATGTTCAGTAGGCAGTGTGGTGACTTTGAGCAAGTCACTTAATCTGCAAGGCTTTTAACTGTATGAACAAAGTATATTATATATAAAGTAAAATACATAAACATCAAACTGTGTGAAAGATACCTTGGGTAAAGATGTCAGACAAATATCCAATGTGTGAGATTAGCTATTTGATATCTGGTTAGATGATCCTGGCAGTTGTGACCCTGAGCTTTCCTCTTGGGCTACCCTTTCAGATTCTGGCTGCTTCTGTCCCAACCATCTTGACATTTTAGTAGAAAACAACACTTAGACAATAGGAGAAATGGAGAAATGAAGAGGGATGCAACCATTAGGCTGTGCTTAAGAGTAGCCATTTAACATTATTGTGTAACTGTTTTGATTTATAGTCCATTTGGACCTTTTGATATTCCTGTATTACTGCCTGCTTTTTTGTGTCTGTGCCTCTTGTTCTGGATAGCTACACCTGTGTTTTGTTGTTTTATCTCTTGTTGATCATCTGTCTTCTCATGATGCATTATATACTAAAATACTTTGTATTTACTTTATCTTTGGCACTCAGTCTGTGTCTCAATACCTGTTTGTAATGTCTGCTGGCAGACTGGATTTGAGAGTGAGCCAATATAATAGATGAAAGGCAAAAAGGGTTCAGTAAAGGGAGATGAAAAATAATGAGTATTAAAGCCAATACAAGAGACAACATTTGTGCTCAAAAAGCAAGAACAAAGAAATCATTAACCAAATTTTCCTTTAACAGAAAGAGTTTGAAAGAACATTTAGGATGAGGAATTCCAGGAGGACCTTTTAACCAGTCGAGTTTTGACTTCACATGACATGTGCCTAACAAATGGGCATACAAAACAATCCAAAAAAATATTTAACCATCAAAGCAAAGGAGAATCAACACAAGTGGATGTCAGAATCAAAATGAGTGACTCAAAAAAAAACCCAAAAGGAGTGTCTGACTATCAGAATCAATATTGAAAACATATTCAAAAGTCCTACCACTGCTTCTGTCTATTATGATTATTTCTCAGGGAAGGAAGGAATTATTCCAAACTTGAGAAGTTCATATTTAAATTGTTAATTGATTCTTAATTAATTAAATAAAGTAAGGAATTTGTCAACAAGTAAACTAATTGAAAGTAAAAATAAATCCCAGTGACAATAGCTAATTGACAAAATTAATAGGTAAAAGAATGACAAACTCATAATAACGAAGAAATGGGAAAGTAACTGACAAAAACTAATTAACAAAAAGGCAAAAATAAAACTATGCCAAAGGGAATATCAAATACCCCAATCCTAAATCCAAAACTAGTATGAAAAAACAGAAATCCTAACAAAAAGTCATAAAGAGACAGTAACTAGCATAATTACTTAAAATACTAGTACAAAGAGGGGCCAAACAAGGCTTTCTTTTATAGCTTTCATTTGATGGCTGCACCTGAGACGACTAATTCTAATGGTACCTTCCAAATTAGAACACTGAAAGGAAATTAGCAATATGAAGGGACAGAATGAAATTAAAACTCAAAACAAAATGTAAGCAGGACAACAGTAAAGGAGTGGTTAGAGAATGAAAAATACAATAAAATAAAACAGGACAAGACACTGTTGCAATCCTATCAGCATCCTTTAATCTTGTTGCCCAAATGAGATGAATTAATCACACCAATTCTTCACATTCACCGATACCTCTTAGCGGTATTTGAAGCAAGTAGTGACTATATAAAATGCAGGAACATAAACATGGGATTTGCTGAATGCACATTTACATTTTCTCTGCCAAGGTACTTGGGAGGACTTTTTGTTCTAGATGCAAATGACTGAATTCCTCACGCTGCACCCCTGTGCTTCATTCCTTTGTCCACCCCTGACTTTATTTGTTCTAGAAAGCTGAGTGTCTGTGTTAGACGAAGTCCCCAAAAAGCTCTTAAATTTCCAGGTTCTGAGGTGTCCTCTCCAGAGGATGTTCCCATGGTTTTTTTGGACTTTGTACATTCTGTTTCATTGTTTCTGCCTGTTGTCCTTTGGAATTGATTGATGTGACTTGACTCCTTGTGCGCCTGTTGGCATGACTCTTCATGGGTTTTAAATAAGGATTTGAGTTTATGGACTTTATTCTTTTATTGTTATCCTTTGATTTTTGCTGTGAGGAGGCATGGCAGAGCTTTTGCCTCATGGATCCAATATGCCAATTTCAAACCCCATGCCTCGTCTTGCTCTTCATAATTTGGACATTCTACTCATGTTTGCATGGCCATTCTTCCACCTTTCATATACATGCCTAATCGGTTAATTGGCAGTCCAAAAACAGCCCCAGTTGAAGTGGGCTCTGTGATGAATTGGTGCCCTATCCTGGGCTTGTTCTAGCCTTAGGCCCAAAGAAGCTCTTTAAGAACCTGATTTGGATTAAGGCACTTTGACAATATTTTGTTTAATTCTCTGTATAAGGTTCAGTATACTTAGATTCCATACATTAAGATGGCTAGTTGAATCGGGTATTCCTATGGCCTGCTTGCTTCTGATCCCAGATCCTTCTTTCTGCCAAGGAGGTGGTTATCTGCTCAGTAAAGACTGACATTGTAGCAACAATTCCCACTGCTCAGAAATGTTTTTGGGCAACCTGAGAGTGACAGATTTTTTTTTTTTTTTTTTTTACTGAATAACCAGAATAATGCATGTTTGTCACTAACACAGGATATCTGTTTGTTGAACAGATGTTTTTATTAATATATGCTTATAAAAATGGGAAGACTTTGGACATGTTTAAGGCAGATAAATGGGAAGAAGGCCAGAGAGGTACAAACAACAACAGTGCTGAATTGGGACTTAAGAGTGCAATTTCATTGGACACACAAGATCTGTATATTGAATGCTACACGTGATCTTGCCAGTTATCTGTGCAGCCGGAATACAAAAACTGCTTATTCATACTCTTATCTCCTAGATTACTTAAAAGAGCTGTGAATTCAGAATGAAACATGCTTATACTTCCAATATTTTAGTTGCCATTCATGTACTTGCATTCCGTGTTGTGTAGAACAGGTATTTCAAAAAAGTTAAAAAGTTTATTCGAGCCTATACTGTACATTTTTGCATGTTCACTAAATTTACAAATATTGTACCTCATCTTATTAGCTATTAATTAGCCAAAGCACATACTGTATAGTAGTTGATATGTAAATTATTATAAATGATGTTAGTTGCTTTTTGCTTCCTTGCCTAGTTTTAATATAATTTACACACTTAATAAAACTAGATTCCATTCCATTGCATAAATGATTTATGTACCAGACCAACAGTGAACACATGTGAGCATGCCAAACTCATCTTTTATAATTACCCCACTAGATGGGCATGTTGGGCAGTATTAATCCAGTATATGCAGTAACAGCCATTCTTTTTGTTATTAAGGATGGAGTCAAAGTTAATGGTTCTCCTCAGAAGTGTCTGAATGGTCCTGTAGGTACCTTTTCAGCCTATACTGTACATTTAGGAAGTTCCTTCTGAGTGATGTGATCAGTGATCACAATCTTGCGTCAGAATAGTAAGTAAGTATACATCCTAATCCTTTTTTAAGAAAGGCATATTTCTACAAACAACAGACCACTAAAGACTAAAAAAGTATGAAAAAGCATGAAGCCTGTGGTCATTTTCTTGTGTTTTATAAATGGGTTTAGTCTTTCATTTGCTGTAAAGTAAATACCATCCATCCCTTTTTTACATCTTCGACTAGAACTCTTGAAGATTTGGCTTGTGAACACTGGCTGCTGTGTCACCGTTTCAACTAATCTGGAAAATGCAGCTGGATTAAAACTAAACTTTGCTTTATTATAGGTGTTTCAATTAGGATTGCTTGCAGCACATTCTTTTCGGGTTGGCTGTGTGTTTAAGCCCTGCAAAAGAGCTATAGTACATGTGCTTCTTGTCTTACACCCAGTGCTGCTGTGATGTTAATGCAGGTATTTAGTTATTCACAGAGAAACCTACCTCCATTAATCAGCTTTCTCAGAGACCAATAACCCGGTTTCTCTAACCTGAATAAGGGTTTGCATGATATTTTAGAACCCAGGTTTCTGTGAGTAATTAGGTTATTAAAGTGCATGTAAATGCACTAAATGGATTGATGGAACACTGGTAGATCACAATTATCTACTGTTATATTGCTTTAAATCTTCCTCCTGTTAAATATTAGTCAACTTATAAAAAGACAAATGAACGATATATTGGATGAAAAAATAATTAACTAATTTTTTTATTAATTGTAGCTAACACTTTCAGGTCAGTATTTTTTTTACATTCACACTAAACTACATTTCATGTCTACTGAAGTGTTAAGAGTTATACAATTTAAATTCTGGATTATATATATCTTTGTATCTAGAGAACATGTTCCCAAAAATACACAGTTGGAACATTTGAATCATGCATTGTATTTTGCTGCATATTCCAGTTCCTCTACCTTGTTCAACTTCAATATGCCATCTTTGAACCCTCTAGATACATAATTTATTGTAGCCATCTGTTAAATCATCTTCAAAGTGCTCTCACTCTCCATTGCCAAAATGTTAACCTGTGGGGTTCCATTTTTCCATAGTAAACAACTCATAAGCTGAAGCCTTTAAAAAGTAGTGTGAGGTGTTTTGCAGAAAATGTCCTGTTTCAGATGTATATTTATTTGTTAGAAGATAATGTTCAGATTATTTCCTATTCTATATAACATAATATGGCTGAGCTTTTTAATACTCATTTCAGATTAATTTTAGACTTTAAGAAGAAAAGAAAGTTTTCTAGAAATGTCATCCCACTTTGGGGCTCAGTTATGTAGTACCTGGCTGTTTCCCTTTTCTCAAAAGTGTATTTTGCCATATTTAAGTTAAATTCAAACACTTCAGCCACACGCCACATTTGTATGTACAAAGTGGAATGCCTGTGTGATCATTCAGTATTATTAAAACATTTGCCCCACATATATTATTTCAGCATCATTAAACTAGAGTGATCCTTTGACAAACCTGGGCTGAAATATCAAGCATCACAGAATATCAGACTAGAGTTCTGTTTCTAACTGCATATTTCTTATTGGTGATTCATGAAAGGTGACACCTTAAACATAGAATCATGGTAGGGTACTAATCATACATGAGACAGGGGGGAGAAAATTGCAAAAGGTGTTTTGAGGCAGAGGAGCTCTAATAATGTGTCCTGCATGGTGGACATTGAATGAAATTTGAATGAAATTTTTCATTACATAAAGGCTATCATTGATCATGCTGTGTTTATACTGAGAGGAAATCTTTAGAGCCACTCAGGCGTACATGTTTTTAAAACAGATTAATAAATGACTTGAGTGACAGTAAATGAAAGACAATAAAGCAGAAATATGAACTGTCCACTCTGTTATTCTTTTCCTGGATCCTTTTTTTCTTTCTTAAGTTAGAATAGTCAGACATAACCGCAGAGAGAATACCACCATGGTAGGCCACACTCAAACACCAGCACTTTGTCATGGGGAGTCAGATTAATGGTATCAATTAACTTGATATCTGTATTTGGGTTGTGGAGGGAAAACAGGACTACAGAAAAACATAGCAACAGGGTATATCTAAATTAGAAATACATGTGCATAAAGACCATTTTTCCAGTTTATTGCTGGAGCTTTTTTGATGACTAAAGCCATCTCTATTCTCATAATAGATAGATAGATAGATAGGGTATTTGGCATTTTACAGAAGCTCAATAATTAAATATGTAATTGCTACAATACAGTATCTGTTTCATATCACTGTATAAGTGATTGTTTTATTTACATATGACTGCTGTTATGCTCCTTTTTAAGGTAACATTTATAAATACAATATTACCATATATACACACAAATCCCAGGTTCAAATAAAAGCAATTTTTATTACAAGAATACCTTGTACAAACAATAAACAGGTTGTCTCTCCTTCTTTAACTTTTCCTCTCTCTCCACAATGCTATTTCTCTAAGAGGAATGTTGCCTTCCTTCCTCCAAACTCTGACTCGCCTGGACAAGGCAGTGCGGTCACTTTTGTTGAGTACCAGGGAGTACAGTAATCCCTCCTCCATCGCGGGGGTTGCGTTCCAGACCCCCCCGCGATAGGTGAAAATCCGCGAAGTAGAAACCATATGTTTGTATGGTTATTTTTATATATTTTAAGCCCTTATAAACTCTCCCACACTGTTTATAAATATTCCCCGCAGCGTTATACAGCATAATCCCTTTGTATTCTCTTAGATATTAGGTAAGATTCATTGAAATTATGTATATAAACACACTGTTTATATACAGTAAAACCTAAATATTATTTTAAAGATATTGAGTGTCTCCGATATCACATATGTTACAGCCATTACGATAGACAGGTCACCAGCAATAAATACGTACA
>JANRMT010062817.1:41022361-41043777 GCA_026402145.1 Polypterus bichir lapradei | reverse complement strand
ATCTTTGGGAGGGAGACGAGACGTGATCTTCTTGGAAGACAATTTGAAGTCCGGCAACAGACACTTTAACTTTAACGACAAGCATCAAGCAAAACACGCAGCTCACCAGCAGCAGAAAACCAGCTGATGATTCGACCTCTTTTCCTTCCGTGCATTCAGCCACCCTAACCTCTCCCCCACCCACCTTCACAACATGAGCGACAGAGACACGAAGTGGCATAAAATTGGAACGAGCTTTATTCAGACATTCTTATACACCAAATCAATATATAATAATATAACAAGAAATGTCTTTATCAAATCCCTAGTCTTTCCTCTAGTTATCAAAGTGGAGACTTTTAATGATTAGCAAAACACTTTCATAAGAAGACAGTAACCCTTCAAGCAGCCTGAGCTCTAGTTAACAGAGGAGTTAGCAATAACTGTATTGGATCAATCCTCAGTAGAGATCCTTCCTAAACAATCTCTAAGTGAAGTTTTAGTTTTTATTAGAAAACTGGGTCACATGACCACAAATGAAACACAGTTCTTCAGCTTTGACCCTACTGGATGGCATTACCTCCTTCTGCTTTCTAGTTGTGTTCCGGGGTATGTTTACTTGCAGATGTTTTTAGTTCCCATCTGTAAAGTGTGACGAACATGCTTTAAGTCATCTAGAGTTCTTCCTGCTTTCCCCTGCAGTCTTCCCTGTGCTGCTTATTATGGGGAGGTGAAGTTAACCCTAACCTTTTTATGTGAACATTTCTGGCAATACGATTGGGTACATAAGTGCTCTCTGTGTGAGCTGGTACCCCATTTACAGTTGAATCCTGTCTTATACCCAATACCACCAGAATAAGTTTTGTACCCAGTCCCTTAAAAGTAGTTCAAGCATACTCAGAAAATGGACAAATTGTTTTGAAGTATAATGTGGCGCATTTCCAAGAGAGTGATCCAGCTTGTAGGATCCTCATTTTTGGGGACGCAAGTGGTTGGACCAGGCCAAGGGGTCGCCCATGTAACACCTGGCTGCAGCAGATAGAGGGTCATTTCCAGAGGGCGGGTTGCCAACCGGGATCCTGAGCTATTTCGTTGTGTGGTGTGTGCGGCAATGCACTGTACCAGTGCATGCTCCCCATCTTGACTTGACTTGACCTGAAGTTTGATAAATAAATTTTAGATGAAACTGGAACCTTGCAAGAAAAGTGAAACAAACATAAAGGAGTACCCAGTAACTAATTTAGTTCATGACTCTTAAGGCATCAATGCAGACCACCTATTCACTGCATTAACTCGTGTATGATAGCTGAGTTAAACCATACCACAGATCATCAATTTCATGTCACGCGCTGACCTCTTTTCCTGACTTCATGGGGTCTCTGGCATTGTGGCTAGGTTCTGCAGGGGTCCTTCTCAACTATAACATTCAGTCACTTTGGCACCACCCTGCAGAGTTTGCTGGGTGTATTTTAATGAAATATATTTTAATTAAACTAACTACTTCAAAAAGAGTTTTTATATTAAAGGCTCTTAAATTGTAATGATTATCCACCCTTTATATCTATCATATTATTGTACATTTTATTGTTTTCTCTGTCACCAAAGTAAAGATATTATGTATTTAAAGTACAGGTCAATAAATCCCTAATACAGCTTTTGTGCAAATGCCTAATAAACAGGATTTTCACAGAGGTTTGTGCAAAAAATATACAAATCTGCAAAATATACAAATCTATTATTACACCTATATGAGCTTGTTGGACATCCCATTCCTAAACTGATTACATTACTATGGAGTTGTCCCACCCTTTGCAGCTGTAAGCACCTGCACTCTTCTGGGTAGGCTTTGCACATAATTTTGGAGTGGGTCTGTGTGAGTCTGCACTCATTCGGCTAAAGTTTACATTTTTGACGCCAGGTACTGATTTTGAACGAGAAGACCAATGCACCTCAAAGTTGTTCAGTAGGGTTGAGATCAGGGCTTTGTGCAAGGCCACCTGAGTTCCTCCATATCTTTATGGACCTGCCTTTGTGTACAGCGGTACATTCATGCTGCCAGTAACAGAAGACACGCATGAGGTGATCTTGAAACATGAATTCACAATAATACACAATGCATAAACCAAATACACAAATACTGGATTAGTAGATCAGGTTGGTATTAAAAAACTGTCATCTTTGAATGGCATTGGTTTCTTTTAAATTTAAATCCTTTTTCAATAGAGAGAAAAAAGGTCATTAGAAGAAGAAGCTAGAAAAACAGAGTGTCAGTAATCCTATTATGCAATTTAAACTCTCCAAAATTGTGTAATAAGACACAACTTCAGGTTAAATTCCACTACCAAAATGTGCGTAATGTGGCAATTTTAACAGGATGTGGTAAAATGGGAGCTGGTTGTCTCCAGCCAGATTTCCTTAATATCATCTAATTATCAATTACAGTTGAAATGCCACCAGTTCCCTTTCAGCATCAACTATTAATAAGGCACAGGGCCAAATAGCAGGCATTGACTTGTGCCTGAATTGCTTCTTCCATAGTTGGCATTATGTGACATGTTTGATAGCGAGCCATAGAAGAAATGTTTTATTTGTATATTTGGATAGCAGGTTGTCAAAATGGCAGATATTATAATATTTGTTTAATAATTATTCATAATTGAAGTTTTCAATTTTTGATTCTGAACGCCTGTTACCTATGCTAGTAATGGGAACCTCAGTTAGTATTCATTGCTTTTACTTATTTATTTTTTTTGTGTAAATTGACTAAACATATTCTACATACAGTATTCTTCCACTGATTCACAGTCTTTTGGCACTGTTATTTAGTTCATATTTTTTACACACAAAGACTCACCTTATTTATATCTCAGTTCGACTAAGGAAACCTAAGAATCCTCACTAAAAATTCCACGGTCACTTATCTGGGCTAACTGTTCATTGTGACCTCAAAAACAAAAAATCAAAAAGTAAGAGTGCTTATAAAACATGTTGGATCTAATACAAGTCTTATGGTTAGATTCTCTTGTTAGGAATTAATTTGCCATTTGTGTGGTTTGTCTTGTTTCTAAAAATTATTCTAATAATTATTTTTTTTATTTGAAATATTTTGTCATCTTTGTAATTTTACAATGGGCACTGCTTTGTGGCCGTGGGCACAGCATGTTTGCAGGCAATGTAACATGCACCTGTTTGGCTTGTGATATCCACACGATTTCATTTTAAATGAAGGTAGCAATGCATCCAAACATTTAGACATTTCTTGATTTAGTAGCCCATGAACAAAAGCAAAAAGTTATTTAAAGAGCATCTCATTTTGTGTACAAATTCTGATTAGTGTGTTTTTGTGGGCAATCATTGGACTTCACATGAATCAGAATGCTCCTGCCACTTCCACAAAAAAAAAAGAAAACAAGTACATTTACTGTTCTGTGATGCTCTAAACAAACTCTGTCAAATAGGACAACTCATTTTGTTGTTAAAAATCATAATAGTTATTATCTAACTTCACTGTTTTTATAAGAACATTAGACTGACTTGTTTCTCTAAAGTCTCAGATAGAAAACCTGCAGGAAAATAGTTTTGCACTATCTATTCTTGGATAGTTAAAGAGTCTCACTTTTGTCTGTCTATGCGATGAGATAAGATAATTGATTGCCACAAAGTCAATGTGATGACAGGAAAGAGGCAAAAAAATACACAAAAAAGTGTCAACCAATTAGAAATTGTCAGAGGAGCAAATAAATGACCCCCATCTTAGCCAAAGAAGGTGAAGTGTCCTGACTGATCTTTGTGTTAGAAGTTAGAAGTTTTTCAAGTGGTCTTGAAAAACTTGGAGGCTCAAAATAAAAACCTTTGTAAATTTAATTTAATATTTATAAAGTCCCACATTAGTTTAAGTTCTTAAACTCAGACTGTTTGGTCTTGTCGTATGCAGGTGGAGTACTACCTTTAGGGGCTTTTTAGGGTTTCATTGAAGGAACTAAGATCTTAGGGACCCTTTTTATGCAATGGGTTATATTATTGATTCTTGCAGATCACCACACATCAAAATCCCGATTACCATTGACTCTAACCTGAGACTGGGGTTGAGTGACTATCCACTGGGCCATGCCATCCCTCAGAGGTGAAGACTGGATAACCTGAATGGGTCACAAAGGCCCCCACCTCCACAACACTCTGACCAGGTTCTAGACCCCTTATTCCAAGTACCAGTCTGTGCATTTTATTGCTGAGAAGCAACACTAAGGAGTTTAGTCCTGATTTACAGTTGATGAAGTCTTAAACTGAAACAGTGAGTTACACAAAGTACCAGCCACAAAATAAATGTTTTTTTTTTAAGTTTTGTAACAAAATCTTTAGAACTGCTGGAAGATAACCAACATATTTCTTTTAGAGAAAAATACAGAAGTGCTTGGAGAAAATCCCAGTCATACATGAGGAGAATGTGTACAATTACTGTACCACAGTTCTTAAAACCAACTCTGGTACTGTTAAGCACCAACTCTAATAACTATACCATCACGCCACTCCAATAAAAGGTTATCTAAACTGTTCATACTTCTGTAAAGAAGTAATACTTTTAGAGGGTTTAGATTTATTTGGCTCATCCAGACTCACTTTAGAGCACCCATACTTTTAACCCAATGTGAGGTATACTGTATATACATATTTGGCAAATACAAAAAAAATTCTCAAATTAAAGGTTCTCATTATCTTCATCTAGCTGTCTATTTTCAGAACTACCTTTCTGAAGTTACTTGTTAATTTGTCAGTGTCAATGTTTTATAAATATAAATAAAATGTGGGATGTGTTTGCAGATGATACCAAACTAAGTGGAATAAACTTGACTCAGTCAAATCCTTAGAGAGGGACTTGGACTGCATACAGGATTAGGCAGATTTGTAGCACATGACATTCAAAGTAAGGTATTAAACATAGGAAGTACAAATGTTATATTTGAATAAACAGTCAGAGGTCTGAAACTTGAAAATACCCCTTATGAGATGGACCCAGGAGTCATAGTGGACTCCTCACTATCTACATCCAGACAGTGAACAGAAGCAAAAAAGAACTCTAACACAATGTTAGATTATGTAGCACAATGTGTAGAGTACAAAAATCAAAAGAGGTTATGCTTAACCTTTATAACATACAAGTGAGGTCTCATCTGGAATACTGAATGTAGTTTTGGTCGCAAGGCTACAAAAAAAGACATAGGTGCGCTATAAAAAGTCCATAGAAGAGCGACTCTGGGGTTGAAACATATGGCCTATTAGTTGGAGCCTTTTTAGTTTAAGCATACAGAGATTAATAGGTGGCAAGATTGACATTTTTAAAAGTAGGAAAGAAATTGGTACAGTAGATACAGACAGTTACTTTAAAGTAAATTCAACAAAAACACAGGAGAAAAATTTTAAGGGTAATATTCGAAACAAACATTAGAAAGATTTCCTTCAAACAGAAAATTGTTGACATATGGAATAAGCTACCAAGCTTTCTGGAAGTAAGACTTTATATTATACTAGTTAACTAAAATAGGTATTGTTTCAGCTTCACAGATTGTATGATCATAGTTAAGATTTTAAAGTTAACATTTTACAGTAAAACATGATTACAAAGCAAACTGAAACACCTATATCTGAATTTACAGTAACTGAGTATGGCGATTCTGAAAATATATATCTGTTTTTCTGAGTAGCTGATGGTGGTGGTGTTAGTTTTCACAGTGAGACCCTCATGATGCTGTTGTATCCTGGGCTCAGTGGGTAAGATGTGTGATTAGAATATACAGATCAAAATTTTAAATGCAAAACATCTATAGAGTGGTTCAGATCTAATCATGCAATTTTCATTACGCTATAACTTATTAAGTTTATTACATAGAAAATCACCCGAAAAATCCCGGACCATCGTGAAGTGTGCAAACTGACAACATGAAGAATCGTCTACGTGCCGAACTGGAATCGTCCCCGCATAAATCAAAGTCATCCAGATGATTTGGATCTGGATAATTAGATCTGGACCACCCTGTATAAAAGGCTTATAGTATTTTAGTTTCTCTGCATTTTTGAAGTTAAAAAGGCATATTTCCAACTATTTATTTTTTATATTCCCTTTTTTCTGGTATGCACATTCTTTGAAAGCTGGTACTGCCCATGCCTTTATTGATTTATTTAATTCCTATGGGGTAAACTGACAAGAACTGAGGTGTAATGTTGTTTTTCCTTTGCCTAAACGTCAAGAGAAGGTATTAAATTTGGCTGAACTGCATGATCATGTTCATGCTTATGAATGCTAAAAAGTTTGAGGAAATGAGCATATGACTAGTTTTCACTTTAATTTGACAGCACACTCATTTTCTGTCTCCATAAATGACAGACATAGCACAAAGTTCAGAGCTGTCAGTAGAGGAGTTTCTGGTCTTTTACAGAGTGTTATTGACTGTGGTATAAGAGGCCAACCACAGTTGTTTTTATCTGTCGGTTAGAACAAGTGCTAGACAGCTGTATACAGAAACTTGATAATACTTTTATGTTGATTAAATGGAAAAGTTTGAAATTTCTCAAAATGAATGACCTTCCTCACACTCTGTCATGGTGACCTGTGGATGAGAAAATAAATGGTAGTATCATTCACACCTACTTACATTAAACACCATTTTCTGCAAATATTTTAGGCCATTAGTTCTGTATTTTTGTTTCATTTTCTAATTTGCAGTGTTGCTTTACCGCCAAATGCATGATCCTAGACAGTGATGCGCTCCTTTTTAAATGCATTGACTCGTCTGTATCCTTCATTTTGTTAATCTAGCAATCCTGTGAGTTTAATATAGGCAAAGGAGTGTGGTAATCAAATGTGATTAAGTGAATAATAGACTGTTTCATTTATGTGGATTACTTGAGGTTTTAAAATATAACGTCTAGCCTATAATGGAAGTCAACTGGGATAAAAGCTTAGTAAATAGTAGATGCATCTGTCAAAAAGAGCAGAAATAATGTTTTTAAAATGCAGAGAACATTTTGTCTTTCTTACACAGATGACTCAGATTTAGACAAGCAGTTCCTCAGTATCATATTATATTTCATCACTGCTTTCTCGCTTTCCACTCACCCTTAACTTTTCCTCACAAAACATTTTAACCACCCCAGAAGGCTTTTTCTTTGCAGCTTAAATAGATAGGATTGACAAGGTGGCTAATGTAGAGCAAAGAACCTGGAATGAAACATGCAGGTAGCAAATGTGAAGGTAGTTATTTCAATTTCAAAATATTATAAATCATTATCCTAAGCAACTTCACAGAGAAACATTGCAAAAATGCTGTAACCTCTCTCCCAATTTCAACATAATCAACTCTTAAAATATTATTATAGTATAACTGCTTTTATATAACAATTAAACTGCTGCTTGTGTTAAACCCTGTCAATCCAACTCATGCAGGTACACATCCAAAAAATGCCCAAGTATGGAACGCAAAATAAGGAATAATTTAAAAATCAGGTACATGTCTCCTTTAGGTGATAGCCCAATGGACAGCATATGGCTCTGCCTGAAATAAACTCTAAACTGTAGGCTCCTTTTTCTGATGTTTATTTGTATAGTTGTGCATCTTTTCTGTAGATCAGAAACTCTGTGTGGTGCCGTGTAGTATTTCCTTCCCTATCTGCCAGGTTCTTTGACTCTTTTTCTTGTTTGCATAGGAGTCTTACCATCACTTTCTGGAACTATTATCCTGTTATGTTGTCCACTATGTCTTATCTGTACAGCCAACCTCAGTTTTGAAAACTACATATAAGAAGGTTATGTCCATTTATTTAACTGGAACTGAACACATTGCTTTGGGGCCTGTGAAGGGCATATACAGTATAGTTGATTGCTGCAACATCTAAAAAGCTAAGCAATTTTATTTGAAACCCACGAAGACATGAGGAGAACATGCAAACTCCATGCAGGGAGGACCCGGGAAGCGAACCCGGGTCTTCTAACTGCGAGGCAGCAGCACTACGCACTGCGCCACTCCTCCTGTTTTTCCTCCCCTCAATATTTTATTATTTATTCTTTTCCTTTTCTCCTGTTAAGAATTTAGCCTGAGGAGCTGGGGTCTCCTATAACTTGGGTGTTGCTGCTGATAATGCCACCTCCCTGAGGCATAATAAAAGGCTCAGTGAAATGCTGAGACATTGAGTGAGTTGTGTACCATGGCCTTGACCCATTTATCCTGAGACTATTGTAGGCTTGTAAGTTTAAAGGGCCAGTACAGTCACATATACAGAGTACAGTTCTTATTTGTATGTGCTAATCAACAGGCAACACGTTGCCACTGTCCTGTGAATATAAAAACTTCCTTAACTGAAATATTTCAGGCCATGTTTACATTTTATGTAATTATAGATTCATTTAAAAAACAAATGCACAAGTGTAAATAAATGTGGAGGTGGCATTACATAGGTCTTTCTCACTGGTCCAATTCCCAACTTCTATCCAACTACGGCCAGACCACCACTCCCCAAATCTTCCTCCTCCACCCTCAGTTCTAGTCATATACTGTATAGTGGAGTTTGTTTTTTCTAACTTGAAGGGTTGCACATCTAGTTCTTGATTTTTGGATGGTTAACTCGGTTGTCTCTTCTGGCTTATGTTTTTATATTTAAGGTAACATTTGTGGTTTTAGGTAGAGTGTGAGTACAATTGTGTCCCTGAACCTCTGAAAATTAAGCTTTAGTCGTTTGTCTGTCTGTCTTCTTTTTATTTGTTTGCTTTGGCTTATTTGTTTGTATTTGTGAAGTCTATCATCCTGTTTTAATAAGAACAATTTCATGAATAAATAATCTTTTTGTTAAGTTGGGAGGATTCAATGGTGATTGTGTCTAGCAGTTTGGATGTGTTTATTTTTTACTCTAGGTGTGAGAACGGAAAATTGTTAAAGTCATCTTTATTAATCTTGTGAATCAATGCATTCACTGTCAGCACCTTCCAGTCTGCAGAACATTTACTGTACTATTGCAGTGCTATATAAAGTAAACATCTCGGTCCATGTCCAGCAACTGTCTCTGTGGATTTTAGAGTTTCTTCCTTTGTTTGTGTTGGTTTACAAACTCCTCATACATCCTTAGGGCATGAGTGTTAAGTAAGTGGATATTCTAAATTGTTCAAGTATGAGATGAAAGTGCCCTGTGATGGATGGGCGACCTGTCCGGGGGAGGCTCTTGTGTAGGTTCATTGCTGCTCTGATGAGCTCAGTCTCCTCTCCTCAGCTCCATCTCCCCTTTAGTAAATTTCAAAATGCTTCTTGTCTTTTACTGGGCATGGTCTCATTAAGTCATGGAGTAAAGCTATTTTAGTTGAGATCATCAATATTGTCTCAGTGCCCACATACTATTACAGTGTCATATTATTAGTGACTTCAAAAAGTCCAAAGGTACTAGGTACAAGACAGTGCCTGGTAATTTACTTTAAATCCATCCAACAATGGTTTTGTTATGTTTTATCCTAACCTGGAAAAAGCATAAAAATAGAAGGCATAATAAATAATCAGACTATTACTAATTCATAGATTTTAAGGACTAGTTACCCCCACTATAACCTTTTCCTGTGGGTGTCATGTTTTCAGTGAATGTTTTCAGGTGCTTGATGTTCCAGAGGCTGTGGCTAGCATGAAGTTGTGGCACAAGGAAAAACTTCAGCTCAACAAGACTGTAGGAGTGGGAAAAGAACATGAACTGGCATTGGTGATTGACATCTTCATGCTGGTACAAAAGTTAAAATGCTGCCAGGGAACAATATGAGTTATTTATCTTTTTACGAGTTCCCACTCTTGTGCTACTCTCCTGACTCTAAGCTAACTGGTCTGTTGGATGGAAGAGACGTATCAGTCCTGGGCAGAAGTTACTTCTGGAGATCAGAAAACAACAGAAATTAGCTCTCATTTAAAGAGGCATGCCAGCCCAAGGCCATACAGTATATCCTATATAATGGGATGGCAGGTCTCCCTTCTGTCACATATTGATGTGTTGGGACTCATACTATTTCTAATTGTCTATCACTGTTGTTTATCCATATCTATGTCCCTGAGGCAATTAATTCTGGGCTACCTAGACTGATAGTAGAGTCATAACAGTGGTCTTGTTGCCACTGCCAAAATGTCATTCACTAAAGTGCCACACTAACCAACTCTTGCCCAAAACTACCTTAAACTGCTTACAGTTACAATACACAGTATTATACATGAATAAAATGTGTAAATGTGTACTGGTATAAACAGCTGGAATTAAAACACTATCTTCTTTACTGTCTTCAAAGTATAAACATGAATATGCCAGCCAGGTTCTGTGGTCAAAAGCCTTTAAGCCTGAACCAACATATGTAGCAGTACAAGGGAGAATGTGGTTTTATTACTGTTAATTATAGTCCTGTCATCTTAATTTTACATAACAATTCATTCTTATGGAAGAAGACATTTTTTTCTCTATTTATAGGGTGGAAACATGTGAACACCTTTATAATGCAATGCATTCTTTATTCTTTTATCTTTAATCTACCTTAGTTGTAGAATGGGCACTTGTACATAGTATAGTGAAATACTTACTTGAATGTTCAACCAATGGAAATGAAAAACAAATCAGTTTAACTAATGTTTAGTTATGCTTAAAGTTCACAGAGAAACTACTGGATGTAATTGGGTGAAAATATAAGGAATAAGCCACATAAAATAATGATGTTATAAGAAAGGTTAATTATAGAGTGCATCAGCCAAATATATCATATCCATTTCTCTTCTATACATTATATTTATTAACACAGTGCAGTGGGTGACGCAAAGAACACTCGGATTAGAGGCAGGAGCGCAGTTCATCTAGGCCCTGAAAAGGAGAGAAGTAGTAGTTGCTGTCTGAGAGAATATATGCTGTTACCCCAGAGGAGGAAGAAGGACACCACCAGGGTACACTATGTCCCATATGCTTATAGGATGTTCCTAGGCAAGGCTGGATTTTCTACAGGTACCAACTACTCTAGACTGGTGTCCCTGTTTCTGGAAATTACAATCTGTGATGAATTGTTAATACTACAGCCCACTGAGAACTAAAAGTCACTCTCAGGTGTCAGTAGGAAGTGTAAGATCATGGAATTACAATTTATGGTTCATCTTTGAGTAAGTCTACCCAGAATGCATCAGTATGATATGCTAAAGAAACATTTCTTTAGCTGAGGTAACAAATTGATGTGTTATATGCTGTTTGGAGCTCCAACAATATCTTGTACATTACAGTTTTCTTCATTGAAGGTGAACCTGCTGCATGTTTTTTTTTTCTTTATTGAATAAATTCCCCCGGCATTAAATATTTACATAGTATAAAAAGAGATTTCACTTTATCGTGGTTATGTGAACGGCTTTACTAGAAATAAGCCCCCGAATATTATGTACTTGACAATGATCTGCGGGACTGATTGAACCAGGGAACTGTAGTCGGATTTGAAGCTGCAGATAATGGGTCACAGCAGATCATTGTGAATAGATTGAAAGGTAAAAGTGAAAATATTAAAAGTTATACTTTTTTCTGTATGTGAGGTATATTAACTTATTAAAATGACCTGAACTACAACACAAATGAACACCATGGCCTAAAAAGTAAGCAGAATAGTTTGGGCCGCTGCTTAATAAAGGGCGGACATTGTCTTGGGAGATTGTTGTAAAAGCAATTAATTCCTTTTACCTAGGAAGGTGCACTCTGTAAAGAAATTTGTTTTTTAATAATGAAAAAATGACATTTCCAATTCACATTTCAAATACACTGTCATTATGTTGGCTGCATTCTGTACAGAGCATTATTTTGTTCTCATAATATATTGCTTTTTCAATTATTTGGTGCTCTTCCTCCTTCTGCCACACTCTCTTCTGGGAGCGATTTAATCCCTCTGAAAACCAGTACAATTTTAATATAGTGAGAATGTTTTGTAATGCAGAAAAGTAACAATATGAACTTGTGTTGTCTGAAAATGGTTAGAACACTCCAGAATACATTTATGAATCATTATAGTGGCTTAAATTTCAAAAGGTAAATTAAAATAGTCTTGTGCATGTAAGATGGGATTTACCAATTTTTCAAAAAGTATATTAATCAAAATATGTTTATTCGTTGTAGGTAGGTGTTCAGTTTCTTCAGAATTGACTAATGTGACAGTTTTAGTCAGTTAACTTTAAACTTTAAAGAGACGCTTTAAATAATGGTGCTTGAGGTAATGAACATTTTTGATGCCTGTTCCCTCCGCCCATATTCTTACTAGGCAAGGGTTGATGCAAACAGACGTCATAATACAACATTGCCATGATATAGTTTATCTTCGTGATAGTGGGAAAAATAAATTATATTATTTTTGATAAAAATGAAAAAGATTAGCTTAAAAATAATAAAATACCCAATATTGATTTCCTTCCCAGAAAACTATTTTTATTAAGTTTTGCAATTGTGAAACAGAGCTTGTCTGTTTTGTTCATCCCACGCTTCTCTATAAATACCTTGTCAGTTTTAAATTCTGTCCTTCAAGCTAAATGGTGCCTGTCCTTTTTAACTAAACATACATGGTGCAATCTCAAGAAACTTGTAACAAAATTTTACAAATAATTCCCATTTATACAATATGATATATACTCAGCAAAAAAAGAAACGTCCTCTGACTTTCAACTGTTTTTACTTTCAGTAGACTTAATGTGTAAATATTTGTATGAACACTAAAAGAGTCAACACCATAAGACATAAACTAAAAATGTTTCACAATGTATCCCTGAATGAAGGGAGGCTCAAAATCAAAAGTACCAGTCAGTATCTGGTGTGGCCACCAGCTGCTTGAAGTACTGCAGTGCATCTCCTCCTCATGGACTGGACCAGATTTGTCAGTTCTTGCTGTGAGATGTTACCCCACTCTTCCACCAAGGCATCTGCAAGTTCCTGGACATTTCTGGGGGGAATGGCCCTAGCCCTCACCCTGCGATCCAACAGGTCCCAGACATGCTCAATGGGATTGAGATCTGGGCTCTTCGCTGGCCATGGCAGAACACTGACATTGATGTCATGCAGAAACTCACGCACTTTTTGCCACTCCTGTCTGGTCCAGCGGAGGTGGGTTTGTGCCCATAGGCGGCATTGTTGCTGGTGATGTCTGTTTAGGACCTGCCTTACAACAGGCCTGCAAGCCCTCAGTCCAGCCTCTCTCAGCCTATTGTGGACAGTCTGAGCACTGATGGAGGGATTGTGTGTTCCTGGTGTGACTCGGGCAGTTGTTGTGGCCATCCTGTACCTGTCATGCAGGTGTGATATTCGGATGTACCGATCCTGTGCAGGTGTTGTTACACGTGGTCTTCCACTGCGAGGATGATCAGCTGTCCTTCCTGTCTCCCTGTAGTGCTGTCTTAGGCGTCTCACAGTGTGGACATGGCAATTTATTGCCCTAGCCACATCAGCAGTCCTCATGCCTCCCTGCAGCATGCCTAATGCACGTTCACGCAGATGAGCAGGGACTCTGGGCATCTTTCTTTGGGTGTTTTTCACAGTCGGTAGACAAGTCTCTTTAGTGTCCTGCGTTTTTAGAACTGTGACCTTAAATGCCTACTTTCTGTAAGCTGTTAAGGTCTTAACGACCATTCCACAGGTGCATGTTAATTAATTGATTATGGTTAATTGAACATGCATGGAAAACATTGTTTAAACAATTTACAATGAAGATCTGTAAAGTTATTTGGATTTTTAAAACATTATTGTTGAAATACACAGTCCTGAAAAAGGGACGTTTCTTTTTTTGCTGAGTTTATAAAAGTCAGGAAAACAAACACCAATATCAGGTGCAGACATGTGGCTTCAAAATGCAGTGCAGCTAAGCAATGCAAATTCCACTTCTGAGAAATCTGAAACTTTTCAATGAAAATCTTTCCTATAGTTTTTAAAGGCAGTATATAAATAAGGCACTTGCTGTCTATATAATTCTTTTAATTAAGGTAAATGTCAAATTAGAGTTAAAAAACAAAAGTCTAGAGTAGGTTGTAACAAAACGTAATTGTCATTTTTTGTATTATTATTTTGTAATGTTAATAGAAATACTGTTGTACTCTTCCCATGTGCCTGCTCTTCCTGTAATCAGGTAACAATGTGGGATGTGCCATAGCTAGTCGGTTATTTTTAGCCTTTATTTAAAATGTGCTATTCCACTTCATTCAGTCTTTCACCAGTACTACAGTATATCTTGTACTATTTGTCTATATATCTACTATTTCTCTTCTGTTGCATCTGTAGTTATGTTTCTTAAATTGTCTTGTTTTGCACAGTGTGAACATGTTTATCAAAGTAGTTTCGTATGGCAAAGGTGAAACTTTACATTTATGCAGTAATATTTTTATATGAAGTCAAGGATTAACCAATTGTGTTGTGTTCAAAGAGAACTAAGAAGCATGTTAAGTTGAACAATTTGTACCAATGAGGTACAGAGGTCAATAATGGTGTCTCTTTTAGGGCTTTTCAGTAAAATAGTTAAGGTTGTTAGCAAAGTTTTTATATACTCTAATTGGTGTCAGATTGTTCATCAAAGTTAAAGGGGTTAACTCGATAACAGAACTAAATCAAAATAAGAGCTGAATCCAAATTGTTTGGTTACTCAAGTACTAGTCTCTTGCTGAATCCTTACTTAAATTTCTTAATGTTTAACCTCTCTTAACACAGTTGCTTCCATCTTATATAACATGACAATCATGATATCATAAGCTGCATACCATGTCCATTGTCCATTCAACCATGAAAAACCAGTGCTCAAAATGGCAACAAGATGACACCATCAAAATGCAATGATGAAAATATAAAGAATTGTAAATAAAGATTAATCTGGTATAAACATAAACACATAGAAACATACAGTATTAATAATGCGTTCCTCAGAAGTTGCTCTCAGATGAGTCATGGATAGCCATGGATCCTGCATTCTACTTTTGAGTCCTGTATCAAGTTGTTACCCGTGTGGTGTAGGTACGTTCTTTCTTGTGGATACTCTGGTTTTCTTTTCATATTCCAAACATGTGCAGGTTAGCTTCATTGCAAACTCACTATTGGCTTTGTGTGAATGCGTGTGTGTGTATTTAAATAGGCCTTGAAATGGAGTGGCACTTTACCCAGGGCAGTTTCCTATCTAGTGCCCAGTGCTTCTGGGATAGATTTCAGTCCCCTGCAATTCTGAACAGGATTAAGGGGGTACGGGAATGTTGTGTTATTCATATAAAAATGAGATGTGCCTTAGCTTTACATAGTTTCATCTCACAATTTCCATTCTTACAGCATTTTACAGAAGGAAAAAAGGCAGAAAGAAATAAATACTTTTAACTGCCTGCAAAAGCTAGCTTTTTTTAAACCTACAGATTCCTGCTAGTAAAAGACAGTGGCTAAAATAATCAGGAGCTAGATCTGGAAAAAACGTAGTGAAAGTCAATTCTCCAAGAACTAGCATCAGACGGCAGAATGAAAACACTAAACAAATGAGAAGACGTAATAGATAGTAAGGAACTGTAAAGCTGAAAGTCAATTAGCAACACCAAAACACTGAAATAAACTTTCATGATGGTTTATAAAGTGACACATTAATGACATCATACTGCATGACTTCTGGGAGCATGCCCACTAACAACTGGGAGCAGCAGCCCAACAATGGGACCATTAACTCATTGTATAATTTGTCCCAGCCCCAAACTGCATTGTCCCCTACTGTGGGTTGACATATGGTATGCCATTCTGAAACTTCAGTCACTTGGTCGATAAAGTGATACACTCCAGTAAGATACTGACCTTGTCACCTCTTTTGTATGGTCTGCAGCTTGGCATTACTGAAAATAACATAGGGTCCATTAGACATTTTGATAATCTTTTCATATGTGGATTGTAAAAAAATACCCTTCCTCCTCAAACTGGAGAGCTTCAAGTGGTTCCATTTTGAAAGAATACCAGATTGATTCATTTAAGTGTATAATCTAAGAGGAAAAGCCCAACCTCGCTAGAAGTGTGTAAAATGTAAGATGTAAAACAAATCAGCAAAAGTTCTTAAATATTAGTCAAATAATAAGAAGTAGATTTAAAAAAAAAATCTGCATCCTGTTTTCTGATTTTCCTTAATGTACCATTAGTTCTTGATATCGATTGACATTTAATTTCAGGAAAAATGTTATTTTCCCTGGTGATAGCTTCAAAATCTTCAATCAGGCAATCTTATAATGAACTACATCATCATTAAACTATTATCAAAACTATTACAAGGCATTTTACAGAATTAAAAATCCTGTTTTACACATCTGAATCATAAGCAGGCTAAATGACTTACTGTAAAGAGAAGCATACAGTGAGCTAGTGGCAAATCATGAATATTTGATCTTAAGCCCAACTTCTTAAAGAAAGTATTCACATTGCTTTGAAGAAAAGTGGGACCGGAGTGTGTAGACATTGTCATTTAACCAAACCTGGCGCAGATTATGCTGCACAGGGAATTACAATATTAAAAGGCTTTCGTTGGTGATGATGAAAGGTATAGGAAGGCATAATTTGCTCTACTTTGCCATAACTGGCACCGTGCACTCCAATCTGAAATGAAAAAATGACTGTGCACTTTCAAGTTTCCTTGACCATTCATTTCTCTTAGAAAAGTCATAGAAAATGGCAGCATTTCACACTAAAATAGCTGCATAGTATTTACAGCACATTAATCCTCCAGGCTTCTTTCCATTGTAGATCTCTACAGCTTTGGCAAGAGAAAGAAGCACAAGATCTGAGTTATTTCTTCCTTAACTGGCTATCCTCATTTTTCTGAGAATGGAAGATGCTTAATGCAGCGAAACTGACAGCTGGCATGTGGTTGCATCTTCAGCACAGCTCTGGCCGTGATTCTTTCACACCGCAAACTGTATATGCTTATCAAAATGGTTTTGTCAGTTTTATTTAAGAAAAGAAGTGCTTGTCAATTTTAAGTGCAAATCTGTGCATGCTGTTTTTGGCTTAATCAGTTATATAACATGGCACACTCTTATTTATGCATAAAGCAGTAATAACAAAGAACACAGGACAGTCAGTTTTGCACATTATGGACTAAAATTGCTTTTGTAAATGCAGGCATTGCTGATGTGACTAACATATAGTGTTCTGTAATTGGTCAATTAAAAGTAATTACACAGGATTTCAATTATGTGAGACATTATTCTGACAGTACATGAAATTGAGATATTTGCACATCATTTCCTTATAAAAAAGTATTGTTAATTTTTTTTTTTTTTTTTTACCATCCTCTCAATCTGTCATTATATTGCTATTATTCCTGGTCTCGGAGAACCAAAGCCATCCACAGAACAGGACAGAAAACAAAAAGAGAATTTCATGGAGGATGTCCATAAAAAGAATGATCCCGTTCAGGATTGGTTCCTTTCTTATGCACAATGCAGCTAAGAGACTCCGGTGCCGAGTGACACTGAATTGGAAAATGGATGTATATAAGAATGACCAATGCCAATGCAAAGCATTCACTGCACCTACCAATAGACTTTTTCAGATTTAATTATAGGACAGAATCACGCCTTATTTTATGAGCAATTTTGTTACTACTGATCTCCCTTCTAGAGTTGCTTTTTGTTTTAGCATTGTGACAAAGCCAAAATTGGCACCCCAGCAAGTGGGTTCCATAATGGATAGATGGGTGGGTTCAGAAAATGAATGAATGGAGGGGGGGCTATGACACGATCAGCACAAAATGCTCTATAAAGTCAAAGTAAGAGCACAATTCTACCAATATATACAGTGCCCTCCATAATTTTTGGGAGGAAGGCACATTTTTCCTTGATTTTCCCCTCGGCTGCACACTTTAGAATTCTAAAATAAATTAATTCAAACATGATTAAAGTACATACTGCAGACTTTACTTTTAGGAATTTTACATTACATTTTGGTCCCACCATGTAGAAATTACAACACTTTTTCTACATGGTCTCCGAATTTCAGGGCACCATAATGTTTTGAACAATTGGCGGTGTTTGTGATTAACTTGTGTTACATTGCTTCATTAATGCAGACTTTGCTGTCTGTAGTTGCCATATTTCAACATGAGGACAAGAGCTGCGCAAAAATGTGTCTTTGCCCCAAACATTATAGAGGGCACTGTAATACCACTATATACCCGTATAGAGTAAATAAATAACAAGTATCCCAAAACCATGCGCCATCCTTAATTCAAAATTTTGTTAACACAGCAGTGACAGCTTTTCATAGATGGACAGTCTAATATTTCTTCATTTGTGTTTCCAGAATTAATTAAACTCTGTTGTTGCTTAAAACAGGTTCAACTCCTACCACATATTCTGAGTTGGGCTGAGGTCAGAGTTTTATTTAGCCAATTGAGAACATTGATTCATTTCTGTTTGTTGGAAACTCTAGTTAGTCTTGTCATTGTCATTCTAGAGAATCAAACTTATCAAGTCTCAGGTTTCTTGCTGCGGCAAGTTTTCCTCCAGGATTTTCCTGTGTTTTTCTAAATTCCAATGTTTGTCTTTCTTCACCAGGCAGTCAGGCCTTGATTCAGAGAAAAATCTTTATTACTGCTTGCCTAGGTGATGGTTACAGTGGTAACTGGTTTACAAGGACAGCTGTTCCCAGCCACAATTTCCACTTCTTCATTTTTATTGCCAGACGTTCCCAAGTTTGAGTCACCTGTGGGAGCTTTACATGTCATTCTAGCTACAGTGGCAAAACAAGTGTGTGAACCCTTTGGAAATCATTAAAATAAAGTTTGATCTTTATCTAGCTTGCAATAATAAACACACACAGTCTGATTTAACTTATAACTTACAATTTATTGTATTGTTTTAGTACATTTATCAATACAACAAAAAAAAAATAACTGGAGTCGGGACTTTTCAGTTTCTATTCACAAGAAGCATCTGCTGATGTCAAGCGTGCCTCTCAAAAAAAGAGAAGAACTATGATCAAGAATTGTTGATTTGCGTAAAGCTGGAAAAGGTTATAAAGTACCTTCAAAATGTTTAGATATTTGTCAGTCCAGAGGTAAACAAAATGTGTATAAATGGAGATGATTTAGTATACTGTGGCCTCTCCCCCTAAATGTGGGTATCCAGCTAAGATGGCTCGAAAGACACAGTGCAGAGTGCAGAATGAGGTAAAATAGCCCTAAAGTAACAGCTACAAGCTTGAAGGAAACACTGGAATAGGTTAACATTTCTCTTCATGAGTCTACATAAAACATTCAACAGGCATGTGCTGCTCTCCAAAAACATTGCTTCATGCCTGCAGTTTGCCAAAGACAACCTTGACACTCCATAATGCTATTGGGAAAATGATCTTAGACTAATGAAACTAAGTTTTAATTGGTAAAAAAAAAATGCAAATACAAAATATGGCAATAAAAGGGCTACACAAACCAATTTGAAAACATCACCCCTGTGACAAAGTACAGTGGAGGGAGGGAGCATCTTAATTTAGGGCTGCTTTGCTGCCTTGAGGCCTGGACATCTTTCCATTATCAAGGGACAAATGAATTTCAAGGTTTTAAAAGGTATCCTACAGGATTATGTCATGGTAGCTATCCACCAGCTAGAGCTCAGTAGAAATTGGGTTGAATTCTTGTTTTGTTAGGTTTTGTTTATTCACTGTTTTCTTTTTGTTTTATTTTTTAAGTAATTTGCTGTATAGGTTCTTTAAATGTTATCTGATTGATTGTTTACTATGTTACTTGAAATACAATTAATAAAAAAAGAAGTTGGGTGATGCAGCAGAACAATGGCCCTAAATATCAGTGAGAGCCCAGACCTTAACTCAATATAGATACTGTGGAATAACCTCAGGAGAGCCTTTCACACCAGACATCCTAAGAATATAGCTTGGATTAAGCAGTTCTATAAAAAAGAATGGTTCAGAATTCTTCCTGAACATTGTGTAGATCTAATCTGCATCTACTGGAAGCACTTGTTTGAGGTTATTGCTGTCGAAGGAAGTTCAGCTAGTTATGAAATCCAAGAGTTCACTTAACTTTTTCCACAGTAATATGTGAATGTTTGATAGATGTGTTCAATAAAGATATGAAAGGTTATAACTGTTTATTTGTTACGAGCTTAAGCATATTGTATTTGTCTGCACTTGTGACATAGATGAAGATCAGATCTCATTTTATGACCAGTTAATGCAGAAAACCTAGTACTTCCAAAAGGTTCACATACTTTTTGTTGCCACTGTAGATGCTGAAGCCACCTTAAGTGACTGCTCTGTCATGTGACACTTGGCTGCAAATCATTACCAAGTGTCTTGAACATTACAGTGAAAACAAAACAGACAAGACAACATGATCCGCAAGCAGGAGGTCCACAAACTGAACGTTCACCATGCTTCTAATGAAACTGAGAAATTTCTTCCAGAATTCCCTGTAGGCTGGCAATTTTCAGACTTTCCAAGGCTGTTGCTAATGCTGGAACTGGCTCTGGCATTTATCCCAGAAACAATTCCAGCTAGGAGTATAAATAGCTGCCTCTTGCCAGAGCTCATTGAGTCAGGAGGTAAGGGCAAAAGCTCTTAGCAGGGAGAAAAACAGTCAACGTTATTAAGAGTCTACAGAGCAGAAGGGAGTTCTAATGGTGCTTTACGTGGAAATGAGAAGTGGGCAGCGTCCCCTGAGAGGAGTTACAGTGACTGCCAAGTTTAGGGACTCCCACACATGTAAATTCCCTGGTTAGCTTTCCCTCTTAGCAAAAAAGAAATTCATTCTGATATACAATAGCCTGCTGTTGCTTAGCTCAGGTTGGCACTTCTCATCTCACCATGTAATGGTTTAGAGGAACTAAGTTTTGTGTGCAATATTTCACCCATCACCTTGAATTTAATTATACATTTATTTAATTATATGGTATGTAGAAAATCAGAAAATTTGTAAATAGTCTACACATAGGACTGAGCAACTTTGCAAAGTAGTTAATTTACTTCATTTTTTTTACTTTTTGAGTTTCAATATTAAATAAACCTAAATGAGAAACGTAAGACAAATACACCAGCTAATTAACATATTTAAAAAATGTCATCTATACTAATAAAAGGCAAAGCCCTCACTCACTCACTCACTCACTCACTCACTCACTCACTCATCACTAATTCTCCAACTTCCCGTGTAGGTAGAAGGCTGAAATTTGGCAGGCTTATTCCTTACAGCTCACTTACAAAAGTTAAGCAGGTTTCATTTCGAAATTCTACACGTAACGGTCATAACGGTCGACAACGTCCGCCATGTTGAACTTTCTTATTTATGGCACCATCTTCACGAAATTTGGTAGGCGGCTTCCCTGCGCTAACCAAAACCGATGTATGTACTTATTTCGATGGTATGACGCCATTGTCGGCCGCCATTTTGAACTTTCCAACGTCACTAATTTTCCAAC
>JANRMT010062817.1:40960770-41022351 GCA_026402145.1 Polypterus bichir lapradei | reverse complement strand
GCGTAACGGTCATAACGGTCAACAATGTCCGCCATGTTGAACTTTCTTATTCATGGCCCCAACTTCACGAAATTTGGTAGGCGGCTTCCCTGCGCTAACCGAAACCAATGTACATACTTATTTCGGTGGTATGACACCACTGTCAGCCGCCATATTGAACTTTCCAACGTCACTAATTCTCCAACTTCCCGTGTAGGTAGAAGGCTGAAATTTGGCAGGCTCATTCCTTACAGCTTACTTACAAAAGTTAAACAGGTTTCATTTCGAAATTCTACACGTAACGGTCATAACGGTCGACAACGTCCGCCATGTTGAATTTTCTTATTTATGGCCCCATCTTCACGAAATTTGGTAGGCGGATTCCCTGCGCTAACCGAAACCGATGTATGTACTTATTTCGATGGTATGACGCCACTGTCGGCCGCCATATTGAACTTTCCAATGTCACTAATTTTCACAATGTCCGCCATGTTGAACTTTCTTATTTATGGCTCCATCTTCACGAAATTTGGTAGGTGGCTTCCCTGTGCTAACCAAAACCGATGTACGTACTTATTTCAGTGGTATGATGCCACTGTCGGCCGCCATATTGAAGTTTCCAACGTCACTAATTCTCCAACTTCCCGTGTAGGTAGAAGGCTGAAATTTGGCAGGCTCATTCTTTACAGCTTACTTACAAAAGTTAAGCAGGTTTCATTTCAAAATTCTACGCATAACGGTCAACAACGTCCACCATGTTGAACTTTCTTATTCATAGGTAGAAGGCTGAAATTTGGTACTTATTTCGGTGATATGATGCCACTGTTGGCTGCCATATTGAACTTTTCAACGGTCTTTGTTACTTATGGGCCCATCTTCAAGAAATTTGGTACGCGGGTTCCCAACGCTAACTGAATCCTACTTACGTACATATATACGTCCATAGCCTGCAGCTCAGTCACCCACGTTGTTGGCTGCCTGCCTATATAAGGCCGTCTGTCGCTCCAGTCTCTACATTCCCTTCCTTGCTTCGCCACGGTATTCACGTCTCCCTGCTGATAACTACAGCCTTTTTATTTAATCCACGGCTTCTCCGCTGTTTTATTGTTCATTTATTACGATTATAGTTATTGTATAGGTATTTTAGACTTACTTTACATTTTTCAGGTACCCATTTCCTTTATCATTCCAACCGTACCCCCATTAACATGTCTATCGAGGTAATCACCATCGATCAAAGAACTGTCACTTACCAAGTGGTTTCCATGCCCGGAGATGGCACCTGCCTTTCCATTCTCTTTGTTACATATTGCACAGCCATATCAGGCTCACTATTGATATCCGGAGGAACATTGTGTCTTATGTATTGAATGACTGGGACAGGTTCAAGGTGTGGACTGATGACGGTACAGGAGATAATTATACTACACAGGAGCACTAGAAGAGTGAAATGCTTAAGTGTACCGAAATGGCCAAATATTTTACACCTTTGGACAACCGCCAATGCCTCTTAAACATTTTAGCTTCACAGGTGACGATTTCAGTAGCGGACACTTTGATGTTTAGAAATGTTTAAACTCTCAAAAGCTGGATGTGAAGTTATCAATAAAACTGGTTGTATACTTACAATGCTTGACAGATGCCGAATGTCTCTTCAACACAAGTCCTACAAATACTGTCGTAACTGAAACAAACCATGAAACTCAAACCGATTATGACAGCAGCAATCCAAGCTGTGAGATTTGAAACAAGATTACTGTTCACATGGCCAACTGTACGTTGCATGCTCAAGAGTAAGCTCAGCGCACAGCTACAGCTTGGTCATATTGCAACTGGAGGGCCGAACTGACAACGTGGCATACAAAGAGATCTTTAACAAATAATTATTGGTATATTTTCCCTCAGTTTAAAAAGGTTTAATTTTCTTCTTAATAAAAATTTTAAGGCAGTACTTCACCGCTGCGAAGCGCGGGTATTTTGCTAGTGTTTATATAATTTTTATGTTAGATTAAAAGGAAAGCAACAAAGTTATGTATTTTCACTATTAAAATAATGAGCAAAATCATCTAAGTTGCAGTAAAGAGTTACATTTCCAGAGCGCTTGGTTCAAATTATTGTAGGGTGCATTTCGATATCCTGACTAAACTGCTCACGCCAGCCTAGTCATTCTGGCCCCCTAATCATCCCCTGTCTCTGATTGGCTAACTATTTCTCACCACTTCACCACGTAACAACTGATGTGTGGTGAGAATACTGCTGCAAAATGGCTGCCATTGCATCATCCAGATGGATGCTGCACATTAGCAGTGGTTGAACTGGCCTGCCACCCACTATGTTAAGTGCTTTGTGTAGTGAAAAAAGCACTATATAAATGTAAAGAATTATTATTGTTATTAATATTATTATTAAATCATGACGGTCACTCTGTGGAGTCTGTTCATTTTCCAGTCTCTGCCTGCATTCTCAAAAATGTACGTATTGTGTTTGTTGGTGACTCTAAATTCACCCTGAGTGGTAAATTGTGCCAACAGACATGCTGGTGTCCCATTTACAGGTATTTCCTGCCTTATACCTGATGCCGCCATCATTGGTTTATACTCCCCATGACTAACCAACGGTTTGATTAAGTGAATCTGAAAATGTCCATCCATCCATTATCCAACCCACTATATCCTAACTATAGAGTCACGGGGGTCTGCTGCAGCCAATCCCAGCGAACACAGGGCGCAAGGCAGGAAACAAACCCTGGGCAGGGAGCCAGCCCTCCGCAGATCTGAAAATATGAAAGATGAAAAATTGATCACCAAGACATTTCCCAGGGGATGTAAAACAGATGAGAAATTTGCTTGCTGGTTCGACAGTATGATTATTCAGCACCCTAACAGAAAAGAATTGTAGCAGGACAAAATGTCTTTAATATTAAAATGCAAGGGTCTGATTATTATTACCATACAGGCATAAATGTGTGAATTTGAGAACAATCCTCCAGTACTGACACTCTGAAATAAATGTTAGTAACATCTTCAGATTTCATACTTATAAAAAAAAAAACTGTTTAGAATTCACAGATAGTGCATGCTTAACTACATTAATTATTGAACTCTGAGGTACCAAGAACCAAATTGTAAGGATTTAATTTATGCACAATTCTATAGCAGATTTTGTAATCTTCTTAATATAGCATACAGTATGTTCCGATTATTATAAAACAACATTTCTAAAAATTATTTACATAAAAAGTACCATACAAAACCTTCAAGGGTAACAATAAACTGATATTTAAATGCATGCGTTAATGGACATAATGTAGTTAGCAATTACTGTCTTTCACAAATTAATGACGGGACCTCTTGAATACATCCATCATAAACCTAATTAATCCAATTCAGGGTAAAAGGAAGCTGCCGCCTGTGCCAACAACATCAGAACAATGACTAGTGCCAAGGGGTGGAGCCAGAACAAATGTAGAAGCGGGCACTGTTTTTTAACAGTGAGGGGTGATACATGATTAAAATATTAATAAAACCCATTGTATTTTTGATTTACAACCAATATAACAAAGAATGCAAACAAAAGAAATTACAGCAAACAAAACTTTTACACAATGTAACACTGCAGATTAATAATGTTACTCAGCAAGTCTAAAGCAGCAAACAGAGTTTGTCTCCGCCAAACACAGTAATGTGGCAACCACAGGTTCACAGGTTCATGCCTACAGAAAACCCAAATCATAACACTGAATATATTTTTCAATGCAACAGAAGACAATAAAATAAAGCAATTAAAAATAAAAGATTAATTGGTAACACTTTACATTAAGTGTCCATAATTACACTGTAGCTACTATGTAATTACCTGTATAAGTACAGTGTAGCTATGAGTTATTACTCCGTACTTACTGTGTAATACAAAGTAATGCTATAGTTAATTACTCAGTTGTCATTGTTATTCCACAGTGTATATAATTAAAATGTAACAATTTATCACTGATCCAAAAACAAGTGTACTTAAATAGTTACGATGTATCTGTACTTTCAAAATGTAATAAAAACAACTATGTAACAGATGTTCCATGGTCTGGGCAATTTTAATGGAGAATTGCAGTGATAACTGCATAGGTTTTCGGTGATATTTCAAGATCTGTTTTAAATGGTGAAAACACCTTTGCAAAATGATTAACGCTTTTGCCTCACAGATCCATTATCCTGAGATGGAATTCAGTCTGGAGATATGTGTGTAAAATGTGTACGTTCTACCCATGTCTTCCTATGTCTTCTTCATGGGTTTTAATGCCACATCCCAGGGACATGTAAGTTGGCTTACGTGGCCATATGTGTAAGAGCGTGACTGCTGGTATGTTTGTCAGTGGGCCTTGCAATTGATTGAATGAAGTTTGGCAGTATTATGTTAGGGATAGGTATAATAATAGCCCAAAAAATTCAACAATAAATAGTGTTACACAACTACAAGAATGTGACAAATGTTTGTTTAAGCAAAACATGTCAAGGTTTTTGGGAAAAGCGTAAACCATTTTGCAAAGATGTTTTCACCATTTAAAAAAGATCTTGAAATATCATCAAAAACCTATGCAGTTATCACTGCAATTCTCCATTAAAATTGCCCAGACCATGGAACATCTGTTACATAGTTGTAGTTATATGCCCTAATGTTTTTATTACATTTTGAAAGTGCAGATACAATGTAACTGTGTAAGTTGTTTTTGGATCAGTGATAAATTGTTACATTGTAATTATATTAACTGTGGAATAACAATGACCACTTAGTAATTAACTATAACGTTACACAGTAAGTACGGAGTAATAACTCATAGTTACATTGTACTTATGCAGGTAATTACATAGTAGTTACAGTGTAATTATGGACACTTAATCTAAAGTGTTACCGATTAATCTGCATAGATAGATAGATAGCTAGACAGATAGATAAACAGAACTGTATTTGTCCCCAGGGGAAAATTTGTCTTTTTGAAGATGCTGTTATTATAGTCTTAAACATACACTGGAATGACTAAAAAGTAAGAAAACTAAAAGGAAAGGAAACCTTTGACTTGGTAGTCACAGCCACAGTGAGCCATTATGCAGGAGTACTGCTATTAATGTAATGGAGCCCCAGTAGTGTTTGACACACTTCTGTTGAATAAGTCATTGGCTGAATGTCCAAAGTGTTAGTGTGTCAGAGAGATGATGTGTTTCATTGTTTGTAACGACTACTATCACTAGCAGATCAGGAGTGAGTACAGTAACTGAGCCTGCCCTTTTTACAGACTTGTTAATTCCGTGGTCCCCTCTTGAAGTGATGTTACCAGCCAAGCTCATCACAGTCTAGAAAAATCACACTGACCATCACATGTAAAGGAAGTCACTACTAAAATTAAAAACACAGTGTCCTAAAAAAAGTAGAGTCAACTCTCCCCTGTCTTATACAATTCCTCAGTGTTACTAGACCATTCCAAATATAGAGGCACTTTGATGCAGCGAAAGTAAGTAACCAGTTCCTTGGTTTTGCCGACTATTCTTTCTGCACCAGGAAGCAAAGGTCTCCACCTGACCCCTATACTCTGTCTCATCCCCCTTATTAGTACGCCCCATTAATGCAGAATGAGCAGAGAATGTCTGCTACCTGTTGCTATATTTATGGTTAGAGGTGTACAGGGTGAGGAGAAAAGGATACATGACTGTTTCTTGTGGTGTTCAAGTGTTGCTCACATCCATATCAGAGACACAGTTCTTAAGCCTCAAAAACAGTGGTCTGCCATACAGGTAGTCCATTTTCAAGGACACCATAGGCTCATCCACCAGCATTTCTCTGAGTTTACCCCAGGGATGGTTGAAGGGTATTGAAGGCCATGAAGAAAAAAAAAAACAATCCAAGATGAATATCCTTCTTGAGCTTCTTTTTCTATTTCAAGACATTCCAATATACATCAATAAATAATTTTTTAAGAAATTAGATTCAATCATAACCTCATTTACTTGGAATTCAAAACAACCACTTCTCCAACGGGCGACCCTATAAAGACCTAAGGCAGAAGGTGGCATGGCTCAACCTAAATTTTAATTTTATTACTGTGTGGCAAATATACAAGCTATAAAAACCTGGACATTGACACAAATATATGAACATACACAGGCTTGGTCCACAATAGAAATAAAATCCTGCAATACTAATTTATATTCCTTGATTTATGCCCCAATAAATGCCAGTTATCGCCAATATACTAACAACCCAATTGTGCTTCACTCACTCATATATATAATATACAGTATATATGTAATCCTTAAAGTGTTGGCAGGTTTGTCCAAGTGAGATTAAGCCTTGCGAAGCAGATAGATAATTGCTTCCTCCACTCCAGTCTTTGTCTGATAGACAAACGGCAGTGAGTTTGCATATGTATGTATTAAACTTCAAGAATCACTATTATGTAACTTAACCTACCACTGCATACAGCCAGTAAGGGTACTGAAACAACACAGTTAATGCACTATTGACTTAGTTTTAATAAGTTTTAATATTTAGTTAGAACTGCACATCACCTTAGATAAAATAAAAATAAATTGAACGAATGATATTGCTAGATTAAAACAGAGATACATGAAGACCGATGTTAAACCACTGGGCTCATCACTAGAGAAGTTGAACATAGTGACCCTGAAAATAGAATCTCTGCAAAGTTAAGTACGTTTGATCAAAACTGCACCATATTGTCAAGAACACACAATGACAAATGCAAGCATGAAATATGAAGTCAGCGACAAATGTCTTCAATAATATTTAAACATTCATGAAAAGATGACCCACCCCCTTTTGCGAATTATTTAGCCTTCTGCAAATTCTATCTGTGAAAGAATATTTTTCATTAAAAACCAAAAACAAAATGTGACAAAACAAAAAATATAATAGAAAAACATGATACACAAATGGAAAATCACTAAAAAATCTAAATAAACCAGTAACTTTACTCTGTAATGCATACTGTTATTCATTGCTATATGTAATTCCTTGTAAAAACCAATATCTGTCTTTATGTCAGGATTAATTGATGCAGGTAACAATTAAGCAGGACATAATATTGATATGGACGTCTTTAGCTCTCGAGGAGACGTATTTGCAAGCTTTTCAAATGTCAGTCAGTCAGTCATTATCCAACCCGCTATAGCCTAACACAGGAGTCTGCTGGAGCCAATCCCAGCCAACACAGGGCACAAGGCAGGAAATAAATCCCGGGCAGGGCACCAACCTACCGCAGGACACACACACCCACACACAAAGCACAATTTAGGATCACCAATGCACCTAATCTGCATGTCTTTGGACGGTGGGAGGAGACCGGAGCACCCGGAGGAAATCCACACAGACACGGGGAGAACATGCAAACCCAGGTCTCCTTACTGCGAGGCAGCAGCGCTACCACTGTGCCACCATGCTTTTCAAAAGTAACAGCCACAAAACCTAAAGCTAATAACATTTTAACATGCTATTGAACCTTTTCATCATTTTGTCAGCGTCAACTGAATTAAATTCCTGAATATTCTTGACTACCCTTGACTGAAAAAGCAACCCATTAGCTGCAACTCTGGGCAGAAAGCTTTATATTTATATAATATTTATTTTTCAAAAAGTAATTGTTATTTAGTTTTTTTATGATGTACATTTTTACTATGTTTAAACATATATACTGTACATAAAAATATGATTTTAAGAATTTATGTTGTGGGCAAACATGTCAAGATGGGGCAACTAATCCTCATAGCTTACTCTCTCCCATAGCATCAAGTGTGCTTGTGCCAGTCAAACTCAGGTTGCACTTAAATACACTTATGTACTGTACATTCATGCAAAACCAATTCAGAGCTGTCAGTTAACACACATATCTTTGGTTTGTGTAAAAATCTAAGTTCCTGGAAGAAAACCCTCCCAGACAAGGGGAGAATTACAGAATTTTCAATTAGTGTCTGATCCAGTATTCATTTCTAGGACTTTGGCACTGTAATGCAACAATACTAATCATTGCACCACCCTGCATGCATGTACCTCTTTCAATATTTAACATGAAACTCTCAAACCCATTTAATCCAGTCTACAATTTGGGGTTTTACATCTGTCCTGGAACAACTGAGCACAAAGCAGGAAACAGTTCTGGATAGGAAGCCTATTCATTACAGAGTGAACACACTCACCTTTGGTTCAATTTAGAATCTGACATATGTCTTTCAGAGAATGCAAAAGGAGAACCCGAGTGTCCAGAGAAAAAGCCTATCAGACACAATGTACCATTGTGTGGCTACTTCCAGAATTTTATTCTGCAAAAAGACAGTACTCCTACTATTAATAATTCAGAATGATATTAGGATAAATGTGGCTTCTTTCATTTATAAGAAGAAGTACAGAGAATAATAAAATTCAAGTTTCCTTGTAAACTTATTGAATGTGTCATTTTAGAATCAATATGGATTTTTCTTGTTTTTGTCACCCCCATGTAATGCAGATTTTTATAACATTATCAGTTAATGAAGCATCCATAACATGGCATCCTTGGGTTTGTAAAGTAACAAATAAATCAGGCTACATTCATAACTGAAGAAAAAACTTAACAAGACTACAAAGCCGAATACTCAAAATTAAACTAAAAAGTAAGGAATAACTATTTAATGTTATACAGTATTTCTAAAGAAGAAAAGAAAAGCAAACCAACCAGGCACATCAAAGTGAAAATATGACAGCAGCCTCCACTGAGCTAATGAGCCCTCACACCTTAGTGTGTGTAATTTTGATACACTGTAGCATGATGTGAATGAACTTTCTTGTTACTGTATGTTATTATCTCTATTGGCATTACTAATTGATCTACCTCTCTAAAGTATTTAATGATGCAGTATTGGTGAAATGACTAAGGAACTGGACTTTAAAAAATGGTTCAGTTCCTGCCTGTAGTTTACTGTGAGGCCTTCAGCAAGTCATTTCACTTGTCTGTGCTGTAAAAAATAAAAACAAAAAATATTTTAACAGTTCTACTGCATCCTAAAAGTACTTGAAAGTCGCCTTGCCTAAAGACGTCGGCCAAATGTACAATAATAATAAAGTTACATATGGGGGATTTATTGCTATTATGCTTAAACTTCATTGGGCTACCTATAAAACTATCCACAAAAGATGAGAAAACTGGTCAGATTTCAGACCCAGGTTAATTTTTTTAAATAAAGTGATTCACTGCATTCGTGCATCAAATTTATAATTCTGTCTTTGCATTTGAAATTCAGTCAGTGCCACCTTAAAAGAATACTCTTCCCAAAATCTATAATTTCTTATATGTTATTTACCCCATGTAGTTTGTAGTAATGGCCAAAAATATATATTTTCCCATGTTTACATGCAGAACGGAGGTAAAAAAGTTTGTGACAGAATGAAAGTCCATGGTGACCAATGTTGAAAAACAGCAAACAATCTTAAAACATCCATGAAAAATCTCATGTTAGTCATGTTGCATAACCCACATGTCAAGTCATCCAGTTGTATGCTCACAACATCCTAAACACATGTATTTTTACTAAAATATTGTTAAATACATCACATAAACTAAAACAGAATGTGCTCAGAGGTGCTTGAGCACTTAAACTGAAGACTCATCTCTCCTCTCATTCTTTGGTTAAACATCTAGTCCAGTTGTACCTTATTCATTGACTAAAAATATGTTTCACGTGAAAGTGCAAAGTTCACTGAGAGAAGTGTACAACCGAAGATTAAAAACGAAAGAAAACTGAGTGAAAACATTATCAGGGAGGAAATATGCTTACACTCATACAAATCCAAGATGTTTCAACAAGCATAAGGTCAATTCAGCTTTGCAGTTTCACAGTCCACTGCTAAATAACCCCAAGGTACTTTACATTTCAAATGCTCGCTTGCGTCTGAGCACATTCCATTTTAGGTCACATTACTGGAAGTGATTTACTAAATGATATTCTAGTAAAAATGCATGTGTTTGGGATGTTGTGAGTGTACAACAGGATAACTAAACATATGGATTTTTACATAGACATTTTGATATTGTTTGTTTTTGTTAAAAATTGATCAACAAAGTCTTGTATTCCATTAGATACTTTTTAAAATTTCCATTTTGTATGAAAACATGAGATTAAAAACTTTTCTCAGTCATCACTAGAAACTACATGGAGCAAATAACATATAAAAATAATATATAATTTTTGGATGGAGTATTCCTTTAAAGTGTCCCTGGTCTTCCCATATCTAATTGGTGTATCATCCTTTCAATCACAGAGACATTTATATTATCTTGATAGGTGCTTCACAAATACCCCAGTATAATTGTGTGTGAGTATGTGTGTTTCTGTCCTGCAGTAGTCTGTTTTGATTTGGACTCATTTTACTGTTTCTTTCCCATTGTTCCAAATTTTTGTTGGAATTTTATGTTACGTTTTATGTTAGTTTTTTGGGGTCACTGATTCAATTTCTGACATTAATTTTTTGCTTTGAGGTTGTATTCTCATTTTATGTGGCACCATCTTGGTTTCTTAGGGGTTGCCACCGTTTGTAATTTTTTTGTATACTGTTGCTAGGGTAGTAACCACCGAGAAATGACCAGACCTGACCTGCAATCAGTTCAACAGTATTAAGTGAGGAGATTAAGGATTCTACTAAATTCTTAGCGTGTATGTTTCATAGCTTATGAATTCCCCATTTAGATCCTTTTGCTTATTTGTCTCTGCCACATTTTAGGCTTAGTGCTTTGGCTTCATTATTTGGTTTAATTGACTTCCTACTTTTGATTTTGGCTTGTTTGCTTTGACTATGTTGCACCTTCAGGTCCCAAATTAAATCCAAACTGCCATGTGATCTCCCTTGGCATGGCAGATCCAGTGTTGTCTCTCTCCATTTCCCTGACACTGCAGTGTTTCAGTTCATTTCATTCCCTTTTAGTGCTCATCTCAGTAGACTCTGAGTGTGTTACAGACTACACAGATTAATTAGTCCCCAAACCTGTGCCACACTTTCTCTCTGTTGACCTATAAATGTAAGCTTTGACAGGATTCACACAGAAACTACATGCTACAGGTAGTATTCTGCTTTGGAGAAAGAATTATAGATAATGTATGCAGACTTATTTCAAATTCATCACATAACATTTAAGATTGGCCTGATAACCTTTACATATAGATGGCCTCCCAGAATGTTTCACATTATTTCTTCACCATTTTAGAATTTTATACATGTTTAGATTACTTCTGTAACTTTATTGTATAATAATAGCATTTATTAAGAAACAATATACATTTATGTCTATTTTAATATAATAATTATTAAATTGGAAAGAATAAATGTCTAAAATAAAACCTTAATCTTACTGGAGAACATTTTCCTACCCAGAGTTTGTTTCTGCCTTGTACTATATGTTCTGGCTATCTGCTTTATTGTGATGGATTACGCAAGCTTGGTTTCTTTCTCCTGGAAACTTACATATTCAATTAAAACAATCTTTTATAAATCCGCGGTCAGGAACATTTCAGTGTTTTACAAATATTTAATAAATGAGCCATTATTACTACCTCATAGCCTGATGTTTTATTCCAGTGAATATAGCAAGACTTGTTAATTTATTAAATTCAATTTATCTTTCACAGAGCCTGGAATGACATTACAGTATTGTTAAAGATATATATTATCATTGGTATGCAGCTGAAGATATCTTACAACTGATTGCATGATATGCATTCACCTCCTGATCATATTTTTTTCAAAGACGATAGAAGATTGGAATCTTTTTGAATGACATCTCAGTGGAGCTTACAAATAAACATATTAGCATATTGTATATACGGATAAGCTCATGCTTCAGGGTTAGATTGATTTTGCTTTTTAGAAAAGAAGAGGACTTTGCATTTTAAGGATTTTTCCCTGCTTTCTTCAGACTTGCTTGAAATTCTGACATGAATGAGATAAACTCTATGCTGGCTGAACAAAGAATTTGGTTTTGCAGAACGTTTCAGGATGTAGGAGCCCTGCTCTCAGTCTTCAGTCCTGCTTGGCACAAGATGTTTTTTATCTTAAACTTCCAGTACCAAGAATATGTCAAATGACAGAGAACATTATAGTAAATTATGGTAACCATTCATCTTCACGCAGGCAAGCTTACATTTATGGTGGTTCAGCAGGTTAAGTGTTGTTAAGTAAGATCCTATATAGAAAATTTAGATCACTGATTACAGAGGTGGTAAATTTGTTTTTATTCATTCAGCATCGATTAGGATGGAATAACAAGCAGTAAATAGTTGATTATAAGAAAGATAAACAGAAGGTGTGTTATTATTATTATTTTATTTTTTTACTGCTCAAACCACTTGTCAGAAGAATCATAGTGCGCTTATTAGCGGCATTGTGCCATTGAGGTAGTATTCTGGGTTTCATTCCCATGCCCAGTCATTGTCCTTTTGGAGTTTAGATGTTACTTCCTTTGTCTGTATGCATTTTCCTCTGGGTACTCCAGTTCTTCTCTAGCATTCCTAAAGACGTGCTTGTCAGGTTGAATGATATTTCTAAACTGGCCTAGTGTCAGAATGTGTGTGTGTGATTGTTCCCTTTGATCAAGTGACTCTCTGTCCATGACTGTTTCCTGCCTTGCACCCAAGCCCCCTATGACCCTGAATTAAGCGAGTTTGAGAATTTTATTATATGTCATGTTATAATTTCTGAGCTTCAGCTGTACTGTAAAAGTATTTATAATAATGCCTTGAGGTATGCTCTTCAAAACAATACTATAATGGCACTGTACTAGGTTGTGTATTTCTTCATAGAAGCATTGTTTGATAAATAACTTTTTCATTCTGGAAAGGGTTCTTTGTAGAGATTTCCGATATGGGAATTTTGGGCCGATGCCGATATCTGATAATGTCTATGTATTTATCTGCCGATGCTGATACCGATGCCGATATACATATTTATAAGATACAGAGAAAAATGAGACTTGATATGTCTGGACAAGAATTACAGACAAAGTGATTTATTTGTGTAACAATTTTGCACACCACATTCAATCATTAAAAACAAATGATATCTGCCGCATTTGGCTGGCTACCTGTTGGTTATATGGAAAACAGTTTTGCAGGTTGTTGCTTTAAATAACACTTTTCTCTTTCTTTTTGATAGAACAAATACAACAAATTCAACAATAATCAAAAAAATGAAAACTGAAAAAAATGGTAAAATGTACAATGACAATGAAATAAGCAATACCACTTAAGAATAACATCTTTTGCAGATTATTTACAATCATTAAAATGGCTTCTGCTCAACCACATTTGGCTGGCTATGTGATCCTTTGTTTTACAGTCTGCAGTATTAAATATCACATAACTTTTTTTCTTTCTTTTTGATGGAATAAGTCTAACCAGTCTATAATTTTAAAAAACAGAAAAGCGTACAACAGTAAAGAAATAAATAACTTTTTCTGGAGGCTTATCATTCTTTTCTGTTTTTTAAGCATGATGGGGAGGCTTTTCTTAACGAACAAGAGCATCTCTGCCTTGTCGCAGGAAATTCTGTTTCTCTTTTCATTGATCATATTAGAAGCCAAACTGAATAATCTCTCGCTGTCCACGCTAGTACATGGGGCTGACAGGAACTTGCGTGCTACTTTGGCAATGGTAGGAAACCGACTCCAGTTGTTGTTTCAGTATTTCAGTGGATTTTCATTCCTCGGGTGCTTCAGAAAGAAATCCCTGCACCTGCTGAGTAGCATGCATGCATATACAGTATTATATTCTGCATCATCTTTCATATGTAAAAGATAGATCTGCATTTTGACTTTTACTAGGGCTGTAAGATTAAGATTAGAATCCTTACAATAAAAAAGTATATGCCATTTGAATTGAATGCATGTCTGTATTGTATTTGCTGTTTTTTGAAATATTTTATTATTAATATTTTGCTTTTAACTGTAGATCATGATCTTCTTACAAGTTGCTCATTATTGCTTAAGAGACTCAGGTGAAAACAGTGGCTTCCATGAATGTGATTGGCTCTCGCACAAATAGCAACAAAAGACACACACCGCACTGACACTTTCTAAAGACAATGTTCAGAAGTAAACCAAACAAAATTGTCAGTGATTGCTTAAACAAAGTAAATGCAGTAATTTTTTTATTTTTTTCCTAGAGGCCAGAGGACCTTATATCCCTGTGTCTATTTTTTACAGTAAATAAACTGAAGCATTGTGACCCTTTAAGTGTTTTACAAGTTAAATAAGTGTATTAAATGATACTTTGTTGAGGTCTTTTAAGTATTTTGTGTATTATAATCAATTATTAGAAGACAGCATTTTTCAAAGTAACAAAAAATGTAAAACAAGTTTGTGTTTATTTATGAAACTATTTAGTTAACACACACCGAACAAAAATATGAAGCAAAGAAGCATAGGCTATAGCTGGCTCAGAAACTTGATGAAAACTAGCGATCTTTAAAATGGGTGTGTTTAACACAGAAGATGCCGACCGTTTAACTAATGACTAATAACAATATGAGTTAACAATTTAGAAACACGTATAGGCTGATCCTAAAAAGTTACGTGCAAAATCCCACAGTAGTGTCCAGCACGTCTTAAGTAACATGAAGCCAAAGTTAGTGCGAGGTAAAACCAACGTACCACTCATTTACATTCGATTGCCGTTTTTCTTTCTTGCCTTCTAAGATTTTTTATACATTCGAATTATGTTAGAATAGTGATATTCGATTCGACAGCCCTACTTATTTACTTAAAACAATGTTGTAAAGAGCTCCACAGAGCTTTTTTTTTTTTTTTTACTCACCTCTGTTGTCATCTGGCTGTTTTCCCGAGGCATCAATGTGTTCTCTTCAAGAATTTCGTTGTACATTTCGAAGAGCGTGCATGCCACCTCGTCATTTATCTTGGCCCTTTTCTGTTGTGGACCATCTATCTGTGATTCACTCGTTTGCATTTCGTTCGATGCAAGTTCCATCTGAGCTTACCAACATTTTGAGTGCCAGTGATTTTACATCTGCATCGAAATAGCGGTCTTTGCATTTCGGGTCTACAATAGAGGCAACACAGTACATGGATTTTGTGTAAATATCAATGAAATGATTGTTTACAGCATCCAAGAGAGCGCTTTTACTGGTTTGACTCCGAAGTCAGTACGAGCGCTTTTAATCAACAGTCGTTTTAAAGCATTAACGGTGGGAATAACGTTAGAAGCCAAGGCTTCAGACTGGCAAATTTCTTTTATCAGTTGATCAAATGGAGCAAGGAGTGTGATTATGTTCTCGATCAAACCCCACTGGTTAGGCGTTAAAGTTGCAGGTAACTCAAAATCGGAGGCAAAAGCCCCAAGGGCTCTTTTCTGCTCCAGCAAGCTTTGCAACATATAGAATGTGCTGTTCCATCTAGTCGAAACGTCTTGTTGAAGCATTTTTGGCTGCATACCAAGTTCAGTGTGTATAGTTTTAAGACGCGAGTTGGCTAATTGTGAATGCTTAAAGTGACCGACTATTTTTCTGCCGATCGCTATTGTATCCGAGACGCTGCGCTGGGATAGTACGCCGTCGTTCACGGCAAGCTGTAAAGTATGAGCCATGCATGGCAAACTTGGGATCCCGCATTCCTCCATAGCCTTTGCAACGTTGCGTGCATTGTCTCGTAATACTACGTGAACATTCTCTTTGGGTATTTTCCATGTTTCAAACATTCTTTTAAACGCCCCAGGGAGTGCAGCGTCCATGTGTGATCCAGAGCATTCTTGGGCGTGCAAGATTGCTTTCTGCAATTCAAACTTGCGGCCGATCCACTGAGCAGTTAAACTAAGCATATTAATAGCACTCGTATCAGATGTCCATATATCAGTGGTAAAGCTTATGGCTGTGACATCTTTAGCAAGGAGTTTGTGCACATGACTTTCCACAATCTTATTTAACTCTGGAAGCGCTATGTCAGAGAAATAACAGCGACTGGGTATCTGGTAATGGGGCTCAAGATGCTCAAGCAGCCTTCGAAATCCCGTATCTTCTACAACAGAAAATGGCTGATCGTCCAGAGCAATAAATTCCATCACCTTTGCAGCAATTGTTTGAGCTTTAGGGTTATCTTTATCAGATTTCTTTGATTTCTCAAGTAACTGATCAACGCGTTGAGCAACTGTAGTTTTTGTAGTGTGCGCGGTGGCGCAGGATTCTCCTCTTTTGCTCTGAGGAATTCTGTATATTTGTCAGGATGGCGTGTCTTCAAGTGTGTAATTAAGTTGGTGGTATTGAAATTTCGCACTTTGGTCCCTCCGCACAAAACATTAGTCAAACAAGTGTTGCAAATGGCATATTTTATGTTGCTCTCACTCACTTTGATAAACTTCCACACTGCAGACATTTTCGCACAGTAGCCCAGCGTCGCCTAAACGTCTGGCACATCCGGAAGACAGTGAATGCGTCATCAATATCGGTTCGAATTATCGGTCCAATTTAGTCGTCGGTCCGATGCCGATAAAATTATTTTAACCCATTATCTGCCGATACAGATATAAATCCGATATTATCGTGCATCCCTAGTTCTTTGCCTATGAAATTAATTCTTTGAGCTTTGAAAAGGTTCATAATAAATGGACAAAACAGGAATCTTTAATGTATAGTAGATTTCCTAGTAGGATACTAAGAAATCAAGAAATCCCAAACCAAAAACTAGCCTCTGTTGTTGTTGTAGTAGGCAGCAAGAGTCCTTTTAAAATCATGGACCAATTGCTGTTTCTCCCATCTTTTATTATTTGTTTGTGAATATTTATGGAGACAGTTTTGGATCATTTTTTCGCTCTATAGAACCATTTTGGTACATTTATTTTTAAGAGTGTAGAGGAGGGCTGGAGAGAGTTTGTAAGCCAACCAGTACCAAAAACATCATGGAATTCTAGCAGGCTGGAGAAGGCTAGGCTATTTCCACTGCAGAAAATTAGCACTCACATAAAATTCAAATATTTTTGAAAAGGGTCATTCACATTGTTTTGCTATATCCCTTAGAAACTCTGACCATGCACTCTGCTAAAGTTTAGCAGTTGAATGTGGTCCTTCTTTGCATTTTTGTGATAGCTGACACTTTTCAAGCCTTTATCATCTTCATCAGCTTCTTTCATAGGTTTACCTTGAAACTGTTTTGTTGCACATCATCGTGTAAAGTGTAAGTGAGGCTTAGTCTTCTTGAGATGCGAGTGGCTTTAATTTGCAAGATCAAGTCACACAATAGCTGCATATAAGAGGGAGCCTGCTTGCTGTTTAAGGATCCTCTCAAAAGCATGAATTTTCACAGCGAAATTCACAATGACTTTAATAGAATGGTGTGAGAAATAGTAAAATTGAGGCTATAACAAAGAAAACAAACAATTGTGCTGTTGTTATGGTTTTTGTTTTGTGTGTCTGTGTTTTTTTAATATGCATATACAGAAATTTATTAGTATTGGTTTCTTGTTTTTACTGTATCATTTCAATATTATAGATTGTTTTTGGTTTCAGACGCATTTTATATGCATAGTAACACATACCCAGTACCATCAAGTAATGCCTGGAAGTTGCATTATTACTAAGCAGAATGGTAGCACTGCAGTGCTTGAGATGAGACATCATGAGAATTTTAAATAGTGACAAGAAGATGATGGAGTCTTGCCAAGACCAATCTGTAACAGAGAGTTTACTTTTCCTTTCTTAAATAATAAAATATCGAGCCAAAAATAGTATTGGAAAAAATCTGTGATAAGGTTACTGATTACTAAGGAATATAAATAGAATAACACACAACACTTCTAAAAGACAACATCCGTAATTTCGGATGGTCTGGAAATCAAAGAGCCTAACCTTAGAATGCTCTCGTTCATGATGTCTTACATTATTTGTTGGTTTCCACAATAAACAATATACAATTTTGCAACACACATAATAATATATTTATATTTATTTTTTCAGAAACTAATAACAAATGATCTATAACATGCAGCTTGAATAATAGCAGAAATGGAGGTATCTTTAAAAAAGCAAAACAGGACTACAAGTTAATAAATAGAAGTGGGAAAAAAGCCTTAATTACCTGACTGCAGCAAGAAAATCGAGAAATAAGAATCAGAGCCAAGAGCCAATCTAGACACAATCCATTTGAAATTGAAATACAGACCTCCATTTGTCTTGTTTTAGGCTAAATGAAGTACTGAAGGATGTGCTACACCTGCACTTGGCATGGACAACAAGTTAGCAGCGGCACCACAGCTGTCAAGCTCTAATGTCTGTTTCATTACGTTTTCTTGCTGTTCAGTCCATTTTATTGTTCACACTCTTTTTACATTTTTATATTGATTTTTGAATTGTTGATCTTTCAAGTAAGTACTTTTGTTAATTTGAGCAAGGACCAGGAGATGAGACTTTGGGGCCAGGTAAAAATTGTAGTAACAGATAATCTGCCATCAAATATCAAAAGGAGAAAAAAACCAAAAGTAATTAAGGCTAAAATATTGTGAAAATAATGAAAGTCTGGATGCAAAACAAATATCTGAGAACCTAAATCTAACAACTGAAAATTCCTTATCAATGAAAGCACAAGGCACATGCAAATGTATGTTTGATTTATACAAACATTAGGAAAACTGGGCATGCACTACAGCCATGTTATTCAAGCAGCAAAAGATTTTTCCAAAATTTAGTGACAGGCAGGACATCTGTCCTACATCTAAAACATTCTTTAATAATAGAGAAAAAAGTTAAAGACAGAGTTTTAAATTCCTCAGTGGTCTAAAAAATAATTATTTTTCATAAAAATACATATACATTGTCTGAAATGTCTTCCAACTACTACCACCATGGATGTATTGTGGCCACATGGTGGTACAGTGGTTATCACTACTTTTTCTTACCTCTGGGTTGGATTCTTAATCAGGTCAATGATAGGGTAGTATTTGTAAATTCTGCATGATTTTCTGTTTATGCCAATTGTACCTCACCATGCCATAGATCTCGGTTTGAATCCTGTTTGGATTCTGGTTGTTTGGATACTCTTCATGCATCTTCCGGGGTTTTACCTGGGTAGCTCCATTTATTCCCATATCTCTAGTATAAATGATAGCACTAAGTAGCTCGGTTTATGACTGTGGGTTAGTGATGAGTGAAAAGCTGTTAATAGAGCTATAGAAGTGTTTGGTAAATGTACTGGGCTGATTATTGTGGCAAAAAGTTTGAACCAAGCTGTGCTAACCGCTTTGCCTCTAATACTAGTCTTATACTAACTCCACAGTTCTCAGGTCCTTTGTCTCTCAGAATCTCCCAAACTTGTTTCACTGCGACTAACACCCACAGGCCTTGTAATGCAAAGGATCAACATTATACACTCTGAGGGCTGTTCCTTCCACTACTCGATCTGTGCTACACAGTGAGGAGCATAACATGCTTTCTCTGGCAGTAAAGACACAATGTATAATGAATCTATGGAGAGCAATGAAGTATTTTCATAATATTCTCAATGTGGTCAGCTAATGTACCCCTCAAATGCAAATACTGTGAGTTGTGTATCTGCATACACAGTTCAGATCCGGTCATGCTGCAAAGTGTATTGTTGAGTAAAGTTTTTTTTTATTATTATTATTATTATAGCATGTGGGGTGAAAATCCAGCTGGAGTACTGTTCAGGTAATGACATCACACATGTGTGTATATGCTGTAAATTACTCATGCATGTGTGAAGGAGATCAGGCAGCGCTGTAAAAATTGAGATGATGTATGCATACAGAACACATTTATGAAAGTTCCCGGCGTGCAAAACGTAAATTGGACAGTTAGCACAGATCTAACATTTGCTGCTACAGTTCTGTTAGTAGCAAAGCATCATGGGGAGCTGGGAAAAAAATTGCCTAATTTAGCTGCATCACAGATTTTCAGAGAAAACTATGGCAAACAGGTCATTGCCGATCCAGAAAATTTGCTTTGAAAAAAACAATAGTGTGAATATGTGAGTGAATCCCCCTAATAGGTGGCCTGTATTGCCTTACTCTCCGTGCTGTCAGTACTAACTTCTCATGACAGCGTAATTTCAAACATACAAGCATTAAGATAATTCAGGAATTGATGTATAAACTCTGACTGCTATTAGATTACTATATTTTTAAATAATACCTGTAAGTTGAAACTTTCAAGTATGATAGTTTACTAATGACAAAATAATTTCTGCCTCAGTAGATGGCACTGTGCTGCTATGGATTGTGCGCTAAATTACTTTGGTGTTAAATATGGTAATCTCTGTAAACATGGTTTCAGTGTGGTTATATTTTTCAATGCTGTTTCATCCTCTTTCAGCGTCATCTCCCATAACAGCTAAGAATATGAATGCAGTTGTGTATATTATGAAATACTTTATATTGCATGTTCTAAAATGCATTGTAATCTAATTGTTAAAGAGCACCCTGTAATGTTTAGCTCAGTATTTCTAAGCTTAAGCACAGTGTAATTACTTAATAATTAGATTTTTCTGGATGTACATAAGCATTCTATTTCAAATGTGACCTTATAAGAATATTATATTTTTTTAACCATGATCAATCGACTTGCACAGGTTACAGCATACTGTATAACCCAGTAATGTAACTTTTTAAATCAATTTTATACACTAAACTGACAGTAGACTGGTAATAAACATTAAGCCAAAATATTGAATCATATATCTAATATGTGAATATCCTTCCTTTACCTAAAACTTAACTGTCAGTCACATTAAACTTAATTATATTCCAGTCAATCTGTAAGGCACTGAAGAATCTTCTAACCCACCTAATATATATATATAACTATCACATTTATCCAGGAAGTTTTGTACGGTTTTAGATTAACTCTTTACATTAATGAATGGAGCAGTAGCCCCAACACTGTTCTCTCTGGCACTCCATTTATTACATGTAATTCAGACAGATTATTCACTTTTGTGGTAAATAATCAAGCCTTGACGCACAAAGAGGTTTGGGGCAGCCTCCTGTATACTTGAGAATTGGCTGCAAAATTCAAAAAAAGGTTGAGAAAATGGTATTTGCAGACAAGAGTCTAAAACAGACCTTCCCAGGTTAATAAACATGACAGATATATAGTGGAACGGCAAGAAAGAGGAGGAATCTTGGGACTGGAACCGGAAATGAGGTTATTGGGCTGCAACTTCTTGGAAGGCAGAACTGTAAGTGACGTCTTCTGGGGCGGAATCTTTTTGATTTGGTCTGTAGGGAGATAAGAGAAAGGATTAATGCACTCTGCCACCCCCTGGTCTAATTGGGAATTACCTTCTTTTGAGCCCTTTAGCAGCCTCCCATGACCACATGTGTGACACTGTTATTCATCTAGAGCGGTGAATCCCAACGTGTGTCACACACCCCACTGGGGGGCAATTTGATTTTTTTAAAGGTGCAATTCAAGAATTTAGGTAGAGTGGACCCTTGGGTCACAACCGTAATTCGTTCCAAAACTCTGGTCATAACCCGAATTAGTCATGACCCGAAGTAATTTCTCCCATAGGATTGTATGTAAATACAATTAATTCGTTCTGGACTGTACAAACTGTATGTAAATATATTTTTTTTAAAGATTTTAAGCATAAATATGGTTAATTATACCGTAGAATGCACAGTGTAATAGTAAACTAAATGTAAAAACATTGAATAACACTGAGAAAACCTTGAACAGAGAAAATTAACATTGCAAGAGTTCACGCTACAGCCTTACAAACCGCTCGCTATAAACACTTTTTTTAATGAGTTTTAAGCACAGGGAAAAAAATAAACATTTGAATAATCCTTAATTTATATAAAAACTAACCATAAACAACCAAGAAAACTAACCTTGCATGAGTCGAGTTCTGGCATGAAGGAAGTGAGGAGGAACTGGGTGGAGAGGAGATTAAAGTTTTGAGGTAAAGTCCTTCTGCGCGATGCACGTCTGACCGAGAACAATGTACTGTACAGGAAGAGACTTAACACATGCGTAAATCACCGGCGAACCGGAAGGGAAACTGGCTTGTTCGTGTGTGGTCGTGAACACATGCAAAAGTTTGGCGAACTTTTTGGTTGTAACCCGATTTGTACATGTTCTGAAGCGTTCGTGACCTGAGATTCCACTGTAAATTAAACAATTTATAAAATGAAAAAACAGAAATTCACTGTTAAAAATGATAGAAAAAAAATAAACAAATAATTTTTATTTTTATTTTTTACAGAGACATTTATATATTTATATAAACATAGAAGGGATGGTGAAGAACCCTTTAATTTATGAGTTTACAACCGGCATGGGTTTTTCTACTTAGAAATCGTTTTTACCATTAAAATAATATGAATTGTAACAATTATTATAAAACTTTGCAATACAGTATAACAAAAATATAAAATGATCAACAGAAAAAGCTGTCATTAAAGTTATTTTATATTTATGAATATCACATTTCTTATATGTTTTCAAAACTGTGTTTGCTGTATTTTCATATTACTTCATATTATATTATTTTTTTTAACAATTTCTTAGTGATTTCTTTGTCAGTACTTCAACTATCCTTTCCCTCTTTTGTTTCCATGCTCTTTGGATGCTTGTTTAATTAATGGCATTATGGGCTTCCTCCAGATGAGTAGGAGTTCACTTTTTGAAAAGGTAATAATAAGAATAAGATATATGTTACAGTGGGGGACATCATGATTTTAGAGAAGCTTAGGTGGGGGATGGCCAAAAAAATGTTGGGAACCACTTATCTAAACAATGTGGTTTGAGGATTAGTCTCTCATGGTGAACAATATCAAGCGCTTTTGGAATGTCAATGTAGAAAACATCATATGCTGTAATGGTCTCAAATGTTTTGTTGCTTTCTTATAGTGTTACAAAAACACTGACTTAAGTTTTGCTGGCTGTCATATAACAAACCTCAAGTGGATAGCCATTTTAACTTATCTTTTGTAATTGCTTATATTAATTTACCGGTGATAAGTAATTAAAATCGCCTGCCTATAATTACTAGATAGCCCTTGATGCTGAAGTGAGTTAACCTGCAATTCACAATGTCTTACTTGTGAAAGTCCATTATGTTGAATGGTGTTGGAACTTGATGAGGGCCCCTTAAGTATTCTTAACAGAAGTTGAATATATCCAATTTATCAATTAGTCTGCCTTTATATTTTGTTTTTTGCATGCAAATAATTTTGGTGGTAGATTGTCCATGTTTTACTCAAACATCATTTCAGGGCTGGTAGGAAGGTTTGTACTTACAGCTTAAGAAAATGTAATACAATGTAATTCAGGCACATAATGTAAAAGGAAGCTGAAGCCTGTATGGAGCTGCACTGTAGTAGATTAAAAAAAAACAAAAAAAAAAAACAAAATAAAATAATACAGGAATAACTGTTAGAATGTAAAAGAGAAAGGGTGTATTTGCAAGCATGATTTGTGTGTTAACACTTAAATTATAGAGACTGGGGCAGCACAGTGGCGCAGTGGGTAGCGCTGCTGCCTTGCATGGAGTTTGCATGTTCTCCCCGTGTCTGTGTGGGTTTCCTCCCACAGTCCAAAGACATGCAGGTTAGGTGCATTGGCGATTCTAAATTGTCCCTAGTGTGTGCTGAGTGTGTGTGTGTACGCCCTGCGGTGGGCTGGCGCCCTGCCCGGGGTTTATTTCCTGCCTTGCACCCTGTGTTGGCTGGGATTGGCTCCAGCAGACCCCTGTGACCCTGTAGTTAGGATATAGCGGGTTGGATACTGGATGGATGGATTATAGAGACTGAGAGCCATATAACTAAGATTTAATCAAGAGCTGTTTAACAAGACTGCATAATAGTGAAAAGACCACCATCTGGAGATTTCGGCTATTGGGCAGATTGTAACTAGTGTGCCATGTCTGTAACATGTAAGCAAACTAATGATGTGGCTTTTATTTTATGTAATTTATCCATTTGTCCTGTTTTCCTTCTGCATCTCAAAGACGTACCTGTTATGTTGAATTGCTGCTCTCTACAGGACCTGTATGAGTAAGCATGTCTTGTGATGGGTTAGTGTCTTTTGCAGTGCTGATTCCTGTTTTCCACATATTGTCAAATGAGCTCTTCACACTACAGACTTTACTTGGAATGAGGAAGTCTGAAAAATGAGCAAATTCTTTAATTCAAGAACATAAGGATCTGATCCTTACCCCTACAATATAGGATGCAAGATGGGAACCAGCTCTGGAACAGGGTATCAGTCATGAATAAATGTACCCATCCATTTTTCAAGCAGGTTTTGTCAGCCTCAGAGGAAACAAATCCCTCACAATCCCGCATGTGAACACCCTCTGTAACTCACTAAATTATATAATTAACATGGCATGCACGTCTTTGCGATGTGGGAGGGAAATTGATGTACCTGAAGATCACTTAAGTGAAGATACTGAACATTTAAAGGCTCAGAGGCAAAAATCATACCAGAAACAGTGAGGCAGGAGTGCTAGCCACAAGGTCAGTATGCACCTCAAAAGAATATATTCTGGCAAATATTATTAAATTTTAAGTCACACCTGCAAGCCTTTTGAATAAAAAATATAATATAATATAACTGTATGCAGCCACAGAACAATGTCCTGTAACAGAATTATGCATTCTATTTCCTATCGCACCATAACTAACAAATCCCCGGCCATGCATAGAATTGAGCATTATTATCAAAAAACTTGTTCATATAATAAAGAGTACAGTTTATTAATAAGACTGTGCATGGAATATAATAGAATACAGAACATAAAAAATGAATTTCTAGGGAATCAGCACACATTGGGAGGCTCAAATGATACATAAAGACAGGAAGAGTAATTAGGAACTTGCAGATCAAGCTGGGAGCTCATGCAGAGTGCAGTAATAACCTTTACATTTGCGGAGAGCAGATCAGCGCTATCTGTCTTAATTTACTATGCTCTCTTTATTAGATAAGTGCTTCATAAGGACAGATGTAGTGTGGCAGAGCAGTATCTTGTCCTCCTGGGTCCTCTAAGTCAAAAACACATCCACTGTTTTCACCTAAAAGCCATTGGTTAGTCTGGTAAGAGACTTGCATATACTTGTTAGGTCCTTATAGCATGGAGGTGATGGATGGAATGGAGAAAGATCAACTTACTGTGTCTTTACAAGGGCTGTGGAAAACCTGGGGCACCCTATAGTCATAAAGTAAATAAAAAAAAGGAAATAAAATGTGATGCAAGAGCTCATCTCTCAGATACTTTCCTATCATTTGCAACTAAAAAAAAAAAAACTCCACGCAAGACAATAATAAGCATAAAAACTCCCACTGTTTGTGCAAATTATTCTCCTTTAACAGCTTTGCAGCATGTTTATTTAATGCACTGTCCCTCATCAAATTATTTGATGGTGAAGTGGACTTTGTATAATTGTAGCGCAGGCTGTAAAAGGAAGGTGTTTTCTTTTAATAAGAAATAATGATGACAAAGATGTTATTGAGGATCAAAAAATAGTTATTAATTGCCATTGGTGTATTGAAAGTTCTTGTGCTCTTGCTAATGGTTAGAGTCTGTCATAACTCCTCATTGTGCTCTTCTTTGAACATAAAGGAGTCTTGTGTGAACTCACACCATGAAAGCTGCACTGCAGATCACAAAACATTAATGATCCCGAGTTGTGTTTCTATGGAGCAAGCTCTAAAGTGGTCTCAAATGTAGAATTTAAACAATAGGCAGTGGGAGTGACATTAACACTATATTTTCAAAGCTAGACTTTCAAATGCCCTAATTAATAGAGAGAGAATAGCTTAAAAGCGGCATTTTAGCATCATTCATATTTCATGTATGAAATAAATCAATGGGATTACTAAAGGAGCTCCTACACCGCATAACTGGTCAGTGTATGTAATATTTATATGGTCTTTTTAAATTAAGCTCATTATATAAAGGTTTCCTAGCAGAGAGTTCTCCCCCACAGACATGCTGACTCTATGTACCTGCATGTTTATTTTAAATACTATTTTAACATTTAGTACTTTGTAATATTTTGCAGGTCAAAAGTGAATATACGGCACACTAAATGTCTGTTTTCTCTTATTTACTGCACACTGGTGGTATGGTGGTGCAGTAGATGGCTCTTCTGTCTTACAGCTCTAGTAGACTGCGTTTGGATGTCAGCTCCCTCACTGTCTGTCTGGAGTTGCTCATTGTTCCTATGTCTGTCTGTGGTTTTCTCTGCATACTCATCATTATTGCAATAGCTTGGGTTACTGTTAACTTTTTTTTTAATTATGCATTGCAATGTTTTCCAAAGCTATAGGTGCTAGAGTTTTTTGCTTTCTAAGATCATTCTGGTGCTTTTTTTGAAAATTGCTTGAATAACAGTAATGAGTAGAGGAGAATCAGTAACAAACAGAGGAGGGTCAGTAATTCTTCTTCTCCTTCTTGCATATCAAAGTAAAAATGGCTTCCACCCTATTTACTAAGTGGAACCTAATCAGTTTGGATATGCAGGAGCAAATATCTCCAAGATGCCAGTATTTTAAAGGTTTTCTTCTTCTTCTTCTTTTGGCTGCTTCCGTTAGGGATTGCCACAGCAGATCATCTTCTTCCATATCTTCCTGTCCTCTACATCTTGCACTGTCACACACATCACCTGCATGTCCTCTTTCACCACATCCATGAACTTTCTCTTAGGCCTTCCTCTTTTCCTCTTGCCTGGCAGCTCTATCTTTAACATCCTTCTCCCAATATACCCAGCATCTCTCCTCTGCACATGTCCAAACGAACGCAATCTCGCCTCTCTGACCGTCCAACCTGAGATGACCCTCTAATGTACTCATTTCTAATCCTGTCCATCCTCTTCTCACCCAATGCAAATCTTAGCATCTTTACCTCTGCCACCTCCAGCTCTGTCTCCTGCTGGTCTCACTAGCATCCTGTAGATCTTCCCTTTCACTCTTGCTGATAACTGTCTGTCACAAATTACTCCTGACACTCTTCTCCACCCCCTCCACCCTGCTTGCACTCTCTTTTTTCACATCTCTTCCGCAATCCCCGTTACTCTGTACTGTTGATCCCAAGTATTTAAACTCATCCACCTTTGCCAACTCTACTCCCTGCATTCTCACCATTCCACTGACCTTCCTCTCATTCACACCCATGTATTATGTCTTGTTCTTACTTACCTTCATTCCTCTCCTCTCTAGAGCATATCTCCACCTCTCCAGGGTCTCCTCAACCTGCTCCCTACTCTCGCTACAGATCACAATGTCATCAGCAAACATCAAGGTCCAAGGGGACTCCTGTTTAATCTCATCTGTCAACGTGTTCATCACCATTGCAAATAAGAAAGGGCTTAGAGTTGATCCCTGATGTAATCTCACCTCCACATTGAATGCATCAGTCTCTCCTACCACAGACCTTACCATTGTCACACTTCCCTCGTACATATCCTGTACAACTCATACATACTTCTCTGCCACTCCCGACATCCTCATACCACAACTCCTCTCGAGGCACTCCGTCATATGCTTTCTCCAGGTCCACAAAGACGCAATACAGCTCCTTCTGGCCTTCTCTATACTTCTCCATCATCACCCTCAGAGCAAACATCGCATCTGAGGTGCTCTTTCTTGGCATGAAACCATACTGCTGCTCACTAATCATCACCTCCCTTCTTAACCTAGCTTCCACTACTCTTTTCCATAACTTCATGCTGTGGCTCATCAATTTTATCCCCCTGTAGTTACTAGAGTCCTGCACATCCCCCTTATTCTTAAAAATCTGTACCAGTACACTTCTTCACCACTCCTCAGACATCCTCTCACTTTCCAAGATTCGATTACTCCAGTACAGTATTTTAAAGATTTTATATGTACATATGTAAACTTTGGGAAGTTTAAGCTATTTGAATGTTTAGGTTTTGAGCATTATAACAGTATGGAGATTGCTCTCATGTAGAAACAATTAATTCTAAGCTGAAGACTTGCTACTTTGGTCTAGAGCTGCTTATTAGGGTTTTCCTAATGGAAAACGTAAAAGCTTGTCAATTGTTATGAACAGTTACTGTCTTTCTTGTTGAATTTCTGCTGAGTAACATGGTGTCACAATTACATAGCCAAGCTACTCCTTCCGGCCATATCATGTGACATTAGACATGTTGGGAGCCTTGAGATTCTACATAAAAAGTAATCAGTCGGCTACTTTTTACAATCTCGAGTACCTACTTATGAAATTGTAGAGTACACAAGGAGGGCAGCCAGTCGTCAGAAATCTGACTTTGTTATACCTGACCATGGATGCCTTAGAGCAGGGGTGCCCAATGCGTCGATCGCGATCGACCAGTAGATCGCAAAGGCAGTGCAGGTAAATCTCATTGCATTCAAGAAAACATTTTTTTAAACGTTAGTCTATCATATATCCTCCCTATGGCATTTGCCACTTGAGTGACATACAGGGCGGCCAGTCTGAGATCTCTTTTCTTCTAACACATGGGTCATCCTGCACGCACGATCAAATGCGCGAGCTACTGCAAAACTCTGGCTATCTAAGTAATCTAGTTAGCCTTCCAATTTATATCGACTAAAGAAGGGATTTAAAAAAAATTGTTTGGGGAGGGTACGGGCTGGATATGAAATTGGAAGAGGATTTTTTTCTCACAATGTCACAATCGAAGTGCGTTTGTCTGATCTGTCAATCTATCATTGCTATTCCAAAGAAGGAAAATGTGGAAAGGCACTTTCGAACTGTTCGTAAAAACTATGAAACTTACCTCCTTCGGAAGAACGATCTGAGAAAGAGAAAGGAGAGGGAACTAAAATCGCAGTTAATCGGACAGCCGTCATTTTTCACTCTGATGAATTCAAAAGCAAAGGCAGACACGGAAGCATCATTCCGGGTGAGTCACTCGATCATTAAGCATAAGAAGTCCTTCCAAGATGAAGAGATGATAAAAAGAGGCCTTCATTGAGGCAGATGGCTAGGGAGAAACTCCTGCTGAGATTTCAAGACCCCTGGCCAGAGAAAAAGGACTTTCTCCTTGTCATTAAACATGCAGAATACACGCAACTTAATAACAATCAATGGCCGCTGTTTACCTTTATTTTAATGAGAATGCATTATTGCTGGTCTTATAAAGTAATCCATGCCATGTTTGACTCTAGTTCCCATCATCCATCCATTAATTTTCTAAATCCACTAACCTAGGACATGGTCATGGGGCAGCTGGAGCCTATTCCAGCAGTCCCTGTATTTGTTGTACAGATTAAACTAACATGAAGACTTAATGATGGCATGACAAACTACATCCCCACCTCATCGTGCTTAGGTTTTCAAGATCAGATCTTCAGTATAGAGCCTTTGCTAAAATGAAAAAGTCCAAAGAAATCCCCTTAGGCTAAAAGGGCTGCTAAACTAGATTGATTGAGGACTGACATGGGGGTCAAGTTGTTTTCTGTTTAAAAAAGTGATAGCAAATAACTATAAGTCTTTCTGAATTTTTATGCTGCTTCTTTTAGTATTTTCCATCCCTCTTTTGATACAAATTTTATAGGTTTACTCACTTTATTGGAATCTACAGGATGGCAGGCGGAGTGGTGGCTCTAAGGCTCGGAATCTGCACTATCGGAAGGTTGCCGGTTCGAATCCCGTAAATGCCAAAAGGGACTCTGCTCTGTTGGGCCCTTGAGCAAGGCTCTTAACCTGCAATTGCTGAGTGCTTTGAGTAGTGAGAAAAGCACTATATAAATGCAAAGAATTATTATTATTTTTAGTGAGACCAGCTATGGTATATGGGCTGGAGACGGTAGCACTGACCAGAAAGCAGGAGACCGAGCTGAAGGTAGCAGAGTTAAAGATGCTAAGATTTGCATTGGGTGTAACAAGGATGGACAAGATTAGAAATGAGTGCATTAGAGAGTCAGCTCAAGTTGGACGGTTGAGAGACAAAGTCAGAGAGGCAAGATTGTGTTGGTTTGAACATGTGCAGAGGAGAGATGCTGGGTATATTGGGAGAAGGATGTTAAGGATAGAGCTGCCAGGCAATAGGAAAAGAGGAAGGCCTAAGAGAAGGTTTATGGATGTGGTGAAAGAGGACATGCAGGTGATGGGTGTGACAGAACAAGATGCAGAGGACAGAAAGATATGGAAGAAGATGATCTGCTGTGTCAACCCCTAACGGGAGCAGCTGAAAGAAGAAGAAGACTCACTATATTGGAATCTACACCTTTTATGTAAAGTAGAAAAGTCAGCAGCCTTAGCACAGGCCACTGATGGTTCTGATGATGACTTATCTGCATGTGGAATATTCTCCTCATATCTGTCCTCTTTGTATCCTGTCCATTAAACACCCCATAGTCCAATTGTGTATATTACTGTACCACAGATGCCGATAACTTGTAGCTTAGGAGTTACACTTTGCTGCCGAACAATTAATAAGCAAGTAGTTCTTACCTTATCCTAGCCAGTCTTCTCAGTCTATGGAGGGTCACAGTAGGTGCTGGTTTTTGTTTCACCTAAGACTTGCCTTTAATTTAAACTCCTGTGTTAATTAAACACCCTCTTATGCATTGCATTAGACCTTATTTTTGTTCTTACAGAATGACACAATAATAATTACATTTTATAGGAATTAAAAAATATAACTACATTTTCCAGATGTAGAGATTTTGCAATGTTATTTATTTTAAAATGCAGTTGTTAAGCATTTACTGGTTAATGATTTCAAGGAAGATAGTGTTATTGAAATAGCTCCTTTTCTTTACCATTTATTGCATAGGTCCTCTCCTTTTCAGTGTTCATTAAGTGAAATAAGAATGAAGTAAAAAATATATTTCTGTTTATTTAAACTTATTGAAAAAAGTACAAATTTTGCAATGAAGTATCTTTTTGACTGCAAAGTAGGAACAGGGGAAAGGCAACCTAATTACAATTGGAGTTTAATTTGAAACAGTATTATTTTGTTAAATACTGTCAGTTAACAAAGAGCCTTTCGTCTTTTCTGCTTCTGTAATTACAAGGCTTTTATGAAGAAATAAAACAGCAAAATCTTCAAATGAGAGATCAATAAAGCTCAGCCAAACTTGTTAAATTCTTTTTAAAAATAACTCAACCCTGTTGTGCATTTTTCCATTGACATAATACAGGTTAAAAAAAGTGGGAAATAATACTTAATTATGATAGGTGTTTAACAAACATCAACAATTCGTTGAAACAAAAAACCCACCTCCACTGCAGCCCCCTATGGACTAAGCTGTGTAGCTGGGCCTTAGATGTTCCTATGCAATTAGTACACTGGGCAATGACTTGAGAATATTTTACTTTATGTAATAAAGACACAAGGTCTTTTGCAACAAATGCAATTGCATTAGTTTCAATTTTATTCTCATTTTCATTAGAAATTGTAGGAAAATACCAAAACAAAAACTGGAAGTACCATTCATTTAAATAGAACTGAAATGAGACAACTTGTATATATGTTTTTTTTACCTGATTCAGTCACACTAAATAAAAGTAAAGATGTCATTTTTTTCCTTTCAGCATCTTCATTGTAAAAGATGTAAAAAAAACATGGGATATAACATGGGATAAAATATAAAATATAAAAACAAACAACAAAAAGAAACTTGAGTTCTTTGGAAGCTCCTATTTTTAAAAAAAGCGGTGGTTCAATTGCTGACACAGTCTTCATCTTTGTGGAGTATACTCACAGTATTCACACACTTCTCAGAATTGTGCATTTTGACTTAATTGGTGATTATAGCCTTTCCTAATGTTAATGGCTGTGAGCAAAGCATTACTTAAACCTGCACTGGGCAGACATTTGCTCCAGAATAGAATGCTGCTTCACACCCACTGCTACTGAAATAGTATCTGGCTCCTAACAATGTAATGGAAAAAGTGAATTCAATAAACGATTGGATGAATGGATTTATTAAAGGTAATATCTGCATTTAAATAACTTGCACCTTACCATTACTAAAATGACTTTATGAGATCATTAGCAAAAGGGGTCAATTTTAGTTACTTGAATTTGATGTGCCATCAAGATGCTTGCTGTTATTATTAGGTAGAAACATTTAATTTTAATTTAATACCCTTATACATTTGTAAATTATTAGGAAACTTTGCAACTGTATAGATATGCATACAGTTCATTGTATGCAATATAATGATCTGCCTCCTTTCCACACTTGGTTTCTGAGTATTACAAATCTCCAGTTTGATGTGGTATACAGTATGTATGATGGCAGAATTGTGGCTGACAACCTCTCTGTTTTTGATTTCCTAAGTCTATGGCATTCTCATTATGCTTAGACCTGGGATTACGTCCTATTAAAGGCAAACACTTAACTTCTGACCTTCAACATTTGTTTAATATAGTATATTCACCCATTATATCTAACACCTTATCTAAGATCGTATTATCTTTATATGTAAAAAAGGCATTAGATATGGTTGAATGGGACTACCTATTTACCACATTGCAGCAGTCCTAAAAGCATTAGCAGATTTTCTGAAGATATCTGGGCTTAAAATCAATTTGAATAAAAGCGTGCTTTTTCCAGTGAATTCTCTAGCACGTAATATCGGACTGACCACCTTCCCATTTATCTTAACAGATCAGTTTAAATATCTAGGGGTAAATATTATAAGTGAATATAAAGTTCTTTTTCAACAAAATTTTGCTGTCTACATGGAAAGAATTAAACAAGATGAGACTAGATAGTCTACCCTCCACCTTACATTAGCAGAGAGAGTCAACATTGTTAAGATGACCGTCCTTCCCAAGCTGCTGTTCCCATTTCAAAACATCCCCGTATACATTAACAAATCATTTTTTAAGTAATTAGACTCAATCATAACTTCATTTATTTGGAATTCGAAACATCAATGCATCCAAAGGGCAACTCTACAGTAACCTAAAGCAGAAGTGGACTTGGCACTACCCAACTTTCAATTTTATTACTGGGCAGCAAATATATAAGCAATAGAGACCTGGATATTCACACAAATTGATGAATATCCACAAGCCTGGCCTGCAATAGAAATAAAATCTTGCAATACTTCTTTATATTCCCTGCTTTGTGCCCCACTTAATGTAAACTACCATCATTATACACTAAAAATCCAATTGCCCATCATTCTCTCAGAATATGAAACCAATGTAGGAAGCACTTTAAGAAAGAAAAGCTTTTATCTGTTGCACCCTTACAAAACAACCATCTTTTTCCACCCTCTCAAATGTATACACTATGCCATGTCTGGAAAATGTCTGGGATTAAAACATTAGAGACTTGTACATAGATAATGTATGTGCATCCTACGAAACAATTACACTTCAAATACAACTTCTCATCAACATAGTTCCTCCACTGCTTTCATGCTAGAAGTTATATAGAACCTACTTAATTTTCTTCATCTTCCACCTTGTTCTATTCCAGAAGAATTACTGATCAGTCTTGAAGACTCAGATTGCATCTCTACAATTATATAAAAATATTTCAAAGTCTCTTCCTTTCGAAGTCCCCAGAGTACATTGAGGAAAGGATCTGTCACTCAGCATTTCAGAAAAGGAGTGGAAGGCAGCAATGCACAGAATATACTCGAGCTACATATATGAAAAGCATTCAGTCATTCAACTTAAAATCTTTTGTCGAGCGCATTTATGTCATTTAAAATTGTCCAAAACGTTTCCTGGGCAAGGTTCAACCTGTGAACATTGCAATCTAGCTCAAGCCTCACTGGGCCACATATTCTGGGCATGCACCAAATTAACAACATTTTGGACAAAAATCTTTGCATGCCCATCAGACAGCCTTGGTATCACAATCCCTCCGAACCCATTAACAGCTCTGTTTGGTGTACTTCCAGGCGACCTTAAAGTGGAGAACAAACAAACTGTAATTTCCTTTACAACACTACTAGCACATAGACTTATCTCGCTCAACTGGAAGAATCCCATACCACCACACTTAAGTCAGTGAGGAACCGATGTTCTATACTACTTAAAATGGGAAAAAATCTCATTCACACTTAGAGGATCTGTTCAAACTTTTTAAAAACATTTTAGAATAAGATTCAATTACGGGGAAAAGGATACCCTTCTTTTCTTGCTCTTTTTATACAGTAGCTGCTTAATCTGGGGTGGGGGTTGAATTTTGCTTTGATTTGTTAAATTTGACATGACTGTATGGAATGTTATCTGTTTCTAATTAAAATCAATAAAAATGTAAAAAAGAGACCTGGAATTATTTTATAAGCTTTCGGTTGTGTAATCTGTATGTCTGACAACAAATTTGTCTCTTGTTAAATTTAATCCAGTACATGTTGTAGCATTCCACTCAGACAAAACTGGCAACACTGTGAAAATTATGTTTTTTGTTTTTTCCAGTATCTATCTATCTATCTATCTATCTATCTATCTATCTATCTATCTATCTATCTATCTATCTATCTATCTATCTATCTATCTGTAAGACCATATAAGATGAGACCTGACATAAGATAAATGATGAAGGGAAGTAGATACTTAGAATAAACTGAAAGGGAAAGATAAACATATACATACTGTATTTGTCTTAACATATATGTCATAATGCATTTGCACCCAACTAGAATGGTCATACAATTGGGCCTGTTGTTTCATGAATATTAAATATAACATACATAGTTTTAAAGCATTATCCATTCAGTCTGTCTTGGCAATGGATGTTGTAAGATAGGAACCATCTATGTAAGGGAGGCTAGTATACCCAGAAATTACACAGATTTTGCTATGTGTGTGCTTAGTGAACCTCCTGTCATCTCTATGGTTTCTTCAGACTTTCTTTTACTGTCACTTTTGTCATATTACATTAATCCAAATATGGTCCATTATCTTAAAGTGAATTCCATTTAAGGCATGGACTGGCCACAAAAACAATATGTTCAACCACATTGCAGTATTCTGTTGTGACTGATTATATTATTGAATTATTCATTTAACAGTTTATCATTCCCCTTTATATTTTATTAATGTACAGTATTTTTGTGTGTAGACTGCATTTTGGAGCTTGCCAATTTTGTCATTGATATTATAAAGATGTACTCTTTCGGTATGCCTGCTTATTGACCTGAGCTTTTCAGCTTTATAGGATGGTAAGAACCCCAGTAGTTGTGTAGGGATGAGTGAGGTTGTAGGCTCCTGTTAAATTATGGTTTCATTCCATCGTGTACATCAGGCAGTGATTGAAGGCTGGTAGTAACTTTACACAGTTTTGAGTTTACACTGCACCTTTTGACACCAGACCTACACATAATTTGCTAACCTACTATCCAGTACATGTAAGTATTATAACTTTACAATCTTCTCTAGATATTAATATTTTATACTTTTTAGTAAAGACTTCATCATATCAACTGAAGGGTCAGAAATGATAAGCAAATTTAGTGAGCTAGTTAGACCTTCTTCAACTAGCATGTTTCAAATATTATTTAGATTATCATGAAACTTTGTTAGGCTTTTAGTCAAGTTTCACTTACTTGTAATGTGCATCTAACAACAGAAAGAAAGGAAAATGATGTTGTATTAGTCTGATCCATGCTTTCAACTTTGAGACAGGGACATCTCCAAAAAGTAAAGCAAAAATGAATTCTGTGTACACATCATGTATTTTTGATTAATGGAGAACAAAGCTTTGGATTTCCAGCTTTAGAACAAAAAAGGCATTATATGATCAAACATAGTGCACATAGTGTAGCTCTCTTTCATCGTAAAGTAAAGCTAGCATCATGTGGTATTAAACTAATACAGTCTATACCAAATGTCAAATCTCAGCTTTGCATTGTACTGGACGAATAGTGAATAGAGGCTGAGATGTTGATGCTGAGTAGTTAGTAATATGCCAGGAATTGTGTAAATAAAGAAAAATGCACCTCAGGTAGTTTAGATTGTATGGGAAAATGGAAATAGCAAAGTTATGCATAGCAGAAGTTTAAATGGAGTAAAAATCAAAAAAGAGTGTGAAGACAGAAATACAAGAGAAATTAGTGTTGTGAAGGAAAGCTGTCATGCTTATTTTAGGTTTGCAATACTGTGTAATATATAGTGCAGAATAAGAAACCAACGGGATGAAGAACTACTTGATATGCTAGAATGTTGCAGGTTGATTGATTCTGCCTAATTTTCAGCCGTCTCCTTCTTAAATGATTATGTAATTGTGCTATAAGACTGCACTTAGAGAGGTTCATTAGAACATTTTCTGAGCAGTTTCGCAAAAGCCCTTGGAGAAGGTTGTACCAGTCATGCAATGACCAGGTTTAAAAGGTAGCTGCAGATGATGTTATCACAGCCATCTAAGCCACTAAGCATCGCCACTGTCTTTGCCAAGACCAGCCAAAAGGCCCACCCAGTAGCCTGCTACAAGAACAGGACTCAGGCCACAGTTTCTGACTGTCATTTGAGAATGGATTTGGGAAAGCAGTTGAGAGTCTCAGAAAATATCATACTTACATCTGTCTACCTGGACATGGTCATCTTCTTAGAAGCCTCAAAACAATAATGAAATTTGCAGTGCCCTGGGAAGAGCTCTTAGAAGAAACCAACGAGCGAAAATGTGAAAAATACCAAAAACTATTTGAGCAATATCAGAGGCATGGTTGGCAAAAACACTATGAGCCCACTGTTGGGGATATGCAGGGCACTCACTTTGTAAATACCTAACGTGGTTGAGTGTCAAGGGGGAGGTGAAGAGGAAGGCCATCATATCAACTACTGAAGCTGCAGAGAGAGCCACCAGGTGGCTGTGGATTATGAAGGCAGATGCATGTCGGTTAGTGCTAGAACACTGGTTGGAGCTTGAATAAGGGTGGTCTGGGCAACGGTGCCTGATGTTGAAAGACCAGAAACACTCAATAACCCCAGGTAACATCACTGAAGATGCATTTCAACACAACTTTAGCATGTACTTCACAACTTATGGAGTTGTGGTATCCATATTACCAAACTGTAACTATAACTTTATAAAAAATACTGTATTTAAGTAAAGGAGAATAACCTGGATATGGTCCAATATATAGTGCTCTCTCTCCCTTTCTCTCTATTTCCAGTGTAGAGTCTACCACAGCTAGCCTCCTAGGTCATTAGACTACCATGGCTGTTATGGTGGGGATTGGGCAGAGTGATAGTCTATCACAGATATACATTTGTGTTTCCTATACTTTTTTATTTACTTTCGTTTAAGCATGCATGCACAGCAAAATAGCAGGGTGTCTATGGATAGAATGCACATTCCTGTCACTGTGTACTTCTCTCCAGCTCATCTTAAAATTGAAACAACACATGGACATGGCAGGTGCATAATCACTGTTGAAACTGGCTATTGTCCATTGCTGCATCCCTAGTCCATGATTTGGCACAAAGCAAAGACTGTCAGCTTTTGGATCAAAACTCTACAGCTGAGTGTTAGGGTCCTCAAAGGAAAAAACAGCATATGTCCAAACAACTTAAGGCCTACAGTCACAGCTGTTGCTGGGAAACATCTTCTCGAATTACTGCCATATGCAGGAGTCCCAGTTAGTGCTATAGCCCATAACAACATTTGTGTAGCATGCACTGTAGGGTAAGAAGACATCTTTCTGAGAACGTAAAAGGTTTGGCAAATGAAAGTCGACTATTAAGACCAAGAGTGTCATTATTGGTAGGATTTTAATTCTGGATTAAGGTAACAGAAAAAGTCTGCAAGACTATGTAGTGACGTAATACTAAGCCACGGAAATGGGCTAAATAGACTTATGTATGACTCTGAAATATCAGCAAGAAAATGTTTGTGTTTTTTAAATGTTGTCCCTTTTGTCATTGTTTTAGTAAACTTCAAGTGTCCTATCCATCATCTACACCACCTCTCTATCAATTTGCTCTCATGTGGCAAAAATATGTTCTTTTTGTATGTGATTGGGTTTCATAATTGTGGTAACTCCTACCGTGAACTACTTCTGCTTTGCATTTTTTAGTTTACTGTATTGTTGTGAATAAATGTTTAATCCCACCTTAAAAAAACTGGTCAGCTTGTTTAATAATTGAGTCATTGATACGGATATAAGCTGTGCAAAACTACCAATGTTAGCAGTGAACCTATATTCAAGATGAAACTTTTGAAACTTCATGCATTCTGTATGTTAAGATGAATTAACTGTAAAATATATGAAAAACTTCATCAATATCCATTCAATTGTTTTGGAGTAATTTATCTTTTTTGTGCTGTTGGCCTTCACATTACAACTCCCCAGTGACATTTGTGTGCCAAATTCTTTACCATTGGATGAACAGTTTTTGTATTATAACACAGTTTTGGTTTTCTTTCCCCACTTCATTACAAGTCTAGAGTTTAAGCTCTATCAACAGCTGTTTTGGTGTGATGTATTTATTGCATTCCCCAAACCCCACCCACATTACAACCACCGTAATTTTTGAAAAGTTGCATAGCCTTTAAGTTGGTTCAACTACAATATATCACCAATGCAAAATTTAATTAGCATTGACATAGACAGATAGGAGTGGCACAGTGGTAGAGCTGCTGCCTCGCAGTTAGGAGACCTGGGTTCACTTCCCGTGTCCTCCCTGCGTGGAGTTTGCATGTTCTCCCTCTGTCTGTGTGGGTTTCCTCCAGGTACTCCAGTTTCCTCCCACAGTCCAAAGACATGCAGGTTAGGTGGATTGGCGATTCTAAATTGTCCCTAGTATGTGCTTGGTGTGTGGGTGTGTGTGTCCCGCGGTGGGTTGGCGCCCTGCCCAGGATTGGTTCCTGCCTTGGGCCCTGTGTTGGCTGGGATTGGCTCCAGCAGACCCCCGTGACCCTGTGTTCGGATTCAACGGGTTGGAAAATGAATGGATGGATAGACCAATAGATAGATAGATAGTGTAATGGACGGCATACATGGGGATGGAATCCAAGGTCAGAATTGAACATGGACCCTTACCTGTCCAGGAGGTCAGTGTAATGGAATGACAAGGGGAGATGAGCACTGCTGAATGTTTTCTCCCCAAGTATGCTAGATGACAGCCTTCCTGGGTTAGAATTCCCACACAGACACCCACAGGGCATGCTGGGGCCTGTAGTTCAGTGAGACAGCACTGTTGGGTTTCATGGGGGCTGCCAGGGAGAGCTTCCAGGATTCACAACCCCTACTTCCAGGGACTTCCACCTTCTAGCGTGCAATGCCCTAGCACCAGAAGTACTCCCAGATCACAGTTAAAAGGAGCTGCTCGATCTCAGTCTGGTGAGTCAGAGGTGGGAGAGGAGAAGAAGAGAAAGTCTGTTTTGCTGTACTAAAATAAAAAGCCTGTTTAAAGGTATTTCTTAAATGGTTGTATCTGGAATTTGGGGGCTTGGTAGCACCCCCTAGAGGTGAGGTCACAATGGATAGATTTTTTGGAATAATGCTTAGTTTTTGGAATAATTTTTTTTGAAGTGCCATATACCCTATGTTGTAAGTTGGAGCAAATAGCAGCCTACATGCAAAATTTCGTGAAGGTCATTTTTACCTAATTCCTGTCGCTTTGAGATTGCAATCAAAGACTTTTCTGTTTGCCCCACACTGCAATTCTTTTTCTGTTGTATAAACTTAATTGTCATTGTATTTTTTCCATAATTCCACCTATACTTTATGATTTATGCCCACTGAGTAGGTACTTTATTGGGTACATCTACAGTAAGTAATTTTGAGTTGGTCAACAATTTGTCCTTTAAATAGCAAAAGTTTATTTGTGCATGGCATCAGAAGGGATTGAAAATGATGAGCAATTATGCTTCGTCGTGCTGACTCAATTGCATCCCATAGTTGTCGCAAATTAGCTTTTTTGGCCAATCCATAAATAGCAAAATAACTTTTTGCTGGAAAGGTCTCTTCACAGTTATACGCCCATCTGACGTGATGTGATCCAGCTTTTCATTGATGTTCAGAAATCCTTTGGCACAGAAATGCTGCACTACTCATTTCAACAAGCCTGATGTTTATCATGAAAATGCATTTCATAACTTTACATGACTACAACAAGCCTGTGTTGTTGGCACCTGTAAGACTGGATGCCCAGAATCCCAAAGCTTTTTCCATATCCTGGTTCTGTAATCAGCTTGCATCAGCGTGAATTGCAGTCTTGTTTCTCCAGTTGTGTTGTATTCCTTAGTTCCCTTAAACTTCACCTTTTTGTTTTTCTACTGATAGGAGTGAAACTTAGTTGGATTGTGGGCCTACATACCCAGTGTGTGACAAGATACAATAAGATATGCATTCTGATATACTTACCATGTGCTATTCTGCTCATGTCCTTTCAGTCCCTAGTATCCTTTTTTCTAAATTTTGCAACTGTAGGACTGACATTAGGCAGAAATATTTTGAGGATTGCTCCTTCTTGATACACACATTATATTGTTTTGTGAAAACCTTACCATGTATATACTTGTTCCATCACATCTTGCGTGCACTACCATACCCTGTACATTGCCACTTAATTTTTTGTCTTACTCATGCTTTCTCAAAACTGCCCCCACATGCATACACAACCCATCCTCACCTGCCTACTAATTTAAAATTTGCATTGTGTACACATACTGACTGAGCAGATATTCACAATACATGGATCTAATAAATTTAACACTCAGTGTATATTTCAGTCACTTCTTCTTTATAATAAATGACATTCAAAGTTACAGCACATGAGGCATACAGTTGTTTTGATCTTTCCACTCTTTTAGTCTGTTTATTGTATACCTGCTTTCATGTCAGATGTTTGATCAAAGCCTCAAAGATGCTTTTTTCTTTCTGGCCATAATCATCAACTCTGTGCTGTAAGGCACACATTGTGGTTTTCCAGTGGGGTTTTGAAAGGCTTAGGGTGCAAGTGTTTTACCAACATGATGTTCATGAGTCATTTACTCTTAGTAATGATGAACATGAATGCACAGTAGGAGCCCTTGTATGGAAGTTCTGGTGTACTGGTAGTACAAAGCGAAGTGGAGCTGAATTAACTGATGAATGGAAAACAGTGATGGAAGATAAACACCTAACAGGGAATTCAGGAAAGACTAAGGTTGAGTGTATGACTATATGGTGTGTGCGTTAAATGTGTTTGAAGAAGTGCAGGTATGGTGGGTAGTCTGTGAGAGTGGCATTAACCTTGGACTCAGCCATAATTGTGGTGAGGAACTTGAGTTCTATTTGCTGAAAAAGTAAGTGTCAAATTAGGTATAAACAATAGTTTTGTTCTGGATAGCATGGTGGCCCAGTGCCTAGTTCATCTATTTCACAACTTCAGGATTCTACAAACATATATGGAAGAATAAGTGTAAACACCAAATTAATTCTGTATAACTGAGTGAATCTTACAATGGACTGGTGTCCTGTCCAAGGCTGACTCTGGCCTATAGATTTGTGATGCACTAACATTTTCCACTTCTCTGTGATCTTGTGCTGGATTTTCAAGGTGAGAAAATTAATACATGGATTTTCCATTGAGATAAAAGGGAGGTTACAGCCTTTGATTTTGTTCTATAATGTACAATATGTAGAAACACAATAGTATGTATTCTTGCAAACAAAATTGTGCTCAAAATGACATTCCGTCATATGTAAAAAATCCTTGTGCATTTACCATGTTATTTATTTTAGGTGATTTTCTGTGACATGTTCTATAATAGCATAAATGTAGCATTTGAAGCATTTTAAGTGCACTTCTGAATTTGAAAAAAATTACTGTTCTTCTTTAAAACTGTTTTGTAGATTGTAAAAAAGCTTTTTTTCTCTTCTATATTAAAATAAAATATAATACTGTATTAGCTGACAGATTTTATCTTTAAATGATATGAATCATCAGTTCAAATATGAAATGCTCCTTGCTAATTTTGTATTATTACATAAAAAATAATATTCAGGAAGTACAGTAAATGAGATGGAAAGATTTGGTGCAATTTGGTTGCATACGATATAAGACAAAAGACTTTGAAGTGCACTCTGCTTTAATCCGGAGCTTTGGGCATGTGTAGATTGAGTATGAAGTTCTGTATAGACGCCAGCACAGTGCTGTGGTGCTTAGAGCTGCAACTTCACAACACTGGAGTCCCAGGTTCAAATTCCAACCCAGTGTGGACTTTACATATTCTCCATTTTTCTGTGTGACTTTTTCCAGAGTGCTACAGTTTACCTTCTTCATCTGTGGGCAAATTAGATTGACAAGCAATTCTTTAATAGCCCAGTATAAGAAAGGGGAGGGGTTTGTGCAAGCGTGTCATATAATAGCCTAGCACCCTGCCATACCGGTTTCCTGCCTGCTGCCAAATTCTGGTTGGACAAGCTTCATCTCCTGTGACTCTGGACAGGATTAAGTAGGTTCTGTGATGGATGGATGAATACATAAAACAAGGCATTTCTTGACAGTGTTTTTGCAGTTTTTCAATGAGAAGCTTTGCAAGTCAATTTCAAATAGTATCTATTAAACAGAGTTATTGAAATGTGAAAATAAAATGCTGCAAAATGAGCTTGGAATCAAAAAAACTCATTGTCAGGATGTCTTTAGATGCTTATGTGTTTATGTACTGTATGTTCTCCACAGTCGCACTGAATTTTGATCAGTAAGATACAACGTAAAAACCAAGCTTACTGCTCTATTTCCTTTCAAGCAGGGCTATTTAGGACTTGTTTGCAAATGATGATGTGGTGTGTCTCTTTTTCCATGCAGATTGGTTATTCTTGATCCCATAAGATTAACGTGCCTGAATTTCCTCATGGTAGAATTAGAAAGAAAAGACACTGTCTTTATATAAATGTGCACTTTGTTTCTTGTAGAAATAAAAGTGAATAAATGGTAACTGGGCAATCATAGTGGTTTTTACTGCATTCCCAGGTTGGCTAATTTTCATAATTATTACAGGTTATAATTTGATTCTTTTTCAAGATAAGCAGGCGTATGCTATCAACTCATACAGACCATTATCATCTCCTGAGGTACCAATATGTCCATTTTATTTTTTATATATTGTGTAGAGTCAACACAAAATGTTTCTATTTTTTTCAGAAATTATGGGGCTTCGTATCCTGTACACTTTCATTGTTTTTATTAATAATTTTATGCAGACTTTGTAATGACTAGTTACAGTAAGAATTTAATGTGCCACAAAGTAAAGATTGATATTCTGTGATAATTCCCTCGTCAGATTAGCATCCTAGGGTGACCCTTCTGCATTTTCCCTTGCAGACTACTTACTATGTACACCGTAACAGAATGCCACCAAATCCCCTCTATAGCCTTGCATGTTTATTCTTACCTGCCTAGCCACTGTAAGGGTTGACTGCTATTGTAGTTAAAAACTTTCCCCTTTCTTTTACATTTGTAACCCCGGACAATTAGATAGGGTGCAAGAACAGGTAGGAGAAAAATCACACATTTATTAATGTTTTATAGATAATATCCTCTAAATATAAGCATATAATATTAATACACCTGCATAATAATTATTTAGACTATCAGGTGGTTCTATTTCTTAGTATGTTGATTTACCTCCGGCCCAATGTATTCCAGAATGACTCTTGATAGGAGTGCCCTTCTGCATGAATGGAGCAGCTGAGAGCCCCTCTCTCACCCCTTCATTTAAGTCCAGTCTTGTTGACACGGCACTTGAACTAGTGGGGGTCTGTTCATGATTCAGCTCTTCTTAGCATTGCAGGCACACACATACTGATTGATAGAGTAGTTACAAATTAACACATATATTCCAATACATAATCACAATGTGCTTGGAACCTGTCACTGGAGAATTACAAATACGGCCAGAATTAATCCTGGCTGGGATGCTAAAATCTTTAATTATGAAATGGATGGGACGCAATTGCTTTACCCAACAGCATTAGGAAGAACAGGGTGACAGTTCACATCCCATCACATCATATTCAGGAAACAAAACACTGAATAAAAATTTAATAATAAGATGAAAGTTTGCATTAAAATGCAACAATGCGAAGATGACAAAATAATGAAAACTGGAATAACATTACTTATATAAGCTTAGATAACAGCAGAGATCTCCATTGCCGCATTGTCTTCACACTACCTCATTTTATTTTTTCATATGCAAGCAAGCTCACTTGTAGATGTGTCAGCCAACATCTTTCAATAATTTGCAGTTGTCAACAGATTTATTTGTTGTGTCGTGTATAACAGGTGTATATTGAATATTATGACTGAATGTTACTGAAATGTTTCAAAAGCCCAGTATTGCGAAATTAAATCAGCAAGTCAATTTTTTTCTTATCGGTTATCTGTTAAGAACTAAACTACATCCAATGTACTTTCACATTTCAGTTCTCAGAAAGCACAAAGTATTTCTGAGTCATCTGGAAATCTCTTCTACTACTTTACATAACTCAGAAATCAAACGGCTCAGGATATCTGCCTACACAACTCTGCCGTCATAGCCCTGTGAGGCATCTGAAATCATCAGAAAATGACCTTCTCACTTTTCCAAAGGGTCCTTGCACCACTCTTGGAAAATACTTCATCTTTACAGCATTCAACCTTGCAGAACTCTCACCCTAAAGCATGTTTTGTCCTAACATTAAAGATTTGTCTGTTCTCTGTTCTGTTATAAAATCGTTTTTTTTTGTTCTTAGATTCATTTTAAGGCTTTCTGCATCTGATGTACTTCCATGTTCAATTTCCTGTCCTATTTCTGGTGGTAACTACTTATAGTGCAATGTTTTATCTTTGTTTCTTTTTAATTGCTTAAACCTATTAAAAAGATAACAAGATGAAACTGTTCAGCACATGTCCTAATACCAGAAACAATGGTTGTTTGTCGCATTTCTTTCATGCTAAATCAGTAATGGTGTCATGACCAGCAGTATGGACAAGCTGCTGAATCTCTGTGCTTTACCAGTGAGAAGGAGACAAAATGCAGCACATGATGTAAAAGCCCTGGCAAGCTCAATCTCTACCCTGAAATGGACAGCTAAATAGCAGGCCTGAGTATAGCTTGCAAGAGCTTGCTTTACCTCCTGACACTGCACTGTTATCATGGGCACCCGCCTCTGTTCCCTAACCTTTGATAGGTTTGAAGGAAAAGCAAAAAGGCATCCATCCTTAAGGAACAAAGTATTGAGTAGTCCAAAACAAGATTTGCTCAAAAAACAAAAAGAAAATCATGTATAAGATCCATCGGCACTGATGGGAAGGATGCTTCATAAGATTTTGGTGATCTTTTCCCGGAAATAATCAGAACAGCTAACGATATGACAATCTTTTCAGGTTTGCTTTTAGAATATTCCAGAATAGCTGACAAGATCACTTGACCAGATCCTGTGATGTCACAAGTCCATGCTTGATATGGGGTCATTTGGAATCACAGAAACAATGCAGAATTACCAGCGGTAAAAACACTGCCAATCAGATGGCACCTCTGACCGCCAAATTCAGTACATTCAGAGTTTTTTGTGTGAATTGCTGAGGGTTCACACAATGAAGTATCTCAGCAAAGAATTGCACTGTGGTGAACTGTCGGTCGTCAGTCACTAACCTGCAATGTTTGACTTGGATGTGGTCTCCATGCATTATGAACTAATAGAAGAGTTCCTAGCTTCAGCCGAGCTGTAAATGCTTTTGAACACTTGTGAGTGTGGAACTACTAGGTGATGTCAGTAGAGCTGTCTTTCTGTTAGTGCCCCAACATTTCTGTGCAGTGTCACCGCTATACTCCAGACATCTTCAGCGCAAATCCCATCCTTGTCGCCACGTGAATTGTTGTTGTACTGCCAGTGGTCAGTCATGATTCTCCAATATCTGGCTCAGACGTGGTCTCTTTGCACCATGAACTACCCTTCTTGGCCAAGCTAAGAATTCTTCTAAACATTGTGAGTGTAGCACTTCTTGCTGTCTCTCTGTACAACACTGCCACCACACTGTGTAAAAGGGTGCCTTTTCATTTCAGTTTTAAAGGCACTTCCTGTCAGTCTCCATCAGTGCCAATTTGAAAAGCTCAGAGTAGCATTTATCTTATGTGCATATTTAACGAAATAAACGCCACCAGTAAGTCTTCATACTTGCACAAATGAGTGGTGTGTCACTGTGGTGATCTGGTTAACTGTCGATCAGTACAGGCCTAATCACATGTGTTAATATTATGTCACACTGTACCAATGCTTGAGAGGTTAAGTTGAAATCGGACAGTGCTAAACAGGTTGCAATCTGATTCAGAGTTTTACTGCCGTAAATGGTGTGGTTCTACAAATTCCAGGCCGCAGGGATAGTGGCTAGTATCCTGTCACAAAATGGTCATCGATTTGGCCAAATGGAACTGAGTTTTCTTTAAAAGTGAGACGCACTTGATGCAGTGTTGACTGCTATCTGTTCCTGGCTGGGGTTCAAACCCATGTTTTATGTCCTTTTTTAATTTTTTAATCATTTATTTATCTTATTGTTTCTTTTGTTTATTATCTGCATTGTTTGCTATGCCTTGGTTATGTTCCATGTGTTTTTTTGGCAGTCCCCCATGAGAAGGGGCCACCTGTCAATCACCACCAGGAAATGCCCTCCGCCCTATACAGTAGTTATGGAGAGTCTTCCAAAGTTCCTGGTGGTTCATTCTGCAATTGCTTGGGTGTTTGGTGAGTGTATCTTTCTTTTTTTTTTTTTGTTGTTTGCCGATTCTTTGGATTTTTTGACCTTATTGCTCTGTTTTTGAACATTTTTGAGTTTCTTTATTTGGACGTTTTTTTACTTTTTTGTATCCTTTTTGTGCTCTTTGGAGCATCACAGTATTGTCACAGAGCATTTTTTTTAAATAAATCTTTTATAAGACTGTCTTTGTCCTATTACTGAAAGTGATATCATTTTTAGAAATGTTTTTGAGACAACGTCCTTTAGGATTCCCAAGTTCACAACACCAACACAGAGGGTCATCACTCGTTCCAGCCCTGATTTATCCATGGCCAATGTGGCTGGTGCTGTGCTTGTTTTCGCAGTAAATATGCAGCAATAACAGATTCACATTGAAATGTGTTGTTCTGTGTACATAGTACAATGAAATTCTTGCTTGCATGTCTTCTACAAATGAGTGACACTGTTATAATACAAAGAGCAGACAATGAATACAAACACAGGCAGCAAGTACATAATCTTGCAATAAAACAATATTACTGATACATAAAAGAAATGCATATAACACTACTGTAAAATATAAGTATACACAAGTCTTCATCTAACATTAGTGATCTAAGGTATGACCAAATGACTAATAAAAATAAATAGAATAATACAGGCAGTATAATGAAGCCATATAAATTATAGAGCTCCTAAACTGATGTGGCCAGGTTTTGTGAGACTTTGACAGAAGCAGAATGCGAAACTGAACAGCTTAAGGGCGAGTGCAGTGCATTTAAGGGGTGAAATTTGGACTTGAATAGTAAATGTCTCATGAACAGACATAGTGAGATAGCTGCAAACAGTGGGTGGCACAGATTGTAATATGGCAAAGCGTGACTGTGAATATTGTGTCCAGGTCTTGACATTGAGTGCAACTAAGTGATCCCTGGGCATTTCTGGAAAACTCCCTGGCCTTTGCAGATATAGCAGAAGAGTATGTAATAAAAGAAGGAAAAGAAACAGCATAGTTAGTACCTGCAGGAAGGAGGGAATCTGTGGTCATAGCAGCAACCTTGAATTTGAATGCCTACGGTGAAAAGTCAAATCCTACTGGCTTCTACACAAAGAGAAATACAGAATGAAGCACAACATATGTGTTAAATAGAAAATGTAATTCCGAATAGTTAAATTGCTTGTCTTACTTTATGGAATATTTTTCATATTGAACTCTGTTTACTCTTTTTTCCTGACTGACTTACAAGGCTGCAACAACATGTAGCCTTTTTCATTAATGCCGGTTGCAGAGCAGGAAGCAGGAATCAATCCTGGCTAAGACCCAACTCCATCCCAGGGAGCAGACATATGACCACTGAGCCAATTAGTATTATACATTAACCGAGTGTGCCCATCTTTAACATGGAAGAGGAAACTGCATTATTTGTAGGATGTGTTAATAGCAGTGTTGGCCATAAAGCATCAACCAACTGTGGACATGGTGCCGGTCCAGTGTAGGTTCCCCACATATACACATTGACAACTGAGAATTACTGTTTAGCCTAACCTGCCTAACCTGTAGTAGGAAAACTGGCATGCTTGCAAAAAAACCCATAAAGACATGGGGTGAATATGCACGATACACATATTCAATGACAAGGCATGGGAGTTCAACTTAGTACAAGGATCATTGAAGCAGCAATGCTAAGGACTGTGTCACCCTTGTAAGTCTTTACATTTTTGGTTGGTTCCTTTCAATTTTATCCAAAGTAAAGCTGCTTTTTTGTTTTGTTGTATATAACCATTCATCCATTTTCTAAAACTACTTCTTGCTACTCTCAATAATGACCACTTAAATCTTGAGCTCCATCAAGCCTCTGCAAACAAAGTTCTTTTTCATAATTAATCTCTTACTTTGCATTCACTAAATCATTTAGAATATTCTTCCTACCTTGCAGAACTTGGTATGTCATCTTTTGGGTACAGATCTCACTCAGCCATCGATGATTTGCCAAAGATGACTCAATGCTCTGGCTTGGTCTCTGCTGATGATAGCGATTTATACTGGGATGCCATAAAGATAGAATGATATGAACACTCTAAATATAACTACCTTAGGAAAAATAATGTTTCTAGATTAGCTGAAATTCTAGATATATATTTAAAAAGAACAAGCAAAAATTGCTTAAGAAATACAGTATGCGTTTCCAGCCCAGTGTTACTTGCCATGACATTGAGATCAAAGCCCTCTGTCATGAACTCAGCATCTTAAAGGATAACCTTATTCATCAACCAGACAGGGCAGCTCTGGACAATCTGAAAATTGTTGGGCTATAAGAGGATTTAGATGGCAATGATCTTTATTCCCTACTTGTCAAGATGTAGCCCAAATAGGTCCCAAATATGCTGAAATACAGTATGTCCCATTTATAATGAGGGCTCAAAGGTTGTCCACCGCCTGCATCACCTCCACTGGACTTCTCCAATTCATCATTAATTTTTTTAGGTTTACAAACTGCAAACTCATATTGAAAGCAGTCTATTATATCAAAAACAATGAGAGTTTATAGCTTTGTTCTTTCATTGATTTTTGTTTCTGGCATGGCAGAGCATTGGAGGGCAATTGACCCATCGATAAAGAAAGCAAAATATGCCAGGTGTGATGGATGTCCGCCGAGAGTTCCCGGCCCTCATCCCCAGGCCGCCAGGAGGAGCTCTCCCGACAGCACGGACGTGCCCCGAATTCCAGCAGGGCCTCATGGACTTTGTAGTTTTTTTACACAGCCCTGCTGGATACCTTGGGGACCACAGGGAGTCGCTGTAGGGAGGCTCGTGGACTCTTATGTGCCCTATAACCTGGAAGTACGTCCTGGTCACGTGAACAGGAGAAATGACATACTTCCAGGTTGAAGAGAAAGACTTTTACCCTGACCCGGAAGTGATAAGGACTTGTGGACTGTGGAGCAGGAACACCTCCGGGTCAGGGGATATAAAAGGACTGTGGGAGCTCCCAGACGGCGAGCTGAGCTGGGTGGTAGGAGGGCAATGCGTCTGGGAGTTGGAGGATTGATTATTGATTTATTATTGAGTTATTTATGAGTAGTGTGGAGTGGAGGGTGCTTGGTGCACATAATTATTATAATAAAAAGAAGTATTGGACTTTTACCTGGTGTTTGGCGTGGTACCTGAGGGTTCAAGGGAGCTATAGCGCTCCCTACTGCTACACAGGTTACAGCCATAGCTAGTTTGTCCTTGGGCTGGTGCACTCAACATATGACTTTCCAGATGAGACTTTTGCAGTAATGGAAAGGTTCACTGCTGCTGGTTGCTTTCTGTACTTATGCCAAAAGTTTTCTCATTGTAAGAATGTAGAAACCTTATACATAAGAATATTTTATTTACAAATCAAAATTTTTGCAGTTACTATTTTTACTTCTTTATGCTTATAATAATGTTGCACTCTATGCACATTAACTGCTCCTATTTGCTGCTTCTTTTTCTGACAGTTATTCCCCTTGCTTTGCCAAGAAAAAGCTGCCAGACAAGTTACCCATCTTTGCCTCTCCCTTTTAACAGGTTCCTCGAACCATTAACAGAAGTGATCCCTAACCATGATCTTCTAAACTCCATATTGCTATGCACAGCTGTGTGCATGAATTCTCTTAATTTTCTGGAGTCAATACTCTACTCACTAGGGAATAAACTTTACAACATCCCTCATATGTTAGATCTGTTTAGATTGAATGAAACACTATGTGCTTTTCATTTTTTAAGCTTGGTCAGATCTTTTCTTTTACCTCTTATTAATTTATGTCTTGAGGTCTAATTACCTGCTTCTGTCCTCATCTCTAAAAGCTTCAAATACCTTTTTCTGCACAGTTGGTGCCCAATCCTTTCCAAACAATGGTTTAATAAAAGCACACTTGTTCTGTTATATTTGTACCTTTTGTGAAAGTGTTTCTTTGATATTTGGACTTCAGGCTTCAGACATTATAAACTTCATGTCTACATTTTGTCAATTATTACTAAAACATGAAAAACGTTTCTTTTTTACTGATGTGTTTACATAGATTGTTGTAGACACGGAACACACATGAAATGCAAGTGTTCCAAATAACGATATAGTATTTATAAATGGTGTGATTTTGCTAGACTTCTCACTCTATACAACTCCAAACAACTGACACGCAGGTAAACAGACTTGAGCTGAGAAAACTGTGCGCCAGTGGGCGATGTGATAGCAGACTGCTTGCTGCTTATCAACACATTTAAAGGACAAACGACGCTGACGGAGAGGTGAGAAGTGATTTGTGGTGTGATGGATCTACGAGATTTTTTTGTAGGCTCTGGTAATTCTAGTGTTAATAAGGTTAGTGTCTACATCCTTTCCTTGTCCAAGTTTTCCTCTTCTTTTTGTCATAATTAAAATATGATTCAAAATGAATATTATCCCAGCATTAATTCTGTAAATTCCTTGGTCCCACTTCCCCCACTTGCTAACTACTGGTTGCAAATCACATCACTGATCCAAAACATTTATGGAATGGTAAAAGTCATAATGTCAGACTTACAGCACTTATCCGTGTAAGGCAGGATATAGGAGTGTCTGTTTGTGATATGGAATTTTACCATTTGGCTGTTACATTCCACCATATTTTTTACCTGTCTGTCCTCTTGTTCCTGCTGTCTGCTGTCTGGATACAAGTTTAAGCTGTTCATGCCTCCCCATATTCCTTATCGGATATCATTTTCACCTTACAAAACTCAAAATCTTATATGCTTTCAGTAGAACATTTTTTTACAACCTTCTTACTTGGCACAATGCTTAAGGAAGTTAGGGAGTACATATCTAAACCCTTGATACATATTTTTAGAAAGTCACTGTACACTGTACAAAAATGGTGAATATTATCCCATTTTATGAAAAGGGTGATCAGGAAGGTCCAAATGACTATAGGCCAGTAAGTTTAACATGCATTACAAGTAAATAGATGGAATGAATTATTGAGGATAAAATTGACCAACACATGACAAGAATAGGAGTTTTACTGAACAGTCAGCATGCGTTCAGAAGAGGAAGGTCCTGTTTTACTAACATGCTGGAATTCTAAGAGGAAACAACAAAAGGGTACAATCAGAGTGGTGCATATGATATTTATCTTGACTTTCAGAAAACATTTAACAAGGTCCTACATGAGACATCGGGCATCAGACTGTAAGAGGTGGGAGTTCAAAGTGCAGTGTGTAGATGGGTGTAGAACTGGGTAAAACACAACCTTCTCAGAATCAGATGAAGTTGAGAGTGGTGTCCGTCAGAGACCAGTGCTACAGCTGCTACCTGGATAGGAATATACTGTAAATAACTACCTGGTTAAGTTTGCAGATGATACTAAGCCATGTGGATTGGCAGATAATCTAGAATTTGTTGAATCATTGCAGAGGGACTTGGACAGAATACGGGCCTGGGCAGATTTGTGGTAGATGAAATTTAATGTAAGTAGATGTAAAGAACTTCATGTATGAAGTAAAAAATGTTAGGTTTGAGTATACAATGAAAGGTATAAAAATTGAAAGTACTCCTTATGAAATGGATTTTTGAATCGTACTAGATTCGTCACTATGAGCCATCAGTGTTCAGAAGCCATTAGGAAGGCTAACAGAATGTTAGGTTATATAGCATGATGTAGCATGATGTGTAGAGCACAAGTCCAAGGGGGTTATGTTCAGTCTTTATAACACACTGGTAAGGCCACATCTGAAGTATTATGTGCAGTTTTGGTTTTCAGCCAAAAAAGACATAAGTGCTAGAAAAAGTTCAGAAAAGAGCAACTAGGCTGATTCCAGGACTGTAGGGGATGAGTTATGAGAAATGAATAAAGCAGTCAAGTCTGTTCAGTTTAGCCAAATGGAGATTAAGTGTTGAGATGATTGAAGTGTTTACATTTATGAAGGGAATTAATACAGTGGATCGAGACTGTTACTTTAAAATGAGCTCAACAAGAACACAAGGACACAGTTGGAAACTTCTTAAGGGTAAATTTTGCACAAACATTAGATAGTTTTTCTTCACACAGAGAACTATAGACACATGCAATGAGTTACCAGGAAGTGCGGTAGACAACATGATTTTAGGGACCTTCAAAAGTCAACTTGATGTTATTTTGGAGGAATTAATACGACTGGTGAGCTTTGTTGGGCTGAATAGCATGTTCTCATCTAATTTTTTTAATGTTTTAAATGACCCTCCCATGAAATGGCACATTCACACATCAGTATTTTATAACACTGCCCTAATATAAGTGGACCACTTTGCAGACTGTTGCATTTACTGATTCTGGACTCCAGACCTTCCAAACACGTCAGTCTTAATTTTGTCTCCTCTCATTTTTGTTTTACCTACAATATAGGTCAGTTCTCACCACATATGAGGTTTTCTTTTTCTCACACCAATTAGTTGTCCTGATTCCCTTTACTATTCCTTTTCACCTTTAAATAAACACCCTTATGTTTTCTTCTATGTAAGGCTACACCAAAAACCTTTCCCATAATCTCACTCTAGCTCAGAGGCCTACCTTCTTCCCTGACTTCTCAAGCTTGGGTTGCTATCTTTAGCAATGTTAGCTATTTTTATAGAAATTCTAATTATCAGTACACCAATCAAAAATTTCTTAACAGACTTTACCCATAGTGTTCAGCCATCCTCCATCCGTAACAAAAATTCACACACCCCCAAAACCAGAAACCAAAAGCTCCAACCCTCAGACCAATGATTGATGGAGCTTGGTTATTGCTAGCACGCTTCCCCATATGTTTTGGCACTGTCCAGTTGTGCATTTCTTCAGGGCATATATGTTTCTCAAACCTAGTCCACATTTTCTTTCTGTATATACTATACTGACAAATTTAGACCAGTGTACCCAACTTCTTAGCTCACATCAGCAGTTTACTCCCTATCTTGCAGTAAACCGTACTGTTTTTTTTTTTTGCATCACTGTAGATGGCACAGGAAATAATTGGCATTGCAAGTTTTATGATCTGTTATTCCGGAAGCTACCTATCTTATGGGTAAACAAAGCATCAACTAAATCTATTGAGGACTGGACTGTGTCTGTGTAGCACTTTAAATCCTGCATGGCTAACAAGATGTGATGCTGATCTTCTTTATCCCCCTTAATGCTGCTTATTTCTCAGAGGCTCCCCTGTATTTCTAAAGTGGCCATCATCATGGTCACTTATTAATCACCCTTAGACTTTTACGTCTGACTCAGGATAACATGGAGTTGGGTGGGCTGGAATAAAATCTTGGTAGATATGGTTGATTGTTATGAGGTTAGAATATTGCTGCATGTCTCCCATACTAGTTCATTCATAAATCATTCTGTTATGTTACTTGATAAAAAGACAATTGATCATAAAAAAGCGTAACCATCAGCCACAGACATAATGCAGAAACCAACACTGGACAGGTCACTCTGCTTCAATGCACACATATACTTTCATACTCACCAAGAACCAGTTTGCATATAATCTAGTTAATCAAATTTGACTACCTGTGCATATATGGTGAGAAATAGTGTGCTACAAAACCTACACTTGTCATGTGAGCTTTTAATCAAGCTCAAGTCCCTGGAGCTCTGAGGCTGTGGTGCTAAGTGCTAAACCACCATGCTGCTCTGAAAATAACCTAGTGTATTATCTCTTCCACCAGTAATTCATGTCATTTATTGTATAATATTCCATTGGTGGACTGCAGAGTGGTTTCTCTTTGTGCTAAATACAGTATGTCTTTCTTCTTCTAATAAAGCAGCCTTTCTAAAAAGTGTACTTAAATTTCCCTTTCATTTTTCCCCCAAGGTTAAAGTCATTTTGAGACTAAAGAATTTAGTTGTGTTTTCTATCACATCATTGTGTCCTTAGTTTGTGGGTGAGAAGTGCCATTTCTGTGTTAACTCTTCAGCAAAGCATGAGTATCATCAAACCTTTTGAAAAATTGCAAGGTCTTGTTGCTTATAATCTAATAGTAACAGCTAAATTATATATTTTATTGTTCCTCAATGTGAATAAATTACAAAACAACAATATTATAGCATATTACATTTACTTTCCAAATGAGTAGTTTTTTTCATTTGGAAAGTGTTTATAAGCCCAACATGAGAGCTGTTGAGTGGGCAACAGTGACCCCTGCAGCTTTTGGTGCTTCAGAAGAAGTCACATGGGGCAGAAGGAGGGCTCTGGCAGAGGCTGGGACTGTGGTCATCATTTGTGTTGTAGTTGCAGGATGCAGGGAGACAAAAGGTTCATTTGAGTCGGGGTGTGGTGCTGCTAGCAAAAAGATGCTGATGCCTTTTGTGAACATGCCCCATATAAACTTTAAGATTCCTCAACCGATATTAATTAGCCATTATTTTTTTAATGCCATTTAAAATAGATTCTCTCAAAATGCACCTCATTGAGCAAATGAGAGCAGTGTTCTAAGATTTGTAGCAGTTCACTCTTTGTAAAGGAGAACTCCTAAGTTAACAAATTAGATTATGAATGGTAAGATATAAATGTTAAAATGACCATCAAAAAAACATCACATGTTTCAGTTTGAATCTACCCACTGCATTTCTTTTAAAACTGCTGAAGGGATTTTTCATCTCTGGAGCTAGTATTATCTTTTGGGATATCATTAATGTAAGTATTTTATTATCTTAAAAACCTTTATGTAGCACCTGGAAAAAAATAATAATAAAAACACCACATTTTAAGAAGCTCCTATTGTCTACAGATATAAAGAAGCCGTGTTTAGCCTGAATGTAAGGCAGTTTTTTTTGTTTTTTTTAAGAGCCATCACAAAGATTAGCAGCTGACACAGAATAAAAGTCTTTCAAAGCCAATCAGTCTATCATGTCTGTGCTTGCTGATCGCCTTTATCAAGTATCTCTCAGGCTACCAGAATAGTATGTAGGCTTAAAAATCAATTGTACCTTTTGTGGCGTGGTTAGGGGATACAGGCTATGATAATTAACTCCTACTATTAGAATCATGATATAATAAAAGGGAATTAATGTGCACATGCTTTATATGTCTATTTGAAGCAAGCAAATCATGATTTTAGTAAGTTCTTCCTTACGGTTGATCCATTTAAATGGCCTGTTCTATATACATATTTGTTTGTGCAAGCGAGTGAGAGCTGCTGATTGGCTATCTACAGGTACGTATAAAGGCACATAGACTCAGAGTGTGATTATTATGTGGCTGATGCAAAGTCTCCTGTTTTTAGCAAGAAAATTTAAAAAATGTTTTTTTTATTTTTTTACATTGCCATTAGCAGTCTTCTGTACAGAACATGGGCACAGCTGCACAAAAAGTACATGGTGTTCATTTATTAGTTTGCCTTTGCTTCAATTTATAGGTTGTGTCCCAACTTCTCATGTATGAGTAATTGTGGTACATATAATTTACATTAAACCTGTTGATTTAATTTCAGTACCATCTGTCCATACATTTTGAGATTCCACTGTTTGTTTAAATGGTCTTAGGGAGCTGGAGCCTTTCTCAGCAGCACTGAACTGAAGTCAGGAAATAATTGTGGATGGGGCAACTCTGTGTCTGTTTGAAATCATCAGCTAACCTAAGGTGGGATAAATCTGCAGTACCTTCATTTGGAAATAGTGAGGACTTGTACAAGATCCAAACAGCTGTCAGCACTGGAGTCAAACCCAGCTCCTTGAACCAATGACAATGGCACAGTACTACAGCTATCAATAAAGTGGAAATTTAAATCAGATGATGTAATGAGAGTTTCATAATAAGTAACCTTTAAACTAAATTCTAAATATCTTTCCTTTCTCTGCCCATTAAGGAAATAATGCTGCATGGTGTTGTGAAGGCCATTTTTTCGGATAGCACAGTGTTTTTGTAATGCTGAAATAAAAGTCTTCTGAGAGCTCTGTTCCTGTAAACAGTCCTGTAAAATATTCACACGGAATCAGCTGCCCTGATCTCTTTTTCCTCTATTTTGTCGGCTCTGAAAGCTGCTTTAATGAAACTTCTGACACTTATGAATTAACCCAATGATTCTTCTGCCTCCAAAAAGCATGCCCACAAAGGCAGCCTCTAGTACGTTTCTTTTATTCAGCTTCGAATGGAAGCTTTTCTTTGTTCCCATATTTTTTTCTAGAGAAAAAATAATTAAATTTATAAGCAGTTTTTGCCGGGTAAGGAGAAGTGAAGAGCATGCATTCTGCCACATTTGGAAATAATCATCATTGTACAATACTTAGTTTGACAAATAATTTTTAGCTATACTTAGTATGTTATATTGACACTGCATCTTTTATGGAGATTTTAGATAAGTTGGAGGTTTCACATATTTTTCAAACTTTTGTGATTGTATGTTTTATTTTTAGCTAAAAATACTGTTTCAGATTTGATGCTTATAAAAAAAAAAAACAAAAACAGTGAAAATTAATGGTATTTGTATAGAAAATATTGAATGTTCACAGATCTGGGGTGCAGGACCTGTGCATGTGCTAACCAACTACGGGACTTCTTACAGACTGGTGACTTGAAGTAAAGTCACGTGAAACACTTCCTTTGCTGATAGGTGAATGCATTCCAAGTAATTAGGGAGTTGCACATCTACAGACAGTTGGTTTTATTGACACCTCTTTTCAGATGTCATAGGAAAAAAGAGATGGCACAGTAGTTAGCACCTCTCAGTCTTAAACTCAATGTCCTAATATCCTGCCTTATTCTTCCAGTGTCTGCATGAATTGTGCATCTACATTCCAAATATGTGCAAGATCAGTGTCCCGATCACCGTTGACTTCTGCCTCTTCTGTTGCTGTGAAGATACGCTCTAGACTTCATTCCACTCAGACTGATTAAGTGACTTCAGGCACTGTAAGGATAGAAGAAGCGTGTGAAAAATACTTATTGATCCTGTTTATTTTTGTTAATAGAATTCTGTAGAATTTAGTTTTTATTCAGAGTGGGAAAAGGTAGTGAAACTAAATTGTCAAATTACAGTCAGATTTCTGGTATTTACGGCATTCACAGATTCAAGTAATCGTGGAAGACAGTTGGCAAGTTGACATCACTTCCTCACCTCTCATATTTTGACTTCCAAACCAAATGAAACCACATGAACAAGCCAAGCACAGGAAACAGGACACAAATCCAGGAAAAAAATCCAATCCTTTAGGATAATTGTAATTGTAATCCATATAAATGGGTTTACTGCAGCTATGAAAGCAATATAGTAGCACAAATAAAATGATCACAATCCCCCCGGCGTCTTACAGCTTCCTTTTTTAAATTCAGCTCCTCAGCTCCCAGCTGCCCCAGCGTGAACAGTTGAAGTTGTGTAGTGGCACAGTGATTCCGAGGCTGCTGGGAATTTATTTCTTTTCATGTAATCAATTAAAAAAAGAAAAAGTCAGCTTCCTATGATAATGTTTCTGCAACATAAAAGTATGCCAACCCCAAAACCAGAAACCTCTGCTTCAGCTTGATCCTTCTTCATCTATAAGAACAGAAACTCCTAAAGCAAGTAGTTAACCTCATCATTCATTTCTCTGCTAATTTAACAGTAAATGTGTAATTGTTAAAAGTGTTAAGTTCCATTTTTAATTCTTTTGTGTTTACTAAAATATATGCAACTATGCACATTTATAAGCCTTTTAACATTATTATTATCTATTAATTATGGACATTATATTTTACATCAATCTAATTTATCTCTTTTAAATACTATACACTAGTACATAAATACACTAGTAATGCATTTTTTTGATTTTTCTGATCTACATTTTTTCTTGATAAATGAATACCTTTATTAATTGTTCTGTCTTTATGAAAGACACTTTGGATTTTTAAGATATGCACCAAGTGTGCTTTTAATATCAAAATACTTATGACACAATAAAACAAAAAATGTAAAGCAAAGATCAGCTAGATGTGTTTTTTTTATTCAGGAGTCCCAGCACCTTAGCCAGACATGATGGTCTCATTGTTACAATATTTATGTAAATGCATGCACTCTTTCAGTGACAAGTATATTACCAGCTCATAATCAACACAAGTTTTGTGCATTAATACATTCCTAGGAATATTTTACTCATATAGCGATCAGTTCAGCATTATCTGTTTTCAATAAAACAACAGTAAAAGGTAATTCTATTTTAAGTATAAAAACAGTAAGGACATTTTAAAAAATCACATCTTTTTATTGCCAGGTAGGCCATGTTGGTTTGCAGTTTAGTTAGATATTAAACAAAGCACAAGTTTTAAGTAAGAATTATGAGACTGAAACATCATTGTCCTATTTGTAGGTGTATGTATGATTGGTACCCCTCCACCTGTATGTTTCTTCATTGCACCCTTGAACAGACAGGTTCAATAATGGATGGGTGGACTGATATACAATTAACAGAAAGTTTACTGTTCATAGTTTAGGAAGGCATGTCACAGATACTGCTGCAGTAAATTACATAGAGAATTATTTTGATTCACACATTTAAACAAACCAGAGCAAAGGCAAGGACCAGCTGTCCATTGGCTATCCTGATGTAACAAGCACCTGGCCAGGCTAAGCAGACTGATCCAAGGGGCTTTGGTGTCATCTGGTATTTTACAGTGGGCTGACAACATGATGAAGTAAAGTTTATATTAAGCCAAGCATGGAAAAGCATGAAAAAAGTATGTTAATATCAGATAGTGATTAGTTAAACCTCCACAGCAGCCACAGAAACATTATAATTACTTGGATTTTGGGTTATTTCAATTTGTGCAATTCTTTGCATTGCATTTTTTTCTCACTATGTGATTCAATCAAACATGACAAAAGTATTCAAAATTTGTAATTCTTAGGCATGGCCCTGGGAGACCCATGAACATTTTTGTGGTGCAAAATATTATTGGCTGCAACATAAATAATAATAAATAATAACAAAAATAATAATCCTCAAGCTAGTGTAACACAGGGGACACAGATGCAGTAAACTAAAATTAAATCAACACAGCAACAGGACTGAAGCTGTAGGTTTTTGAATGTACTGCTAAAGACTGATTTAACTCAAAGTAGTATAAGAACCTCTCACACAGGCTTACATTAAAACCTCCGTGAAAATTTCACAAAAATTGCTCACTGTTATTCACAAACACCTATGAACTGAATGCTAACACTCTTCACTCCTGGCTCCTGGGACATTAAAGTTCTCCATACTTAGCCTATCACTGGGAAACCTCTCTGGTTCCATGCATTTGATGGTGATAATGTATTCTTTGCATGTGCTCACATGCTTACAGTAATTGGTATCATGGGTAAATGTTTATAGTTAATCATTATACTTCAGTTTCATTGAATTTTCTGATTATGTTAGGCTAGTTAGTTCATTCAGGGACTTAAATATAATGTATATGTTTATGGGCTGCATAGTAACGATCACCATTAACTAACTGATACCTGGTGAGTTAAAGAGAAAGCTGCCTTTTGAAAGTTTATGTGTAGTGTCCCTTGATGGTCATTTTTTTCACTCACGTGACACAGATTTGATGCTTTTAGAGAAGTATGAACTACAAGAAAGCCTATCAGTACAGCGCAATTGCTACAAATTTTCTGACATATCACACCTCAAACACATATTGTTCCAAAAGAGTCTTGAAACAGACATTGCCGCATGTAACATTCTGAGATTGTGAAACCACTATTTTGCACTAAAACCTTCCACATCTTTTTCCCACCATTCATGGTTCCTCTCTCACGTCCACATATTTTAAGTACGGATTCAGTATGATGATTCCAGCATCTTTGAGCACTTGTAACTGTGAGCTGTCCAGTTTGAAGGTGTCCTGCACTGTAAAAAATCTGAAGTCCGCTTATCAGCATTCACCATGCTGCTGGGATTCTTACTTGTTTGTAGGTCGCATCTGTATGATGAATTCATTCTTATTAATTTTGCAGATTAAGGATACATATTGGGACATACAGTAGTTATATAGGATTTTAATTTCTTTCTGAATAAATTTGAACATTAACAAAAAACATCAGGTAGGAGACAAATATCACAACTGAAGCCTTAGTGGCCAAATAGCAACATATAGACCTAAATGTGATGGATTTGGACCTTTCAAGTCAAATTTTTCCCCTTCTTTGTCCTAGGGTTAGGGGTGGATATGCCTATTGTAGTGTTTTTCAACCGGGGTTCCGTTCCGTGAGTGCTAGCCACGGGTTCCGCCGAAAAAGTCCCATGATATAGGACATACTGGTGGATAATTGCACAGGGTTCCGTGAGCAAGGTAACCATTTGCGCAGGGTTCCACTCCTGCGAAAAGGTTGAAAAACACTGGCCTATTGCAACAAGTTTTCATTGTAATCAGCACCTATTTTTAATAGATGTTTTTCCTATGTTAATAAGCATGCTGTTATATCCCAGTTGAAGCCATTCTTGTCTCAATGAAAAAAATACAAAAAGTTTAATTTTTATATGAAATTATTTTCATTGTTTTCTTTTATTTTTGTTAGGATTTTTCCAGGGTTCTGGTTATTTATGCTATCACTTAGTAATAAGCACACATGTGGATATGGTACTCAGGTAGCTGCTTCACTTTAGCACTCAATGTCCTTTGCACCTGGGTCTGTTCCACTTTCCCTTAACTGTCAGTATTGGGATGTAATTAAGGAATTAACATCTTCTGAATAAAACGTAATAATAATAATAATAAAAGACTAATTATAGCAATAGTAGAAATACAATTCTATGTTTAAATTTCTCACTCTCTGAATACAAAATAAGAGCAAAAAACAGCCAGCTAATTAAGCAGTGAGATCAATTACAATTACGAGTCATGCAGTAATAGGGAAACTAATCTGAACCTGCTCCCACAGGGGTCTGCTTGATGAAACCTAAAAGCTACAGTATGATATCATCATATAAAGGGCCATATGAATACTACTAACTATATTTATAGACCAACAGACTTCTATAAATCATTTATACAATAATAATAGGGGTGG
>JANRMT010062817.1:40937157-40957870 GCA_026402145.1 Polypterus bichir lapradei | reverse complement strand
TATATATATATATGTATGTGTATATGTATGTGTATATGTATGTATATATATATGTATGTGTATATGTATGTGTATATATATATGTATGTGTATATGTATGTATATGTATATATGTATGTGTATATGTATGTATGTATGTATGTATATATATATATGTATGTATGTATGTATATATGTATATATGTATATATATAATATAGTTTACTGTCAAATAATGCAAAGAGTACGCGACACATTTTGCCCTTATTTGGGCTCATCAGGCATACACACTCCACTGCTCCCCTTGCGGGGATCGAACCTCGGATGTCAGAGACGAAGCCCCTTTACGCTGCGCAACGGCGTGTAATTTGTTTATTTGACAGCCTGTTACCTGGGCGTATCAGAAGTACTATGTAACTAAGCACATTTTTGTATGGAATATTTTAGGTTTAATACAAAGGGCTGATACTATTGGCAGGCAGTGTGGTGTAATGTTTAAATATTTCAGCCTTGGACATCAAACCCTGAGAATGCTGGTTTAAATCCTGTTGCTGACACTGTGTGACCATGGTGCAGACACTACAACTGCCTGTGCTATAACTTGAAAAACAAAACAATTGTAACTTGTCATATCTGAAATGTTGTAAGTCACCTTGGATAAAGGTGTCAGTCACATAATAAATTATATTATTGAGTCGCTGGAGCTGCTTACTCTTAAACTTGCTATACACAAATGCACATGAGTAAACCACTCCTTCATTAGATCAGTTCCTGCTTTTCCTAGTGGTTTTTGTTGATGGTCATTGCAAAACACAATTTTATAGGAAAGCATATTCATTTTGAATTGAAACAAGTAATCATTAGGTATGATGTGAAATTTGTGTATATATTATTATCATTATTAAATGTTTACAAGTTTAATTAGTTTGTGTAGTTCACTCAAATGTTTCTTTTATTATTTTTGTCAGTTGGTGTCAGTATGTGGTTCCCCTTTAAAGTCTGCATATGCTAATGTATTTGCAAAGAGTTTTGGAGTGCAGAGTTTTTTGTGGTGGGGGGTGTCCCCATTTAAGTTAAGCTGACACGCATGTAAATTGTAAATTATTTCAGAGGTCAGGGCTGAGAGTCCCCTTTCAAAGTCTGTAGATGTGATGTATATTAAAATGGAGTAACTCGTGGGGGACCCATAAAGTTTAAACTGACGCCATCGATCCAGGGACATTTGTAGGGTTTGCATGTTTCAGGGTCCACTGTGTAATTGTCGTGTGTGGTCTTGTATAGTCGAATTGGGGTGCAACATTAAATAGGGCCTATACTAAACAACAAGATCAGGGCCTTACAACATTCGATCATGTACATGACAGAGGAAAAAGATCAGGGGTTGGGCCCAGTAGTTTGAAGCTAAAGAATCTGAAGAATATGAATCCCCTACCCACATCCCGATGCTACTGTGTCAGTCCAGGCTTGTCTTGGATCTGAGGGCACCTCTTCCATCTCTTCTTCTCTCTCCTTCCCTTTAGCTTCTAGCAAAGCAACACCTACGCTCCCTGGCACAGTGTTTATGGCATTCTTGTTAACCACTGAGCTTCAAGTCTTCCCTGAGCTTTGACAAAATTTCCCTTACCATTTCACACCTAACTGTGCACGTCAAACGTGATCATGTCTCTTTTTACCTGTCGAGGAAACCACCCCTTTATCAGTTGTCTATCCACCCTATTTGTTAGTGGTGCCGTTCAGCCCAGTAATTGCTTCTGCTAAATACAGCATGGTCTCAGTACAGCACAGAGGATGTACGTTAGCATCATATTAATAAATATTGACAAATAAAAAAAAATGTGTCTGCTAAATTTTTTTTCTATGTTATTATTTCAGTCAAATAAGTCAATGCATCTTTGAGATTTTAGAGTATTCATTTTTCTATTGTGTGTGTGTGTGTGAATGAGGGGTTACACCTGAATATTGATATTTTGAAATACCCATTCTCAGCAGATACCCACTGCTCTAGATGTTCCTTCCTGCCAAATTTCAGCTTTTTACGTAAATGGGAGTGTTTTTGTTGATGAATGCGTGAAACAGTGAGCCAGTTAGTTAGTCACTCTACTTTACATATTACACATTATACTGTATACTGTATACACAAATAAATAGATACATCTTATTTAGATTTATTATTTTATTGATAAAAATGTTAATTTATTGTTTTATTTATATTGTCATACTATCTATACACAGTTTTGTAGCATACATGGATGCATAATAACGTTCCTCAGGTGCAAGACAAGTAAAGAAATATAATATACTAAAATATATAAATAAATAATTAAAAATAAATAATAGGTAAGTAAATAGACAGAAATAATTTGAAATAAATAATAAATAAAAACAATAAAACTAATAATAAAAATAAAACAGTGGTGACAAGTGTAACAAATGTACTGCATATAAATTTACTACCAGAGGCAGATCTGAGGGCAGGGAGACAGCACAGGGTCTGGACAGCCCAGGGGTAGAAGCTGTTGTAGTGCCCGGTAGAACTGGTTTGGATGCTACAGTACCTTCTGCCACCTTCTTATGGGACAAAGAGACCCGGGAACCTCTTTCTTTGTTTGTCCCTCAGTTGTGGATGCTGGACAACATAATGCCTGGGCACACAGACATATGTCACACAGCACAGGTTATTTTCTTACGCCAGGTCTTGCATTTGTTTATTGGACATTCCGGCTTTCTTGTGGATGCTGGAAGACATTACGCCTGGGCAAGGGCATGGAATCTATATGGAAGGACATCTTATCACTTTATATATAGAGAGATAGAGATATAGTACAAAGTATTACTGTCTGTTTATCTATGTGTATATATACTGTATGTATATACTATATATATATATATATATATGTATATACTGTGTGTATATGTATAGATGGATAGTTACAAAATGCCTAATAAAATGTATTATTTTGAAAACATGATTTCCTCAGAGTTGTGCGCTCCTGATATTGCTGTAGGTCTGTTTTGTCCCCGGGGATGACATTAAGCTGCTAAATATGTATAGTGATCCTTTCAAACATGACCTGGCAGAATAACTGGAGAACTTAACTTGCCAGTTATACTTGTAAAAGCCTTAGAGATTTATTGCCCTCTCAACAAATATTTAAAACGTTTAAAAGCTTTTCTTTTGTAATTTACAGCATCCACAGTTCCATGCTGTAAATTAATTTTTTTAATTTATTTTGTTAAGAATCCTTTATTGAAGATATCAAAAATAAAACTGTGATAAGACTCTGAATTAATGATTTTTATTTCACCTGCATGTACAATATAAAGCTGATTTCTAAATGCAAAAGTTTTCTCCCAGCTGGCTACTCTCATTCCTGTGAAAGTGGGAAATATTTAATGCAGCGAAACTGGCAGCTTGCTTACAATTGCATCTCCAGCCCAGTGCTGTGCCGGGTTCCCTTCACACAACAGATTTTCATACATTTATCAAATTGTCCCCCCAGCTTTATTCAAGAAAGGAAATGTTTATCCATTTTTCTTCACAAGTCTGTGCATGCATTTTTGGAATTTAATTAATGAAATAACGTAGAACATTTTTATTTATGCTTATAATGTAATTCCCTTTTGAAAAAAGAGACAGCCATTGATAAGGATTATAGACTAAATTTGCTTTTATAAGTGCAGGCTTAGCTGGAGTGAGTAACATATAGACTGCCGTAATTGGCCAATTAAAATAATTATACAGGATTTGGCTTAGGCTAGCCAGTTAATCTGACATTACATTAAACTGAAATACTTCAAAATTATTTTACTAAGTCATGTAAAAAAGAATTGTTGTGAAAATTCAAAAGAAGCATTTGTATATATTTTAGATGGTTAGCTACTATAGACCAATAATTTCAGTTGCTTAAAATAATCCAATTGAACTGTGGGTGTGTGAGTTGGCACTGTGATCAACTGAAGCCCTATCCAGGGCTCTTTCCAGCCTTGTGCCCAGTATTACTGGGATAGGGCCTAAATATTGCAACAGTGAATTTAATTAAGCAGGTTTGAAAATATCAGTATTTAATATATTGCAAGTAAAGCAGAGATCATGTCGGTTGATACATTAAGAATGGCTGGGCAGTCCCAGCAATTATTATATTAAATGGAAGAACCATGACTTTTTAGCTATTGAACCTTCCTAAAGTATAATGCAGGGAGAGTTTGCATAGTGAGGGCTCAGCAATGAAGAATCTGTATTTCAAGATGTCTTAGTATTTATCAGTAGAGAGTTACCTCTTACAAAGTTTTAATTCAAGACTTCAGTGATCCCTGTTCAGTTCTCAATCTATACACATGCAGGTTTTCTGTGGGTGTCCCTCCAGATCTAAAAGATGTTAATAAATTGGTCTGCTATCAGCAAGTGTTGGTGTGCATGTATTTGACCTGTGAAGGACTGGCTTCCCACCCAGGAATGACTGCTGCCCTTCACCCAACACTGTTTCACATACTATAGAAAGAGGGATAAAAAAATAAATAGGTACATGGACAAAGAAAATAAAGGGCACTATTAGGGTAGACAACAGAGGAAGAATCTCGTAAAGGGAAAGCAGTTCCACTCCTAAACGAATGAAAGAAGTGCCAGTCTACACTCCAGAATGTTCCAAAAGGAAATTCTCCAGCAAAACCACAATGATTAAAGAGTTTTAAGTGAAGTGAGATGATGCCAGAATTATTTTCATAGAATTATTTGGCAGCATCAGCCTAGATGCAACAGGGCAATCTGAAAGCTGACATTGGGACTTGCTGTTCTGAGAGGAATTGTGGGCTTAGGAATCTAGAACTTCCGTAGTCTGCCAGAAGGAACTGTTACATAGTGGTTTTGGAATTCCGCAGGAATGTTCATGATCCCTCAAAGCTAATGAAGGGATAGTTCAGGAAAACCTCAGTATTGGTTTTCAAAGGCCACTCAAGGCAAACTACATTTTCAGCTGAAGATGGAGAAGTTGTATACATGCTCAGATTTACATCAGGTAGGAGTCAAGAGGTTTCAAAGAGGGAAAAGGTAAAAAAGAATAAGTGGTGAGATGCAGTTCTTTAGCAAACTGAGTGAGACAAGTGATCTAACCACCCCAGCGATTAGACAATGTCATCTAATCTGTGATAGTGAGGTCACTGGAATACTTAAGGCTTTTTTTTTGTGTCTTTTGTATTCATTTTGATACTTTACAGTCTCATTTAGATCATTACTTCCTTTATTTGTGTTTAGTAAAGCCACTCATTCTAATATGTTTTAATCTCTTAGAGATGGCATTGCACATAGAGTTGCCACTAACATATTTTAGAGTGCTATGATGATGTAGTGGTACACCTGTTGTCTGTGTGATCCAGCATCCATGGTTCAAATTATGCGAGTGATTACTATCAGTGTGCACATTCTGTGTGAGCTTTTCTCCAGTTGTATTACCCATGCATGTCATATGCTAAGGTCATTGACCCTGTGTGAGAGTTAGTGTGGGTGTGTGCATAAATTGGCTTTTTGATAGACTGGCACCCCATTCAGTGTTGGTACCTGCCTTGTATTCAGTGCTGCAAGGATAGACTCTGCCCACCACACAAGCCTAAACTGGATTAATCATGTTTGGGAATGGTGTGCTACAATATATATATTTATACTCTACATAGCTACTCTCTGATGTTTCTCAAAACTGTGAAAGAATTAGTAAGGAAACTAAGTATGAATGTATGTATTTATGGCTGAGCTGAAGGTTAATATGTTTCTAAATGCATAAAGTCCCCATACTCTGGACTTTGTTATATTAAAAAATTGTATTTCTCTGAAATTGTGACAACGGTTAGTGTCAGTTTTCCACTTGTAAACTGAAAATTGTGAGAAACTCCATCCCATGCCAAGAAATAGATTTTTAAATAGCTTAACATACTGTAACCATATATTACATTAGTTAGATACATTAAAATTAAATACACAACACCATAATAAAAATAATGGTGAGCAAAATGCCACTTTCAATAAAGTGAAGCTCTCATTACTTTACCTCATTTAGTAAACAGTGAAATAAAATGTGCTAACATTAGAAGAAGAACATTACGTTTACTGTGATTAAATTATTCAATAGACTATAATTGAAATGTTTTGATGAAAATGATGCTAAGAATATGATACACTAAAACACAATATGACAAACTAAGGTACTGTATAAGAACAACAGTAAATAAACTATGAAAATCTGATATGTTAAAAGTGTTGATAAATGAAAAGTTAACTTTCCAAATATTCACAAATTTAATCAAGCAATATATAAAAGCTATAAATAAACAGTTTTATTTGCATTTCAAATAGCTAATCTGCATCAAAAAATTAAAGAGAAAATTAAGTAACACGTTTAGTTGTAAAGCAATGCACTTTGAATGCACAAATCAAGATTATTAAGCGTGCAATTTAATAATATCTAATTATTATAATGCAAAAATCTTTTTACATTCAGATATGAAAGTTACTACAAAGTTTTTGTCTGAAAGGGCAATGTTAAAATAAAACAGTTTATGTAACACACAAAAGAAAATTTTTGCACTTGTGTAAACTCTTGTCTTCATCACTGCAGATTACATTTAACGTGCTATTCATTTTTACTTGAAGGATTACAACCAAAATAGTGACTTTTATTTAAGAAAAGGGGATGTAAGGCTTCTTGTGTGTGCTGGTGTATGCCAGTAATTTGGCGGCTGAGAGAAGGCCATGCAGCGGCCAGGGTTGCAGGGCAGGGCCTCTTCGGCCTGCACCTTGCTGAGGCGCTTATTCTGCTAGTCAATGTGCAGCCTGCTGCTGTGTGAAAGGACTTGTTTTGTCTCTGGTCGCTGCTGCCATCTCCAGCTGTCACATACAGAGACAATAGAGGAACACAGGAGGAGGGGGATTGAATGGAAAGATAAACTGAAGAGCCCTCCCAAGATTTGTCATCTGCATTTGACAGGATCTCCTTCCCCCCCCCCCCGACCCACCCCCCCCACCATTCTTGCTTTGGTTAATCCTCATTCCCTGTTTGCAGCAGCTGTTACCTTCCGTAAGGTCATTGTATTTTTCTAACTACTAATTAATATTACTTACTTAGTCCTGGCACCTTTATAGTATTTGAGAAATGTTATATAAAATTCACTATACATTCTTTAACATCTGGAAAACCAAGCCTACCTAATCATGATTGTCAGAGACACATCATGTTTTCTCAAATCGTAACAGATAACATTCTGTGTATAATAAAGGTTAAAGGTTCTGATTCAGATAAAACAAATAATTTGCAAAATCTCCTTTTACCCAAATCTCCATAATGTGAATACAAAATACCTGCTGCAATTGGCAGTGATATACAGAAGCTGTGAAGAATACATTATTTCTGACAAGAAAATCCACAGTTTTTACAGCACCCGTTATCCCAAAATTCTTTCTTCCTTTTTTCTGTTTAACCGTTCCCCTCGCCTTGCCTTGCTTTAGTTCTCATTCTTTTATAACCAAGCTCATAGTATGCACAGTAGCGAAGGAAAAAAAAATAGCAATTCACAAAAAAAAAAAAAAAAAGAAACCCCAAGCAGCTTTACAAATGAGTGACAAAACCAATGTCCATTCACATTCCCACTTCACCAACGGTTTATTAAGAACCGGGCCTCCTTGTCCAATTGCTGTCAGCAACATGTGGAGGCATCGCTATAGCAACCAGTGGATGTGACATGTGGTACAGACAGAGACTGCCAGACTGCCTGAATATAAGGAGGAGCTCAGACCTGCACTTCGCGCTCACAAAAAAAAAAAAAAAAAAAAAAAAAAACCTACTCTTCTTTTCACTTTCACATGATCGCTGGAGGGACTAGGCAGCCCCGCTGCACAGCTCTGTTAGAGGTTAAAACCTGCTGGGCATTTTTTTCCTCCTCTTTTTCTTTTCTGGGCAAAGCATGGCAAGGCAGTGCTGCTTTTGTTCCTTCTGAAATGGATGGGGAGGCTGCTAACTTTTAAGATACAGACCAGGATTCCAAGCAGGTTGGGTCCCTTCTGCTGCTGTTTCTGCCAGCCCCGACGTTGTAAATAGAACAGCTTTCTCATTGGAATTGTGTGGAGATGGAAAAGATACTTCCCAAAAGGAAAATGATGCCTTTCATGGTGGAACTGGGTAAATATGAGGAGTCTTACTTGCTGCATCCTTTCATGTCTCTTTTACTTTGCATATTTGGGATGCTAACAGTTTCCTTGATTATGGAATCACATCTGAAGTAGTTTTTTTCTTTTTTTTTTTTTTTTTTTTTTGCTATAACTGACTTTTTCCAAAGATTAATACATGTAAAATGTTTTTGAATAGTTTGTTGACTGTAAACTGATTTTAGTATGCAAGTGAAACTGAGTTCATCCTCCTTATTAGGCTTCTTGTGGTAATGTAGTAACTAGTAGTTTCATTTATTTGTTGATTTTTTTGGTTCATCCTAGCCTGCTGGTAAATTAAAGTGACAAATGTGAGCTTAGATATAAAGACCAAGGTTAAAGAGTTTAGTGTGTTAAATTTAAAGTATTGCTGCAAGTTTATGGAGCTATTTTTTATTGTTTTGATTTTAAATTATCTGTAGAGTTAATGCAATAATATGTTAATATTAGTAGTATTTGTACATTTCAGTCATAGTGTAGCAATACATTAAATTATATGGTAGTTATTATCATATGAATCATTTCATTATTACTGCAGCCTCTATGAACATTCCTTCTCCGTATTCTCTATTATAATAATAATGAATGGACAACTATGACATAATTATTGATATAGTGGTCTTCCTATTTTTTGTTATATAAGCATTACTTTAAAGTACCGATAGACAAATAATTTTACTCCTGTGGCTCTTACATACTGTCTCCATATTGTAAGAAATATACCATTTAATATATTATTATAGTGCAAAAATCCTAATCGTCATGTGGCTCTCTAAAGCTGCCTTGCCCACTTTCCTAGTTGTGCTTGTTCATTTAAATAAATGCCAAAGGAGTTTTCTTTGGATATGGTATTGGTGATCAATAATTTGTATTGTCCAGTGGCTGCTGTCTTAGCATGTGTACAATCATCATGACTGCTGACTTTAAATGAATTGATAATGTAGTTGTATTGATGAGCGAAAAAACTGTCTGCTTTTGGCTAGTGTGACATACTGTATATAGGAGCCTCGGGTATACAGTAGTCTGGATTCACAGCATTCTTCAATATCTATTATTTAAACATATTCAAAATATCGATTGAGTTAATATTAAATACTTATTTGATTTTAATGTTACTGACATTTCTAAAACTTTCCATCAGAAAAATATTACATTTTTCATCTCCGTAAAACTGTTGTGTACTGACTTTAGTCACATTTGTAACATGGTAGAGCCTGGGTGCACAGTGATCACAAAATAAAATCTATGAAATAATTCTGAAACGTATCAAGTGTATTTTCTGCAAATTATGTCCTTTGATCAATATGCATCGCAAAATTGGCAGTAATGTTTACGCATATATAATTAAAATACATTGTGTTAAGCATTACTAAATATTGGAAATGCTTGTTTAAATGGTTTCATTAAATATTTCTCTTGAAATGAAATATTTGATCTCTTCATTATTATAATCTGAATGGCACCTTTACATAAATATGAATAGGCTTATTAACAGTGAAAATAATAAAAGAAATTATAGTTGTTGCAAATGTAATATTTAAAAATCAATAATAGAATTCCACTATTAAAATAATATGACAATTTTTTTTTATTCATTTTGTGTGATGACTTCAGTAAATTAATGAGTCATTACAACCAACCAGACAAATACTTAGTTTGTAAGTAAATTGTTTAATGATTAAAGCAATCTAAATAAATTAAATATTCTAGAAGTGTTAGGTTGTCTGACTTATTGTTCCTAGATATTTAAATGTTATTAAGTTTAATCTAGTAGTACAATAATGATCAAATCTGTCATCTCCTTTTACAGAGTAATCTTTTTCCAGATTGGATTTCTACAATTTGCTGAATACAAATAATGAAGTTCAATTTGTTTGTACTATTATCTACTTTAAACATTAAATTCTACCACTTTGTGTGCCATGAGGTTCTACTGTATGACACAATATAATGATAAATGTATCCAACTTAAACAAACTTTCTTAATTAAAGGAAGACAATGCTTTTGGTGTTAAAAGAAGAAAAAGCCAAACATCTGCATACAGTATGTGGCTAAATTTTTAAGGAAAGGAATAATGTTACTTTTTGAAAGGCTTTGTTATGCCAAAGATTTTGGAATGATCATTGTGTCTTCGTAAGTGAATAGGTCGAAGCCTCTTGCTGTGACCTTTTTAAGTGATTTGAATAAGCCAGAGCCCCAGAAATCCATCTGCCCTTTGTCTTTTGTGTATTTCACTAATCCTTCATACTGCTATGGCAAAGGAATAAATGACTTTCAGTTACACTGGCTTGGCAGATTTCAGATGTTTAAAAAATAATTAATAAATAAAACCATTAAGCCTGACCTTTTTTCAGGTGATATATTAATATAGCATGGTCCATAGAGTAATGTTGTAGAAACTTCTTCACTCTCTAGGATGACAGTGTTTTGTGATAGGTAACAAAATCATAAGTGAAAAGTGCCCAAAAAAGAACTTGATTAAGACTGTAAAGTCAGATATGCAGTTAATGCAAAGGTAAAAAAATTCCAGTTAATTCTTTAAAGCAGTTGTTCCTGCCTGTCTTATCAGCCCATGCATACCTCATTAGGAGATAAATTAAAATGCCTGCAGGTTTCAAAATGTAGATGCCTCTGAAATAGAAGGGATATTTTTTGTGTTTCATATTCTCACCTAAACTCATTCAGTCAGACAGTTTTTATCTCCTTTTGACACAGATTGATAATATAGCCAGGACAAAAATAGTATAATCATACAGCAATCAAAATATGAAATACTGCTGCACATCTGGTTACTCATTTTAGCATGTCTGCTCTGTAAGTGCAAGTGTGTACTCTCTTTCTATATAGCACTGCAAATGCATACTATTTTATTCTGATACTAATGTGAAACATTAAGAAATAAGATATATATATATATATATATATATATATATATATATATATATATATACTATATTAATAGTATTATTATTTAATAATCCTTCACGGTGAAATGGTATAAAACTTTAAGAATAATAAGTGGCAGAGCTCAGGAAAATTCACTAAAGAACTTTTATGGCTGGGTGGAGTGTCAGCTTGGTTTTGGCTTCATGAGTTCAAAATTTGCAAGTACAATTTCATCTGGACAGATGAACAATAGCTTTCTTTCACATAAAGAGAGTTTTCTCCATTTGTTCAAATGACAATACCTCTCTGTCTGAATGAAAAGCTTCTTGAAGGGATTTAGTAATATAGTGTGTTCATGAATGAATGTTTGCCCGAATCAACGCGTTTACCAGAATTTAAGAATAAAAAAATAATATGAATGTATGTTAAAAATAGTACTTCTAACAATCAATTTAAAAAAACACACACACACAAGTGAAGTTGGATTGTATAAATATGAAAAAATACAGTAATATTAAATAAAAATTATTTTAAATCTGTTATATAAAATTAAAATGATGAAAAAGGCAAAACAATTTCCAGGATATTTGTAGATTTTATATATTTAAAACGGAGCACTAGAAAGAAGTATCATATTTACCATGCAAGTTTACATTTGAAGAGAGACAAATTATTGTTTATTTTTTAATATTTGAAGCTAGAGACAATTTTTCTTATATATTTTCAAATTGTAAGCTGAAAATCTGTGCAAATCATATCTGTGATATATTTGTAATTTCAGAAACATGCCTTAGATTGAATGGTCTCTATTCAGGGAATGTAGTGAAAAAGTGACTGACATATTTTGTGAAAAATAATATATATATTTTTTAATAATATGATAAAAATCAAATACATTTTTTAGATAATCTGTTTCACTGCAGCATTTTTTCCAGCTGTATTTAAATGTATGTTCAACAAATATTGAAATAATTAAATCTGTGGCAGTTTAGCTGCATACACTTCCTTCCTCCAAACTCACCAAAATAAAGTAATTCTCTGTTAAAGGAATAAAAGTATAATTAACATTATTTGGCATATTTTATTTTCATCAACTAGTGCAATGAAGTAACTTGGCAGCCAGGATTAAAGGAAAAAAAACGGCTAACCTGGAAATACCCCCAAAATATAGCAGAAATTCACAGAGAAAGGAAGAAAAGGCTATATAATGTACACACACACACACATACAAATATATGTGTATGTATGTGTGTGTGTACTTACACAATATATATTTAAACATATTGAATATATATGAATATATATTTAAGGAAATATTATTTATGTATCTGTATAGTAATGCCTTGTTATACATTAAGCTATTACCATAGTGTCCAAGGTCTCAATTTGGTGTCATATACAGTATAATACATTTAATAATTGTAGGTTAACAAAAAAGAATGAAAGATTATCATTTAACTCAGTACAGTGTGAGGAAATGATTTCCATAAATCCCCTATTGCCCACTTCATATTAAACAAAAAGCAAATCATAATAGTTACAATAAAACATTATAAAGAAGCATCTTGAGTACTTTAAAACAAATATAATTTTAGCAGTGTAATAAGGGGGTTTATATAATAGCACATATTTAAGTACTTAAATGAGTATGTTTCACATTTGTTAAATATAATCATTGACCTTTGGCTTTTAGAAGGCTACAGTGTACTAAATTAATATAGGTTTTACCTATATACAGCCTTTTAAGAGCTTTGTGGATTTCTGAGATGTGCATTATTTTTCTTTCAGTAGACTTTAAACAATTATTGCATATTTACATTATTATTACATTCAATTTTCATTTAAACATGCAACAAAATTATAAATTCTATATGATGTGTGCGTGTATACTGTATAGATAGATAGATTTTTTTTTTCGCGAAAATAAAATGTTTCTTTTAAGGTTCCATTCAATTATAGTGCATCTTTTTTTTTTTCTTTCATAGGGGTTCTCAATGCATCTGTCCTCCCCTTCTACCCCACCCCGCAAAGTCTTTTCTTATTTTATCCAGGCACATAAAGCACAGGGCCGATCTACACCTTAGACACTGGATATTCAACCACACATGCATTGAACATCAATTTGGTACAGCTAAGCTCCCTCTACAAGTCCACCTCCTGGGACTTCAACAGCCTCAGACAATCCACTGCTAAACATAACCAAGCAGAAGGATCCTGAAACCTCATTCAAGCCATATTTCCATTAACTCGGGGCCTAGGCAATAGCTAATCCAGTGGACTGAAGGCAAGGAGGCTAATTAGGGACAAGCTTTTACAGTCAAGACTAGCGATAATTGCTTGGTGGCCTTTATGATGCCAAGATAAAATGGACCTATACTTTCCAAGAGGAGCCTATGTTTGCTGTGTAAGACATGGCAGAAAATAGGAGTTGGCCATCTGAATGCAAAGCATAAAATTACTTTAAGAATAGGGGATACTTGAATAGACCATCCAGCTTTTCATGAGAGAGGAGGTTAAAAAAAATCCATTTCTGTAACCTAGTGAAAATAGGGTGGTAGAATGGGTAGTTTGCTAATTGTTCCCATCTTGTAGCAACTGGGACAGAAGCTGGGCGTGCTATTCAATTTAATTTCTCTAGTAATTGTGGAACAGGACTGTTGGCCAAATACGTCTTTCTGCAATTTGTGGGCCCAGTCTTTTCATTTTCATGTTGTGTTCTTAATTGTTACTAATATGCCTTTATAATGAACCTAATGAGGGGGGAAATATTGCCCAACTGTTTAGCACATGGAAACTGTATGAAAATGAGATCGACCGGGAACTGCTTGACCACCTTTTTTTGTTTTTGCTCTTGTAAAATGGTACAATTATTTTTGTTAGTAATTTACCATTTACTTGGTCTCTTTTTCTTAACTAATACAAATAATAATTTTCAGTGTTCTGTTAAGGGAAGGGTTTTCTTTTTTTAATTGAAGGACTATGACTCTAGCAATGTGATGTATAGCGTGTAAATCTGGCATGTTGGCAAAACGTCTATTTGCTTTTGAAAGCTAAATATTGCTGTATGAATCTAGCAGAATCTTATCAAGAGCCTGATTTGTTATCTAAATGTATTATCCAAGCAAATCTTCTCAAAATCTCAATTAATAAAAAATAATAGGGAAAGGAGAAAGTCAGCACATTATAGACATGGAATTTTCTATCATAAAACTGCATGAATTTTCACATAATTTATTTGTATTAATTTTTTTTCCAGAAAAGCCACCTGAAACTCTTGCCCCTCAGATCAGAGGCCGAAGATTCAACCAAGTTTCTGATCCTCACAGTGATCTCTATTATCTGTATTATTGGGGTACTACTCGCTTCTACAGTGGTGTATTGCATTCGCCATCGCTCTCATCACCGCCTGAAAGAGAAGCTGACAGGAGTGACAGGTGACGTCAGCAGTGATGTGCCAACAACCTACCAGGTGAGCAGTGATCTCAGGCTTAAGAGAAAAGCTTCAGAACGTTTACTTATGCTCTTCTTCGGTCCAGATCTGTCTTAATTGCATGATAGGATAAAGATCATGTACTTTGTGAATGTGCATTAGGCATTTGGGTGAATAGATGATCTGAAGGCTGTATTTTCTATCCACTAATCTATTTTTTATACTGCTCTGTATATGTCGTGGTAATTGGAACCAATTGCCTATACTGTTGACATCAAATCGAAGGTGTACCTCGGCCTGAACTTAATGTTAATCTTTTGCGTAACCAGGACTGAGAAGGACATAAGAGAATTGTATCATCTTAAGTTTTTCATTTATTTTTTTTGTTTCTGAAAGCAACAGCATATCCATGTACTATATTCTACAGACATGCGTTTCTCCACCTCTCAAGATCAAACGCCCTTTAGTATTCAGTTTGTTGTCTTACATTGCATTTTGTTGTGTTAAGCAAAGAAAGCTTTAGATTATAATGAAACCTCATCTGTTAATTTTCACAAAATGATTCAGTTAAATTAAATACGGTATTTATAAGATGATATCTTTGAACATGAGCTGCTTTTGACATGTGTTGACATTTCACATTCAATCTTCAAGCGCATGTTTGTGTATATGTCCTCCTTTTACAACTTGTTTATTAAGTGTGATGCAGTAGCCCAACTTAACAAATTATATATTGAATATATAGAGAAAGTTTACTTTTTATCACTAAGGCCACAAGAATGTTTTGCACAAGTTATGAGAGTAAGGATTCGTTCACCATATTAAACCACATTGCTTTTGCTCATCAAACTATTATATATTATATAAAATACAGAACAGGAAAAATCTTCTGCATTTATCACATATATTTATTTAGAAATGTATATTCTCCATTCCACAACTCACATCATTTAATCCCTTTTAAATAGTAATATAGTGTAACCACCTCGACTCTTGTTTTTTTTTTGGCTCATTCCTCTCTTCTTTTTTAATTGTGGCCCATTCATGTACCATGTTTCACTTTACTTGAAATATGTTTGTCTTTGATATATATTCTGTTTGCAAATAAATTATTTCTTTGGACCTTTGGCCATGTGCAGCTCTTGATATGATAATATTATTTATGCTATAAGTGCTTGTGTATTTGTGTATGTGTCCATCCATCCATTTTTGGAACTTGCTTATTAAATACTGGGTAGTGTAGAGCAGGATGTCATTGAGTGAAAGGCATCAACAGACATTGGTGGGAACATCATAAGGAATTCTCACATATATTCCCTCTTATGTGGCCAATTTAGATAAACACACACACACACTAATATACAAATGCAAGCCTTGGCACCTTGGTATGAAAATATGATGAATAGTAAAACTAGCAGAGACATGTGGAAAAAACATTCATACTCAAAAAAGCCCAGCCCAGGTGAAGAGTGAATCAGGTTTCATGTACTATAAGATGGCAATGTTGGTAATAGTGGCTAAGGCATCTGACTTCAAATGCAAAAGGGTGATGGTACAACCTTTGCCTCCAACTGTGTATGTACTGTAACAATGACAATGTCACTTAACCTTCCTGCAATACAAGTAGAATGAATACATGTAAACAAGTGCAACATGTCCTTTACTTTAACAAAAATGGTAAAGTTGTTTGCCCAATATAAGAACATATATTTATAGAATTGGAGAATAAGGGAAATTATGGAAGTTGCATGCCAAGAGTGGGAGGGCCAGGGCTTGACCTTTGGTGGAGGCAAACCACAAAGATTGCATATTAAAGTGTACATAAATACGCATTTAAGCATGTGTAACTCCAGATCACATTTTTTTAAGAAAACAAAATTACTTATTATTAAATGTATTTTTCTTAATATATTGTATTTGTTAATTTCATAAACATTGCTGTGCCATGTGTACTTTCCAAATATTACAGATAAAACATTAGCAATTCTTATAATCCTCATATTTTAGACATTTTGTGATGATGGAGGTGTGTCAATCAACTTCATACACTGTAATAAACTTAATAAAACCCTGATAATGGCCCTTTAATACAATGAAAGGTTTTCTTTTTTTCAATGCAACCTGCAGAATGGCAACTCTGTTCTGCACACCTCCACCATTTAATCCTCCTGAAAATACACATATTGCCTGCAGCTTTTGATATCCCATGATAGATTGTGATTATGGTTTACCTGTGTTGGACATACTATAAAAGGTCTTCTGGAAGAAATTAAAACACTATGGAAAAGCCTCAATAGAAATCTGGAGTTAAACGTGTGTGTGTTTTTATGTTTTGTACAGTACACTCTTTGGTTTATGTTAAGATTATTTAATGTTTATATTTAAAAGCCTCACATAAAAATGTTTTTAAGCCATTGTGATTTCAATTTTTATATTGAAGTTATTCACTATGCATAAAATAGCAAACTAATTATATTGTTCATGGAGTTAATGTACTTATGTAAATAACACGCATACAGTATGTACAAATAGACGCATTTGCTTTATTTTAAGTAAATGCATGTATTAGGATAAAAAAAGCAGACGTGACAGACACTTGTTTTGTGTGCTTGCTCCAGCACCTTTGTTCATCACACATTCAGTGTGAATGTGGTGTATGGACACCGTGGCGACAGATTCGGGACTGATACTCTTTTTTAACTCCCTTTCCAGTGACGAGGCACTTGGTAGTCGCATGACTTCTGGACCGTACTTTTGCAAGGTTTTACAGTCGGCGCTCTCCGCTTGTAGAAGTGCTGCCTAATGCTTTCGCGATCCGTCTATCCAATAGTCGAAATATTTGCAAAATGCGAGCGAGTCACGTGCGCTCAACAGGCATTTGATATTTTTTAACGTTACATCATTGTACTACGGTTCGCGACGTCAGCACACTTTCGTTTTCATTTTGGATCCTGAGCGATTTCTCGTTTTTTTAGGAAAATAAAGTGCCATCGTTGTGGATGTGTGTGTTGTCCTGAAGGAGCCGTGTCATGTATTTTGAATACACCGAATATGTGAATTTGCTTGTCTTGTCCGATGCCGTTTTTAGCCTTCGAGCTACACCAGCAGCATTGGCGCCGACTTAAAGCTACGCCTGGGGCATTTAATCAGGGATGATAGGCATGTGAATAAACCTCTGAGCACATTAGCGAAAGCAGGGGATTTTTTTTGAGCCCGCAAGTCGGACGATGCTTACCAGATGTAGAATAGCCAGTCGCAGTGACCGGTCACTTGTACTTACTTACATGCAGCCACCTTGCGCGTAACTCTCAAGGTGTGTAAAAGGTTTTTGGGGTTTTTATGAAAGCATATTTTCTTTAACGCCTACGGCTGATCAAAATATTACCTTTAGTAGTTTCCTAAACGAAGTATAGCTGTGCTTGAGAAGTGTCTTAAATTGTTGTTTATAGATAAAGAATGCCGGACATTTAAGAGCTGGCTTAAAAGCAATTTAAAATTCTGCCGCTTCGTGTATTAATTACCGGGACAAAAATATTCGAGGTGACAATTTTAATTAATAGGAGCCGTAATTAAAATCGTGCCTTTTTAACAAGAAAATTATTTAAATTTTACTGTCTGACCTTTTTGCCTTTCCTCCTGGGGCTGCAGTAGTTAAGACGATATTGATTTTTTAATGAGCTCAGGTTTATTTAATGCATAGAAAAAAAGTAAAACTGCTCTCTTTATTAGCATACTCTTCAAATTTGTCAATCAGTGTTTTGTATTCTGTTGATAAGATTACATACTTTCTGTTGGCGTTTTCACGCACACACACACACAAATTATATATACATTATATGATTTTATTTTTACTTAAAATACACATACTATGTTATACTTGCTATTTCTGGCCTTGAGTAATTTCTGGCTGCACCTTGTAAAGGTTGGGAGAACATGCATATGGTGAGGGTATCAGCTTAATTTTTTATACATTTTTAAAAACATTTTAAGAATGTAATTTGATTAATAGTAGATTAAAATTATGTAATGCTAGTCGTTTATTTACAGACAAAATCTCATATAAATCTACTACTATATGTACAATCATTAACATGTATGGATTGAACAGTTTGGACAGTTTAATTTCTTTTGTTACTCCACAAAAAGTTTACTATCGCTAAGAAGTTATCTTGGTAAAATTACTAAAAGAAAGTTGCTGTGTGCATCATTTTAATTGACATATTTTAGCCAGGCACTGAATTTGAAAGCTTTTAAGTTGATAACTTGAATGTATATGAAGAGTAATTTAGCATAGAGTAGTGAGATTAGGGAGGAGCAATGCCAGTGACTTATTGATACGTTCAGTTCTCTTATTGCTTTTATTTTCGAGGATAAACTCCCCATTTCTGTGCGTATGCAAAGGTGAATAAGGAAAAATATTAAGATTTACTGTATTTCTGTTATGCAAGTATGATATATACAGTATATATAAAATGTTTGTGTTTCTGTTTATATAAATTTTGTCATATTTCTGTTTTAATTTTTTAGTGAGCTTTTAATAAACTGCAGTATATTTCAGTATTAAATTACTTATTAAAAAAAATGGGTTGAGCCCTATTAGGTAAATGATATTTATTCAAAAATATTTTACTGCAGAATAGACATGAATCTATTTACATAAGAACTAAACTTTAGCATGCAGTGCACTTAACGGATGATACAGTGTCAGGAACTCTTGTTTTTGTATTATTGTCCTTTGATATGTGTCGGAGGAGACATTTTTTCTTTGTTAAGTAATAATGCCCTTTACATGGTTTAGAAATTGTTATTATTTGAAGAGAATAGATGTTTATTTTACTCATTTTTAAACCTCTTTTAATATGTACATTTTTCTAGAGCCTACATTTTTTCAAGATAACTATGAGTGTTCAGTATATTGTATTGCTTTGTGTGTAATATATAAACCTAACTCAATTACTTATATCATAGTATGTAAATGTATCTAGAATTTGTTCTGTTTATGCGGATGGAAAAACAGGCATTGTGTAAATGGATATGTCTTTCCACAAAATGGTCTTCATTATTCTTATGCTACAGTAATGGCTGATTAAATTTTTCTGAATCATAGGGTATATATGCACACAAAAACACACACATACACATATATTTATAATTTCGTATATGTTTGCATATGCTCTAAATAATTGAAAGAATGGATCTTGAAGTGTATGCACAAAATGGAACTGGAAAATATATTTTCCAGTTTTACTCATATCTTAGATTTATTTTGTTCAAAATATTGCTCTACATTCAGTGTTAAATCTAGCCACAGTGACAACATGTGTATGCCATTTATCACTAAAATGTCGTGAGCGAAATATATAAAGTATACTTAAAATGAGAAATTATATTGAGACATACCGTTATCTGATGGTGGCTAATCATTTGCATTGTAAGAGCATCTTGTAAGCCATAGATTGTCTGATTATTAGGGTGACATTTAGTAACTTCTGCTTGTATATTTATTTTTTGTTTGTTTATTAATGTAACTTTTCCTCTCTGTAATTCCTTTGTTAAAGTAGCATCTTTTAAGAAGATAATTTTGACACAATTTTGTATTTCACTCAGTCTAGCACCCATTTCATTTACTGATGTTTTGCATTCATCTGCTCCTATTTAGCCCCTTTTTTGTCTTCTTTTTTGGCTCCTGCAACATTTCAAGACAAAGGGCTAATTTAAAAACAATATGCCTGCACGTGTCTGCAACAAATCCTTCAAGCACTCTAGTGCCAGTCTGCCTAGTTACCCACTCTTACAAAAGCCATAAACTCTTTGTTGGTTTTATTCGCCAGACTGAGCATGTTGTTTCCTCAGCACGTTCTTTTATTTTAAGAAGGCCTCTGAGAAAGGCTTTGTATTCATGTGTTTGAGACAGTCTGTAAACAGAGACGCCCAGTCCACATCGAAGCTGTCATCATCCCTGTTAACTGGCAATTATTAATGTAATGGTGGAGTGTGCGTCCACACTTACTGTTGTTTAGAAATGCTTCATTGGTTTAGTGCGAAGTATTAGTGAGTCATAGCATGCTGTGACTTATAACCCCTTGTTATGTGAACTTGAATGAATGTCAGTGCTGTACTGATTTCTGTCAGGATATACATTTATCATCCCAGAAGACAACCTGCTACACATTTTCAACCTATTTATATTCCCTTGGCTTACTTGTGATGCTGATGCTGTTTGTACTTTCTT
>JANRMT010062817.1:40903364-40917157 GCA_026402145.1 Polypterus bichir lapradei | reverse complement strand
AGATAGATAGATAGATAGATAGATAGATAGATAGATAGATAGATAGGTAGGTTAAAATTACATCAAAGGATGAATGGAAGGATTCAATACAATACAGTACAATTTATTTTTGTATAGCCTAAAATCACACAAGAAGTGCCACAATGGGCTTTAATAGGCCCTGCCTCTTGACAGCCCCCCAGCCTTGACTCTCTAAGAAGACAAGAAAAAACCCTTGTAGGGAAAAAATGGAAGAAAACTTGGGGAAGGCAGTTTAAATAGAGACCCCTTTCCAGGTAGGCTGGGCGTGCAGTGAGTGTCAAAAAGAAGGGGGTCAATACAATACAGTACAATACACAGAACAGAACAAATCCTCAATACAGTATAAAAAAAAAAAATTTAGAAGTACGGAGTAGAATTTAACAGTAGTTGGTATCACATAATATGATTTGGATTTGTTTAAAGTCATGGAGACCTCATTCATCAAGTTGCCTCCCCCATTTGGCCATTCCACAGCTGAAATAGCGCTAATCCGATGAAAGGACCCCTCTTTCCTACGATTCCTGCGATCCTCCATCAGGGATGACTTTACCTTAGGCAGGCAAAACAACTTGGCACATAGGCCGTGGCACCAAGTGCCACATTTGAGTACCGAGAAGAGAAACAGAATAGGTGAGGGTTAGTATCAAATTATAATTATAATGTTACTTATGTTTTAGTGCTAATGACTAACAACAAAGATGCAGTCTGTACAGTTAATCAGCAGCTCTAGTCAGAATATGCTAAACTGAAGTAGTGAGTCTTCAGCCAGGATTTAAAAGCTGAGATTGAAGGGGCAAATTTTATAGTAGCAGGCAGACCATTCCACAGTTTAGGGGCCCTGTAACTAAAAGCTCGACCTCCCACTGTTATTTGCTTAGTTAGTACTTAATTGATCCCTATGGGAAAATTCAATTTCTCCAGCAGCCACATTCTGTAGAACATAAATTCATAGTGCAAAAAATAAAACAAAAACAAGTTTAAACTATTATATTAAGACCTAGACTGATTCATATTCTTGTATTCTTGTTTTCAATTTGTAACTTCACAATCTCTTTACCAGGCCTTTGCACTATGGCTACTGGTGAACTGGTTGTTTTATTATTTATTATTCGTATTTGTAATATATTATTTTCTAGGTTGTTATTCATTTTAGATTTGTATGGAGAATGTATTTTGTCTTACTCCTCATTCTTTATGTTTTATTTGTTATGGTAATGCAATGCTTTTGCCACCTTGTGACCTTTGTTGTACTGTTGCTTTTGTGCTTAAGTGTTCTTGTATCTTTGCTTTTCATAGCCATGTGTGAATATCATCCAATTGCTTCCATTTGCATCCCTTTTTTATAATACAATAATGAAAAAATAGAAGATTCAATTCTACTAACATAGTACATACTTGTGGGATAAACGTATACTGTACACATGCATATTAACTGTATATATTGATTTTTTGATAATCCTTGTTTACTTGATTATTTAAATTTTATTTTTTTCATTTGGTCCTCTCTCTTTTTCTGCCAGTTTAACAGAAATTATTATTATCTGGGTTCACCCAGGAATGCTAACTGCATGTTGTGACAATTATTTTATTATCTGAACAAACATAATTAAACAATAGTTACAACATACAGTTATGCCTTGTAATCCATTGTTTTTAGTTGTTATACTAACTCACACCCACACCCTGTTCTTATTCTAATAGTAAACAAACAAATATATAATAAATAAAAAATACATAATCAATACATATTTTCTTTGCTTTTTTGTTAAAATCTAAATCAAAATGAGTAAAAGAATGTAGAGAAATTCAAAAGCACCCTCCTCCCACCCATACCAAGTCATGGTAGGTTTTATTTTACCAAAGTAACCTACATATCACCAGAGCGTGCTTGTCTGTTTTTCCACCAAATCTACAGATAATGCTGGTAGTTTCTGCATCTGAAGAGTAAATCAATGTCCCAAATGAACACTTGGCTTTAAGCTCATAAAATGCTTACCATGGACATACCATTTAATTGACAGTCAAATGGTGCTGATGCCAAATCAAGTGTCATTGAATCTGTTTATCTGGTTTGTTCAAACTCATGCTATACCTATCTTGGAGCAAAAGGCCAAAGCTCTGGAAAATACAGCCTAAGGTGCATTTAACAATTTCAGGGGCTAAATCTGACTTCTTTGTAACAAAACATGTCAAGAGCTTCATTGCCACGGTTACTTCTAGACGTTAACCTAACACAATTCCTCAATTTATAAAAAGGGAAGATGTTTGTTTTTTAAAAATCCTATACCACATTACATCACTCAGAAATTGTTTGCTCTATAACAATTGCAATACACATATTTTTTTTTGTATATACTGTAGGATTCAGCCACCCTTCATGCCCCCCAGTATGTCTCATTCCCTCTTATGCTTACCCAGTAAGATATGTAATAAATACAATAATTAATATATTGTAAGTTATTACACCAATGAACAATTCCATTCATTACACTCTATAAAACTTTAATGTTTGTCTAACTGTGACCATTGGCACTATGCTGTTTGCTACTTACTACTGTTTGTAAAGTCATTAACGTTTGCCTTTTTAAGGCACTTCAGTTATCGTACATTTTCTAATCCAGACAGAATTTTTTTTGTATAAAAATCATGTTAGGTTGGTGGCAGTGAAAGATTAGTTCATTTTTATAGTTCAGATGATGTTATTATTCTTTTGATGATTTTGTTATTCATTCACGTTAATTTAGTTTGAGTCGTATGGTGTCTAAAGTATCAGTACTTTCTTTCACATTGGAGAAAACAATGAGTAAATTGTTTATTTCAGTCATATGTAATGTGCCTAATAACTTTTAACATATTGTGTTACTCAGTATACTGTATGTTCAAAACCAATTGCTTTCATGGAAAATTAGTACTGTCAATGCCGGGTACCACAACAGCATTCATTTTTCTTGCTTCTGTGATATTTCTAGGGATTAAGGCACACTTATGAAGTTTAGGGTTGTGGGATCCACAGAACCAAATTGGCAGAACCAAAGTCTAGGGAAGGTGCCATAAAGTTAATTCAGTGTGATAAAATAAAGAGTAAAAAGGAAGATGAAGCTTGTCAAATAACAAGATTTGTTTCTGCATTTCACCAATAAAATTATACAAATGTGGTATATTTAATATGGGATTAATGGATATGTTTCTCACACATACAGGGCATTATTGAATCTTTGTTTAACTGGGTGTTCATGCTGGGCACAATCAGTGTGGTTCTGTATATTGAAAGATTGTATTTATTTTTTCTCAGGTAAAATATTTATATATTTTCTTACAGCTTTATATAATGCCTAGGTAATGCTAAAAAGCCTAATATAGTAGTACTGGATGATAATTTTTAGTTTAACTTCCCAAAGTATTCATTTGCATTACTCAACCTGCTTAATCCAGCTCAGGATAGCACCCTGTCCTAGCTATATTGGGTGCAATGCAGACACCAGGATACTATTTAAGTGAACGACAAAATTGTGCAGTTATACTGGGGCCATTTAGATTTTCCTATTAACATGTATATCTTTAGGATGTAGCATAAAAGCCTCACACAGACATGGAGAGAACACACAGACTTTCCACTGACAGTTAATATAACTGATATTTGAACACAGTATATCAGAGCTATGTGACAGCAGGGCTACCTACTTTACTACTGTGCTGCCTCTAACTAAATCAAATAAAAAAATATAGTGCTAAGAAAATAAAATTATCAAATATAATACATGTTCAGTTTTTAAAGACATTGTAGTCATGCTTACCTACTTGTATATGTATTATTGATACAATGCCCAGATTCGTCTCTTATGTTTTAATGCATGTAGCATTGAAAGTATTTAGTTTGTAAGACAGAAGCTTTAGAAAAATTATGTGATGTTTGTTAGATAAACTATTCTGAAATGTTGTTAGTACAGGATTATTTTGAAAAACAGATCCATAATGAAAAACATCTTAAATCAGGAGCATGCATGTGACTCATTATAGTACAGTATAGCTTAAAGATTAAATTTTAGTTGAAGAGTAATTTTTTATTAGTTGCTAGACTGATCTGACTAATTAAACAGAGAAATATTCTCACATCTTTATCATTTTTATTTGTAAGTCACAGTTACGCGCAACTATGATTTACTATTGCCTTCGACCTTTTCCACCATACTTTATTTTAATGGTCACATGATTCATCTGTCCATTTTTTTAAATATTTTAATCCTTGACAGCATTGAGAGGCATAGTGTGTAGGAGGCACAGAGTCTTCATTGAATGTCAATACCTAGGTACACAGCCACAGTACCTCATTTTTGAGTTACCAATCAAGATAGCATGCATTTCTTTAGGATATGGGAGAAAACTAGAGGAACACAAGGAACTAGTGAAAATATGTAAACTCTACATAATGACTGGGCAAGCATTCAAACACTGGTGCCCAAGACATGAGAGCTAAAAATTGTGTTGTGATGCTACACTGGCCCATTTACAGTAACTCCATGCTCATATTTTGAGCTGACTGGTATCTTTATTGACTGTTCTTGATCTGAAGCTACTTATTTGTCCTTTTGTACAATCTTTTATAGACTCACTTATCAGATCTCTCTTTCTTCTTTTGTACTCAGATGTTCTTGCATTGAAAGATGCTCTGTCTTTTGTGCTTAAATTAGCTAGAGGATGTTGGGAGATGAAACCAGAATGCTTTTACTTTATCCTTCTTTGCTTGTTTCCTCGCTGCATGTGTGGCAATTTGCAAATTGTGTTAAATACCTTTAACGTGATAAATAATAAAATTTATCATTCAACAAAGGACAGACTGTCTTGTGGGTAGCTTTTTTCTGACAGTTATAATATTGATTAAGTTAAATATCTACAAATAATTCAATGTACAGCATTGAAGGTCTTATCTACTTTTTTAAATTTGATAATAAAATGTGATTAATTCAGATGTTACAGAATATTTTACAAATGAAAACTTAATTATTATAATTGGAATAATGGGTCACTTTTTAAATGTCAAATTCTTTACACTTTTAAAGATTGTTTTTCACTATAACATTATCAAACCTGTGAATCCAGTTCAGGATCACAGGTTGATAGAGTCTATCTCAGTAATACTTGGTGCAAGGCAGGAGGCAGCCCTGCAAAGTCTACTGGTTCTTTGCAGGACCCGGTTAAGTACACATTTCCACTTGTGCCAATCCAGAGTAATCAGTTGATCTAATCTGCCTGCCTTTATCTGTGTAGGAGGAATGTCCAGGCAGAGATGGGTAGTATGTTCAAACTTCACATAGGCAGGAACTGGGCATGGAATTCAACTTAAGGGTCTGTGAACTTAAAGTAACCACTGCAGTACCATGTCACCTGGAAGTTATCCATCCATCCATTATCCAACCCGCTATATCCTAACTACAGGGTCATGGGGGTCTGCTGGAGCCAATCCCAGCCAGCACAGAGCGCAAGGCAGGAAACAAACCCTGGGTGGGGCGCCAGCTGAAAATTATTGTTTTAGAAAATGTTTAGTTGTTTTTGTCATTGTTAAAAGCATCTTCTAATACATGTATCATTACATATTTATTTTTTTATTGCAGAAATATTATAACCTCATATTAGCATTAGTGGGCTAATGGATAAATGAACACTTTTACATGTAAATATTTCAAATGCAATTGTTACTGAAGATCAGCAGATCAAATAGGAGGTGCTATTTAGCTACCAACTTAATTGTAGCTATTTAACATGGTTTTATTGGTTACGTCAACAGAAAATACTCCTAATATGCCTGTTTAAGGTAAAGAGACTTAATACAGTTGACCCCTATGAAGTATTTCAAATAAAATGTAATTTTTTATTATTTTTTCTAGCTAGATTTCTGTCTTCTCATTTTTAGGATTTTAAAAGATTCTAAACCTGCATATTGTAATTCTGACCTTTTTTTAAAATTCTGAATTAGAAATGTGTGGCAGTAGGAAGTAGAGCTGGGTGGTATGACCAAAATTCTATATCACAGTATTTTCCTAAATTATCCCAGTTTCACGGTATTCAATGGTATTTGTTCCCCATGCATGAGTGGATGTTAACCACATTTTCCACTGCAATTACTGTAGTAGACTAGCTAAGAATAACCTGTTCCACTGTCATGAGCATTGTACATTGTACAAAAAAAAATTTAATGTGCACACAAGTATTAATACAGGTTTGCATGGCCCCATAAAGTGATAGTTTTCAAATGGGTGACACTAATGAAGAGAAGGAATCACATTGCATGACAGATGCAGTCAAAATATAGAACCTTTTTATTGAACAAAGTTTGCAAACAACTTAAACTATAATTTTGACAACATATTTTAAACCATCCAAAGAGGCATTTAGACTTAGTAAAATATTCAGAAGTGCTTGTCAAAAGTTGTATTGCACTGAACATGTCTTAGAAAAGTAATAAATAGCAAATATTTTTTGTAAACCAACTACACTTTCTGTTAATGTTAACAATCTCTTTCCACTGACATGTTAAAGTGACTTTTTAAACAACTTTACCATCATTAAACTGCATAATATTTAAACTAATAAATAATAACAAAATAAATAATAGTGCAACTTCCAGTAATAATATTATTACTTCATGACTTCAAGCCCAGGTGCATTACACAGTATTCACCAAATAAAAATAAAATAAAACAAGTGCAACTTGGTGATGACATCTTTACCAACTGAACCATCATTTAGGCAAATTGCATTAATATGGACCTTTCTTCAAGATAAGCTATATACATAAATAATAAAACTGCAACTTGCATTTATAATGCTATTTGTGGTATAGCCCTACGGAATCGTATTAGGGAAATGGTGAAGGAAAAAAAAATCCGGACACAGAGAAGAAAAAAACAAACTATATATCGAGAACAAAGTCGACATGTTGACTTTATTCTCAACATTTCCACTTTAATTTTGACGCTTATTTCGAGATTAAAGTCGACATTTCCACTTTACAGTAATCCCTCTCTATATCGCGCTTCGACTTTCACGGCTTCACTCTATCCCGGATTTTAAATGTAAGCACATCTAAATATATATCACGGATTTTTCGCTGGTTCGCAGCTTTCTGCGGACAATGGGTCTTTTAATTTATGGTACATGCTTCCTCAGTTTGTTTGCCCAGTTGATTTCATACAAGGGACGCTATTGGCGGATGGCTTAGAAGCTGCCCAATCAGAGCATGTTAACTAAATTAATATTTAGTTTATTATATTAACTAAAACTCCTCAATGATATAAGATATGCTTCCCGCGCGGTGCTTGATTGTTTGCTTCTCTCTATCTCTCTCACTCTCTCTGCGCCTGACGGAGGGGGTGTGAGCAGAGGGGTTGTTTGCCTAGAGGATAGGGACGCTCCTCTACAAAATGCCGCCTTATCGCGGTGCTTCTGCATACTTAAAAGCACGTATTGATTTTTTGATTGTTTGCTTTTCTTAGCGAGTGCTCTCTCTGACATTCTCTGCTCCTGACGCGCTTCTTTGAAGAGAAGATATGTTTGCATTCTTTTAATTGTGAGAAAGAACTGCCATCTCAGTCTTGTCATGGAGCACAGTTTAAACTTTTGACTAAAGGGTGTTATTTCATGTCTAGAGGGCTCTAATAATGTTAACAGTGTGGGAGAGTTTATAAGGGCTTAAAATATATAAAAATAACCATACAAACATATGGTTTCTACTTTGCGGATTTTCACCTATCGCGGGGGGGTCTGGAACGCAACCCCCGCGATCGAGGAGGGATTACTGTATTCTCGACGTTTATGTTGAGATTAAAGTCGACATTTCCACTTTATTCTTATAGTTTATTTTATAATTAAAGTAGAATGTCGTAAACCAAACTTCATCCTAAAATCAATGTTTAATTTACTAGATTTTCTCAAACCCCATCATAAGTTAATGTAGCACATTAAATGCTTTGTGTTAAGTGTTCCCCAACAAGTTGTAAATCACTACGCTTCTTAATCTGACTTCCTCCACACTAAGAGGAGGCGCCGGCAGCAATCACCACACAGATTCCATTCACTTCATGATGTTCCTGCTCTCTGAAAATTTTGAATGCTAACCTATATACTTGATATAATTTTCATGATGAAATGCATTAAAACATGTATTAAACATGCACAGTAGTGTGGCGGTAGTGCTGCTCCCTCACAGTAAGGGGTCCCCAGGTGTATGTTCATTGTAGAGAACTTTATGGCAGGTGTGACAAGGCTCCAAAAAACTGGATGTATGAATGGGTATTGCCCAGGTTTAACTTAAATATTGTGTAAATGTTGGGTTTGTGATCTGGTGGTCGGAGATACGAACACAGAATTCAATGAATGTTCTTCAGAGCTGGCTTACTTTATTGCATGCGTGCTGTCTGTGTGACATACCAAACCATCAGGTCCTATCCTTCCTTTTTCTTTCTCCATCTAACCAATCACCACACGATAAGTGTCTTTGTGAAATTAAAACTAGTTATAAACTTAGCCCACGGAATGTTCAGAACTAAAAAATATCCTTGTTATACATGTTTAATTATGCCATCCATTCAGGGTTGCTCCCATCCCAGCAAGCATTGTTTGCGAGGCAGGAACAAATCCTGAACGGGGCGCCAGCTCATCACAGGGTGAATACGAGCACAACATATACTAGCAAGGTCAATATAACATAACAAAACCCAGCATCCTGCTTGACTTTGAAAGGAAACTAAAGCACACCAAGTAAACCCACCAAAAAAACATGCAAATTCAAGGCAGGGTACACCCAAGACCCCCTAGCTGTGAGGCAGCAGTGCAGCCTTCACTTAGCAATATTCTGGGAGCAGGAATATCATACAGTGAATGTATTCTGTGCAGCGATCGCTGCCGGGGCCTCCTTAGTACAAGAGGAAGTCAGTTTAAGAAGCACATACCGATTTAACATGGCTCGGGAACACTTAACACAAAGCATTTAATGTGCTATATAACTTAAAACGGGGTTTGAGAAAATCTAGTAAATTAAATATTCAATTTACGATGAAGTTTAGTTTACGATGTTTGACTTTAATCTTGACATAAACAGCAAGAATAAAGTAGAAATGTCGAGAATAAAGTCAATATGTCGACTTTATTCTCGTCATAAGCGTCGAGATTAAAGTGGAAATGTCGAGAATAAAGTCAACATGTCGTCACACTATTACACAGTACCCAGGTACATTACACTGTATTGAGAAAAATAAAACAAGTACAACTTGGCTTGCAGTATTATCCAGTAGTATAGAAACAGTATTCACACATTTGAACATAATGGTCCACATTTGACCTTTTAAAACCAAAGTATCTCCAAGCAACGGACATGACTCCTTTTTTTCGGCAAAAGTTCTTCTGTGTCATCATGTTCAACTTTATCGTCAGCTACAAATTCAGTTTCGGAATGTTCTCTGTCTGTTTTCATCCTGCAATACATATACTACCGCATGTACTCCGTTGCATGCCTATTTAGCGGTGTAGCAGTGAAAAAGAGCCCCCGCGCAACACCTCCACTAATGCATGTACTCCAATGTATGTGACTAGCAGTGTAACAGTGAAAAAGGTCCCCCCTTGAACAGTTTCCCGCTGCACCACATTCCGAACGTTGTTTAGGCAATTTAAACCGGGGTTGCGATATAAGAAAAATCCATATCATAACAAAAATTAAAAATGGTTTTCGGTATGAACCGGTATACCGCCCAGCAGTAGTAGGAAGTTGCTATAATTGAAATTGTGTTCCTGACACTGGCTCCAGGTTTTTTGGTTTAAAATAAAAACATATTCATAGAATTTTTATAACTCTTTTCTTTAGACTGAAATTTATGGGTTTATATTTTGGGTTTTGGCTAATGGTTTCTTTTTGACTTTCTGATGTGGACCTCTACTTATTTTGACTTTGTTATTGTTTATGTTCTAGTCCTGCAATGTACATTTTTATTGTCATTTTCAAACAGGGCAGACCACTCATATTGCACTGATTCATTTAATTGCATGTAAAATACAGTCATCCACCTCTATTCTTTCCATGCTTACTTCCTTAGATAGTTGGAAAGAGCTAAACATTAACTCTTATTGAGATACAAGTCTACCACAGAGCACAATCATGTACACAAATTCACTCACACAGGGAGACTGTAATTACCAGTAAAGCTAAGCTGTTGGGGGGTGGTGAGAGGTTTTGGGGGGAATAAGTACCCAGTAAAAAGTTATGCAGACTTGTACAAAATACTTAAGCTCCACAAAGATAGCAACCGAGTCCAGATTGTAACTAATGTCCCTGAGGACTTACTAAAGATAAGGAGTATATATCGTATTTGATCATTGTATTTTTCTTGGTTCAGCTTGTAACATAAACATTTATTTTGGCATGAAAATATAATATTCATTTATATGTTGCTAATATTAGGAATTTTTTATACTTAGTAACCTTCGATTATGTGTTGCCTAAGAGATGGCACGTGATTTAATTTTAGGTGCTGTGTAATTTTGCTGGCTTTCAATGGAGGGTGATACTGTATATAGTCTTAATTGAGAAAACTTGCTATTAACCCATAATATCATGATAACTACTTACTTTTGTATCTTGCAGTTAAACCAAAAAATGATAGTTTGTCCTCCCACAACTGCGTTATTGATATAGCTTACTTTGGCAAGATAATTTAAAGCATAAGTCTTGCTGACCCACAGCTTTGCTTATTGTGGTCAAGATCAGAATAGTTGATATTTGTTTTAAGACTGAGGTAGAGATATCTTTCAAAGAGCAGGGATAGAGTGCAGTCAAGACTAAGCAGTGTTCGTTTACTGGAGACTAATATAAAATAAAGGAAAATATGGGTTCATAGTCAGGGATAAAGAAGTCAAAGCCAAAAAGAAAAAAACTCATGAAGAAATTGTGATTCTCAGGCTAAAATAAGGTACTAAGGTACTTTCTGAGCACAAAATTTACTCTTTTAAAGATTGCTGCCATGACTATACTCTAGGGCATCATATGTGCATACATGTGTATCCTGTGTCTGTGTTGACATGTGGCATTAAACAGACCGCTCCAAAATAGCTTATCTTGATGATATCAGAAACATGAAACCAGATAATAGTAAAAAATTAACAAAACATAAAGTAGAATAGATTAATGAACTTGATGACGTACCTGTATATTTTCTCATTTTAATTTGTCTCCTGTTACATTCCTATTCCTAAAATGAGTAACATTTTTTGAAAAGAAATTCATGAAGTACAAGGCATGTATACTACCAGGTGACAGATAATGCTTATCCCAATAATTTATTATAAAATAAGACAGTGTTTCAGACCGTGATGCTGCAAGAGAGGGTCCATCTAAGAAGAAAAAGAATTAATGTTTTATTTAAAAAAAGTGATTTATTTATTTTATTTATATAAAATGTTTACATTGTTGATGAGAAGCCTTTGAAGGATGTTTTACTTTAATGGTTTTAATTTCACAATTTCTATAATGATACTGTATATAGTCTAAATACATGTATGCTTTGATTCTCTAAGCAGTAGAGCCTGTTACTGCATTTTGTTGTGTTGAATTCAGATCTTTTGTTCATAGTAAATGTCTTTTGATGGTATGTTCTATGAATTGTCATTGATGCTCACTTTCTATCCAACTTTTCCTTGAGAAGGTTGTAGTGGCAACATGCCGAGCTGAACACATCATGCCATCCTGAACCTGTTGTCTAGGAAAACTACTCAATCACATATAGTTTGATTGATATTTATAGTTAACACATTTTAAAATGTATAATTGTACAGGTGGATTGAAAGTCAATTTTTAGTTTTCATTATTCCAATGTTAACATGAACTCAAGTGTAGCTAGCTAGTATGGCTCCCTACTCCAAACACAGATGGTCACAAGAAGCTGAAGTCTATTAAAGGCAGCTTCCAGAATAATGCATGAACTAAGCCTAAAAAGGACCCCAGTCTACCACTGGACACACTCATGTGCACATCTACACTGACATATCTCTGACCCAGATTAAAGGTACCAATCAACCTGCTCTGCGAGTTTTAAGATCTGATATCACTGTTATCTATTACATGCTAACTTGAAAATAATGCTTAGAAAGTGAAAAACACAAAAAGTAAATTTATACATATGAAACAAATTTTTTTTGTTAAATTGGCTCCAGCAGGCCCCCGTGACCCTGTAGTTAGGATATAGTGGGTTGGATAATGGATGGATGGAAATAATAATATGTAAAGAAGTAACATACTGTAGAAGCAAAATACTCTTTTAATTACTGAATATGTTAGGTTACTTGGCAATTTGTTATCATGAATATTATTTATACAATTAATGTTTTTCTGGTTTGGATTCATTATTCATATTACATCAATTAAATTGCCTGCTGTTCCTCAGTTAAGTTTGATTTCTAAAAGCAAACATTATTGCATGTACACCGTCTTCGGGAAGTGAAAAATTATGGTATAAGGAATTCTTATTTAACATTTCAATTGCAAAGATTCATTTCCTCACAAAAGTGTTGAAGAACTTTAATTTGTTAATATAATGAATTCTAGAAAAATACCACAATTTAAACATCTAGATGACTGATATGCCATCTTACCTTGTTGCTGGCATCCCATAACTATGACTATGAGAAAATGAATGTTGAAAATGCACAAACCAATCTCATTCTTGATTTTTTTTTAATTTGTGGTAATGGCCAGATGGCAGTTATGTTTTGAACACAATCAAGCACAGATGTAGACAGGCATGGTTTCTCGCAATGTAACAGACAACGCAGACTTTCAGTTTCTGTTCTGTTATCTCACTGCAGATTATGCAGACACGAAAATGCAAATTTTTGGGCTGTGGTACTTCTAGCATTCTAACAGTGTAATTAGTCAGTATTTTTTATTGGTCACTCACCATAATAGTAATTTGCATTTGTAGCCTGAAATGGGGCATTTCTTTATACATACTGTATGTCTTCCGAGTACTCTTTTATCTAGAATTGTATTGTTTACAATAACTGAACTTTCAGTTCTTAAATCTTTGCTATGTTGTATAGAAGCTGAGTAGCTGTTAACACAGATTGTAGTCCTGGTTTTAAAATGTTCATCCTTACACACCTAAAAGCTTCTACTTTCACTTTGATTCTGTGTATACTTTGACCATAGTTCCAGGGCCTTGTATTGGTTAGATTTTCTGTCTGTCAACTATACATCTGCTTCAATGATATGCTCAGCCAACATGTATTCTTGTTTTACTTTCTTGATAAGAATTTCTTGCATTCCAGATTCTTTACCCCAGCAGGGCACTATGTATTTGATTCACAAATTGCAACAATATTTGTAAAAAATGTATAATTGTGATTTTTTCAGATACTGTATATCAACCTAAAAATCTTTGCAGTGGCACATAATTTGTGTTTTTATTTCGCAGTCAATTGATGTGCTGTCTTCCTTGGATGACCTTGGAAAATGTACATTTTCTAATTTGTATTTATTTATTTGTTTGTTTGAATATTTATTTATATACTGTATAATCTAAAATTGCCTCGCAGTTAGGAGACCCGGGTTCGCTTCCTAGGTCCTCCCTGTGTGGAGTTTGCATGTTCTCCCCTTGTCTGCATGGGTTTCCTCTGGGTACTCCGGTTTCCTCCCACAGTCCAAAGACATTCAGGTTAGGTGCATTGGCAATTCTAAATTGTCCCGTGTGTGTGTGTGTGTGTGTGTGTGTGTGTGTGTGTGTGTGTGTGTG
>JANRMT010062817.1:40846005-40896565 GCA_026402145.1 Polypterus bichir lapradei | reverse complement strand
TATATATATATATATATATATATATATATATATATATACTTTATGTACAACAAATTGGACAATTGGCAATAAAGAGATCATTGTTGTGACAATGTTTTGACAAGCAGTTTTGTGGCTCCTGGAAGTGACCTCAACCGTTGTTTGACTGCTTTTTTCCTCCATTGTGGGGAAAAAGACAAAACAAAACTTAACAACGGTGTTACACTCAGATTTTTCCCCAAAACAGCAGAACACAAATCCACAAACCGCTGTCTGTGTTTGTGTGTTTGACTATTTCAGAAGTAAGAAGTTGTCTTTCTTTTTAAATTTTCTTTATTTTTAGTTGTTCTGGTGTGTGTTCAGACCATATTGTGTGTGTATGTGCATAAATGTATCTGTTTATTTATTTATTTATTTAAAGAGCTTCTGTTGAAAAAACTAATTTCCTCCAGGGACAAATAAAAGTTGTCTATCTATCTATCTATCTATCTATCTGCTGTATGTATATACTACTATGATTATGATGATATATATATGTAGAATACATACCTCTAATGTACTGTTGAAAATAGATCATTTTAGCAATAATAATAGACAGTTTTTAAAATAACGCATTCACGTAATTTTCAAATCAAAATGACATGATCCAGATCAGGGGTACAAAGTAAAGAGCATACATCACCAACTGTACTGCAGGACCCAAGGAGAACATGCAGACTCCAGGGGCTAGGATTCCAATCTAGAAATGCAGTGAGGTATTAGCATTAAATAATATGATTTACTATACCATAACCCACTGTTTTAAATTAAAAGAGAGTAATAGTTAAATATATTTTAATTTGTAATTTTCATGAAAATTCTCTGGGACATGAAGAAATATTTTTGGTTTACATTTGAAAATTTTTTTTAAGTATGAGCAGACAAATTGATGATAAATATAATATCTACTCTGTATATATAAAATTCTAAGCCTAAAAGTGCAACGATTTTATATGACTTTTTATGTCACGTTTTTTGTCATGCTTTAAATCTGGCTTATTTTAAAACCTACATATATATGTTTGGTATCATTCTTTTCAGAATTTATCGAACTTTAATGTGATAGATTTTCAGATTCTTATTCCATTTTTAAACTGTAAACTAAAAAATATCAAGAACTCACCATGCCCGGGGCCAGAAATAAAGGACAAAGAGTAGGACAGCTGCTGTACAGGCCTTTAAATGTTCGAAGCGCTGCACGAGATGCAGATCACATGGCACAGCAGCAGCAGCAAGCCAGCAGCTGATCGAGCAAAGAGAAGGTAAAAAAAAACTATTTGTTTCCCATTGTATCACCGTTTAAGAGGGGGTTTCGGAGAAGTGACCGCGTCTTCTTGGGGTGCGTTCAGCCCCCCTCTTCACAACGTGAGCGGCAGAGACGTGAAGTGGCTGGCGCGTAGTGCAGGCTGGGGGTTGGATTGGTGAGCAAAGCGAGCAGGGGGTGAGCCCACTAGTATGATATATGTAGACTAAAGAGAAATGGCACCTTACTGACTGATGCTGGGGAAGTACTCCAGCACCTCATGATCTAAGTCAAAATTAAGTTTCAGAAAGCTGAAGGAGAGATGAACTTACAATAATAATGAGAAAGCATTTTGACAAGAACAGGCCATTCAGCCCCATTAAAGATTTTTAAAAGAAGCATGCAATGTATTCCCATTGTAAATCCACACTTAGTGGGCAGTATGTATGTAGGAGATGTTAAATAAATATTATATAACACTGCAGAAACCGTTTAATGACACAGAAGTCATAATTTGTAAATCACAATAATTTGGATAAAAAATAATATCTTGCTTATTCACAGAAATGTTTCCACACATTATGTTTCTGTTGTCTGGCTATCTGCATTTTAGCAAGATAACTTTCTTAATCACTTTCATTGTAGTGGAACTGAAGCCTATCCTGGGAGCATCATGCAAAAAAACAAGAAATAATCCTAAACAGGGCACCCATCTATGTTATGACCCACTCGCTATTATAGTGTATAACAGTATATAGACACAACTTGCAAAGTTCATTAAGGCAGTGACGAGGAATTACATTCAAACCCAGGATCTTTGAGGTAGTTGCCACTGTGCCACACATAACAGTTAAATTAGTTTTGCAAATACAAATGACTTCACACCTTAGTAAACGAGCAGCAGAGTCTCAGATCTACAAAGCTACAGCTGAGACGTCTGTGCTCTTACTGTGTTCATTGCATTTAGTAGTACACTATAAGTTAATGCTTATTTATGAAGAATTATTTTTCCATAAAATTATTAAGACATCTAAACAACTTTGTGTGACTCAATTCTTTAACACATATTCTGTAATCTTTGCAAAATGAAATACAAACAATTTGTCCAAAAGTTATTCAAATGATGTTTGTAACACTACTGAGATCATGAGGATCAAGTAACATAAGTGTACTGTAAGACTAGTTTTCACATGAGTTCAGATTAACAATATACAGATTTTGTGGGGTACAAAATACATCATATACTGTATGCTGTGCTTCAGCCTCATATGTCACCTTCAGTAATTGCAGTTATACTGTATTATTAAAGATAATAGTGGATTACACTAGTGAGTAGTACTGCATTGTGGCAGTCTTTGTTGTCAAGCAAAACTTACAAGGTACTTCTGTGTATTTTGCCTTGAATATCTTAAGAGTGTAAGGAAAGCTTAAATGTATTTCAGTGCATTTTTAGTTTAATTAAATTTCAATGTATCAAATAATATAATGAAAGTAACACTGATTATCAGTATTTTTCCATTCAGTAAATTAAAAGAATAAAACACTGTACAGGCATTGTAACTGACAGGAATTGGATCTTTGAGTCAATTTGATTGCACACAGTCACTAGAATATACATTAGTATAGAAGCAGTTTGTGTCCCTTAAAATGAATACTGGGGTTACCTCTTAAACGTTTGTATAATATTCGTTAGATACCCTAAGTGAATGACATAATGCAGAAAATCTATTTTAAAAATCTGCCAAATATTTGTCAAATTTGGAAGTAGATGCTATAGAAAAAATATGTAACATTCATACATTTCATGAACCTGCCTAATCCAATTCTGGGTCCTCAGGACTATCCTAGCATCAAGTACAAGACAGAAAGCAGTATTGGACAGGATGACAATCCATTGCGGGACACACCTGCTCACACACAGAGTCAATTTACAGTCACCCTAAGCAACATGATAATGGAATATGGGAGTGCCCAGAAATAACCCAGCACGGGTTCAGGGAGATCATGCAAACTCCATATGAATTGTAACTGTCAAGGGTTGTAATCCCTTCTTCTAGAGGTGTGAGGCAACAGCTCTTATTCTATGCAACTGGGCATCAATACTAAATAACAATATACAAATACAGTATACCATCAATATTTTTGCATTCTTGCAGCACTTTATCTTGAAGTTAACTGCAAAACATTTTACTCAAAGAATCCCATTCCATTTATAAGCTTCAATCATCTGATAAAAGTTTCTTATTTAATTTCTTAAGATATGCTGTATATATCTCTGATGGAACTAAATGGTATAAATAAAGTAACATTTATTAAAGAACATTATTTGCATATGTCTTGGGGCGATTATTCGAACATAAAAATTTTAACTCTCTGCAAATATGAATATCCAGTAATTTATTTATAATATATAAGAAGAAATAAAATGATGAGGAAAGTGGAAAGGTGGTATGGTGAAAAGCGCAGAGTCCTAGGTTCAGATCCTGACTGGAGCAGTGTCTGTGTCACATATTGGCCCAATATGTGGGAATGTGCCTGGTGTTGGGAATAACAAGTTAAAAGTAATTTGCAATACATAGTCATGATGCTTACTTATTGCAAGTAATGTTAATACTAATTTTATTGAAGTAAAAATACCAGTGTTACTTAACAAAAAAGTGAATAAATAAATAAATTGTATTTTGCAAAGTATTGCATTTATTTAGTAACATCATTCACGAGTCTGCTGTGGCTATCTGACAGCTAAGGAGGAACAGGTTAAGCATGTGTGTAGCATGCAGCCAAATAAAAACAACTGAACAGAAAGTATAAATATGCATGTACTGAGGGTAAATTTAATTGTCCATGTTTAATGGCATAAGAAGCCAGCAATAATTGCAGAACCACAAGGTGTAAAGCAGGAAGCAAACGTGGTGGATGCCGATCCTATGCAGGCCTCAATCGCACCCCCAAGTAGAAAAGATTGTTCTATGTGCAATCTGATAATAGAAGCCTATTATGAAAGTGTCAGTTTAATTTTCATCAAGCTGTTTGCTATAGATATACTGAAACAGTGTGATCTGGTGGTACAGTGGCCAGTGTTCATACCACAAATCTTCTGGGTCTCATTTGGTGATAGAAAAAAGGGGATCAATGTTATTGGCTTCACCGCACATGAATGACTAACCATAGTTACAAAACACAAGAAAGTTATCCAGTTCAGCTGTGTTTCTGATCAGTTATGTAAAGGTTCATGTATGGGCTTAGGATGAATAACAACTAGTGGCCAGTGAAATGTGCATTTTTTTCATACAAAGAAAAATTAACACAAAAGTAATGCACTGTTTGTAACATATTACATTTTACAATAAGAATCTTTATAACATGTTTATTTACATTTTTGGTAAGCAAAGAATAAAATAACTAAGTAATGTTCCCCAATTCTGAATGTACCATGGAATGGACTATCGCCCCATCAAGGATTAGTGCTTACCTTGGAGCCAGTGCTGACATGACAGTCAAACACCCACACCCTTAACAACTGTGAACTGCATAGGTGGTTTAGAAAAAGGATAGATACAATGATGACCAGATTTTTGACTTTCTATACAAGTTTTTGTCTTTCAGTGAATAAGTTAAAAATGTGATGGAAGTGTTATAGGTTTGTTATATCTTTATTATTGAATAATCTACTGTATTTTGTCTGTTCATACTGTAAAAAACTGTGATGTCATGTTTGTATAATTTAAGTTTAATTCTTTTCATTTATTTTGTTTTTAGTCTTACATGGAAGACCACTTGAAAAACAAGAATCGTTTGGAGAAAGAGTGGGAAGCGCTCTGTGCCTATCAGGCTGAGCCCAATGCTACCACGATAGCACTGAAAGAAGAAAACAGGAAGAAAAACCGCAGTGAAAAAGCCGTTGCTTGTGAGTATTTCTCAGAGATGTTCTCTAAATACTTCATTGTCTGCCATGCAAAAGTAAGAAGCTGACATAGATATTCAAAAGTATGTTGAGTGCAGCCAGTGTGTTCCATTACTTTTTTACACACACATTCTCAAAGGCATCATTTTTTTATTTTGCAATTGGTGCACATAAATGATGATATTAATGTTATGCACATTTAATGACTTGTACTATATGTCTACCAAGATTTGTTCAACTGCAGACAAATAGAATAAAGGGTATTTTTCTTGTGAGGCAAGTCCTCTTCTTAGTTGATTTCCCCAACAATAAATAAAACTTGCTATCTATCCCAGTTCACGTCTAATTTAAATTGGACGAAATGGTGTAGAAGACAAAGCCATGTGTAGGATTAAGTAATTATTGTAATGGGTTAAATTTAACTTACTATAAATATTATATTTTAATGTTCAAAATCTTGCACACTACATACCTCTAAAGGTTTAAAGTCACTTATATTGACTACTTTTCAGTATAGTCATTCCCTTTTTCTATCTTGACTCAATCTTTTCCTGTGCAAGAAAAAAATATAGTTGAAGTGTCTATAATTCATTCCTTTAAGAGGAAAAGAAAAACGAGATCGTAAATTATGCATTTATATTACAGATGATCATTCCAGAATAACCTTGAAGGCTGAAAATAACCATGGCAATTCAGATTACATCAATGCAAGTCCAATTGTGAGTATCATTCTGGCATACAAAATCATTTGCTCTCCAATCTGATATTTGATGACTTTCTAGAATTTCCTAGGTTTTGTAGTAATCGTGGGCTTGTACATTAAATTTATAATAACTTGTGCTTTTTTAATGTGTGATTATAAGGTATTATATTTGGAATATGTTTAAAAATTCAAAATTCTTAAATATGTGATGCTTTAATTTTTCTTTACTACCTATGATGTGCAACATTGTACTTTGGAGAATGGGTGTGGGTTTAATTTTTATCATCCATGTATATTTTGTTCAGTTGTACTTGACTTTGATTTCTAAGAACATTACTGTTTCCTTGATATCTTAAGAAATTATCTTTTATTCCTAATAGATAGATAGATCCATTAATGTTTAAATGCTTTATGTTTAAATAAAATAATTTTTAAATCAGAAAACAAACAAGATAAGGGCCTGCCTTTATGTTATCACAACAGTCCTTAGTAGTGCCTTTTAATAACTTTTTTTAATTAAGAAATTCATTTTAGGGATTGTTGAATGACAAACGGTATTATGTTTTAGGTTTAATCAGTTAATTATTGCTATTAATATGCTAACATTTTCCTTGTAATTAAAATTTATTAATTTTCTAGGACCACAATTTTCTAATCATAATTACACTGTAAGAAAAATCATTCTAATCCAAAAAATGACATCCAAGTAAACATATCGGTTATAATCATTTGCTATTTCATATGGCCAAACACTTGCAGAACTGCTTTCTCCTGGTCAAGGATGCAAGAAACTTGATTTGGGTTGGCAATTCACAGAAACTAGAAAATCAGACCTGGGTGGGGGAGCCACCACAAATAGGCAACTGAGTTCTTGTTAATATTATTAGAAATGCTGTTGCTGACAGTGAAAATATTTATAAACATTGCTAAAATCATAATGTGCACTAAATAACAATGTAATGCAGCATTTTCAAATTTACTTTGAATAGTATAATAATATTGCAGTTGTATTTGTTTTTGTATTAAAATTAAATAATTTTAGTAGTAATAATTACCTCAGTGCTGTATGACAGTACTAAGCTGTTTTGAATTACTGTACAGCAGTGCCATATAATAATGAAGAATTGTATGTGCGAAATGATTTTGTTTTCCTTTTTTATAGCATGATTACTTCTGTATTATCATTTTAAGCACAAAAAGTAAAAAATATGGTTAGGAAAATAAATGTGGTTCATAATTTCCCAAGGGACTGGTGAAAAGGGTTTTCATTCAAGGACTGAGAAAACCTTGCATTCTGAAAGCAGCATCTTTGATATTGCTGTATAGCAGCACTTTTTCCCTGGAGAAGTGTTTTATACTTACAGATATGGTAGTGAAAGGTTTTGTAAGAACAATTTATGCTTTTAAATATGGCGAGATAAATTTGTATTGAAAACCTTACTAGGTTGGTTGGTGTAGTTATTGTGTAAATTTTTCGCTAATCACTTTCATCATGCCAACAATTAATCATCAGACACCAGTGTTAATATAATAGAGTAGGTGCTTTAATGTTTCCTTAAAAGTATTACAAAATTGTAACAGTTACAGATTTATGATTCAATAAATTTGAATTATTAAAATTTAAATGTAAATAAAAATAAATTAAATTTTGAAACTTCAAGTAGAAACTTTAGGTTTAAATAAATTTAGTCCTATTAAATTTCAGGGCAATCACTCATAAATAAATAATGCATAATCTTACTTTGAAATTAAGGGACTAATAGTAATGGGAAAGTACCTTGTCACTATCAGGCAGAGAAAAGCACCCATCAACAACCTTAACATGTTAGCACACTAATTATTAAATGCATACACCATATAGTGTTATTCGAATAAGTACTGCACATTAATATATTGTGGAAAGTGAGTGCACATTTCAAGCTCTCTGCTAATAACTTATCATTGTTAATGGATTCTAAACTAGAGCAACTTATGTACTAGTGCTGGGCAATATTGACAAAATTCACTATCATGAAATTTTCCTAATATATCACAATAACACAGTATTTACTGATATTATATACTGTATCTGCAGTTAGCTTTACGGATCTTTCTCAATTGTGTATCTGCTAGCAGGACCAATTACTGAGCTTTTTAGAGCTTTCTTTAAAAAGCTTCCAAGACTCATCTGCTGTTTTGGTTTAAAAGCATCAGCAACCAAATCTGATGTTCCTTACACAAACTTGCACACTCAAAAGTATAAATATTTTTCACTTACATTTTTTGAGACATGACTGGTGCTTATAGTTTTTGTTACTGTCACAAAAGAAAAAGAATATTGTCCTCAAATTGCAACATATTTTCTATTTTCAAATAGCAATTTAAGGGGATATTGTGTATAGATTATATGATTTTGGAAAAATATGTAATTGCTTTCCCTTACTAAGCATTTACTTAATGAGGTATGAGATTTGTAAGCTCTTGCTTATTAGCTTCCAGTCCTCATTAATATCATGTAAAGTCAAGTTTATATCTGGTTCAGATGGGTGGTGTGACCACAGATGGTTGTGCAATTAATTTAATCTGTGACATGATTTCATCAGACTTTTGTGGGAGCAGTGTTTTGGTGAAGTAACTGTGACATGGCATTATATGCCTGGTGTCTAGTGTTCTGAGTAAATTTTTTACTCCATCCTTTTCAGCCATATAAATGAGAAACATGTCCTTAGCAATGTGATCTGTTATGACTTTCATAATTTCATTTGTTCATTTGCTTTTTTGTCATTTAGGCATCTGCTGGCAAATCACTGGGAGTTACTGTAGTAGAGTGACTTAAAGTTGGTTTTACTTTTGTTTTTAGCTTTATGTTAAAAGGAGCTGCGTCTCACCTTTTCAGACATTCTTGGTATGCTATAGTGTGGCTGCTCTTGAGTTGTGCAAAAAGGTTGCTTGTTTTGCCACCCTTTGTAGTAGTGTGCTGCTTGAAAACTTTATTTATCACATTAATTTGGTCAATGCCAGTATCATTAAAAGCAAACCTGGACCAAATGATAGATGCGGCTTTATGTTTCAGTATATGTGAAGGAAAGGTGGAGTCATTCGTGTATGCCTCAGCTTTGATGCACTACAGAGTTGGCTGTACTAGGGCAATTGGAATCTGAGACTTTAAATTTTAAAATCTTACGAACTTTATTAGTATATTTAAAACATGACTTAAATTTATCATGCTTACCATTTGGTGTTTTAGGTTCACTCTGCAGCATATTGTACATTGAGTTTATAAGAGGAAATACATTCTAAAAGAATACATTTAACTGATTTAATATTCCCTGGGGTGGGATGGTAGTGCATTATGATAACGCATTCCAAAGCCAATCCATTCATTGTCTGTGTGGACTGTGTGCTTGTTCTCCCCATGTCTTTGTGTGTTTTGCTACTGCTGTTACAGCTTTCCATCCACATGTAAAACATTTGTGGATGGTTGTGTGCACACACAAGTCATGTTTAAAGCTGATTCCTCCTTTTCTGGACATCACTTTTGGGATAGGCTCCCCTGCCCCCAACAAGTGCAACAAAGGATTAGAATTGCATACCCTCTGTAAATAATACAATAATTTCATGTGTATGGTCAGAATGTGTTCAGAAATAACATTTTGTGAAGCATTATTATACAACAACAGAGGTTCAGTGTCTGTGGAATAGCAAAGACTGTGTGGGGTAATGCACAAATTTACAGCTGTCATTTGTGGTGTTAGTGAAAAATTAAGTCTGATAAATTTTTATTTTTAGAGAAGCTTTATTGATTTAAACCACATTTCCTCTAAATAAGATATATATTGCTCAAAATAATTAAAGAAACACTTTTTAATCAGAGTATAGCATCAAAACAGGAATGATTTACCAGGTGGAAGCCACTGATATTTTTCCCTCCTCATCTTTTCTGTTTTTTCACTAGTTTTGCATTTGGCTGTGGTCAGTGTCACTACTAGTAGCATGAGGCGATACCTGGACCCTACAGAGGTTGCACAGGTAGTCCAACTTCTCCAGGATGGCACATCAATATGTGCCATTGCCAGAACGTCTGCTGTGTCTCCCAGCACAGTCTCAAGGGCATGGAGGAGATTCCAAGAGACAGCCAGCTACTCTAGAAGAGCTTTACAGGGCTGTAGAAGGTCCTTAACCTTAACCTAAGCAGGACTGGCGTCTGCTCCTTTGGGCAAGGAGGAACAGGATGAGCACTGCCAGAGCCCTGCATAATGACCTCCAGCAGGCCACTGGTGTGAATGTTTCTGACCAAACAATCAGAAACAGACTTCAGGAGGGTGGCCTGAGGGCCCGACATCCTCTAGTGGGCCCTGTGCTCACTGCCCAACACCGTGGAGCTTGATTGGCATTTACCATAGAATACCAGAATTGGCAGGTCCAGCACTGGCGTCCTAGGCTTTTCATAGATGAGAGCACGTTCATCCTGAGCATATGTGACAGACGTGAAAGGGTCTGGAGAAGCCATGTAGAACGTTATGCTGCCTGTAACATCAGCATGACCGGTTTGGTGGTGGGTCAGTGAAGGTCTGGGGAGGCATATCCATGGAGGGACACAAAGACCTCTATAGGCTAGACAATTTTTTGAGCAGTTTTATATTTTAAAAAATAAAAAAAAAATAATAAAATATTTGAAGTTGAAATGATGTAAAATTGAAATTTTCTTTTATATAATCAGATGATATCTGCCATAATAAATGCATCCAAGTTGAGTTCTTGTGATAACTTGCCCTTAGACAAAAACAATATTTTCTAATTTGTAGCTGAAACAGTGAATATTCTGTAGAGAGTCTCAGTCATACAGTACATTTTTTAATTCTGTCTGACAATTGTTAACCTAATGGAGTCCTTAAATACTGTTTGGCGTGGGCTTTGTTATTCTTGACTGGACCTTCAACTGGCAAATACATGTTTACTATTGGCATTTTAATCATTTGTGACTGTCAGGGTGTTTCAGAATGTGGTAACACTACTGAAATATGCATGAGGACTGTTTAGAAGTACCCTATGAGGTAGTGAAGAAGGTATAACCCCTATTTTCTGTGCATGCAATCCACATCTTTGGTTCTGCAAAGTTTGATATAAAACAACACATACCCTGTGCCTCTTTTAGGGAACTGCACGCATTCCACACATGCAGGATGTTGGAAAGTGTATTACATAAGTGAACGCAGTAGTCTCACTTGTTTAAAAGTAGAACAGGCTTCTGAAAGACACATCTGAGAACTTAGTCTTCTACCTGATATGACCTGCATTTAATTTGCACAAGGAGTGGCATGGTTCTGGGGTTCATTAGACCTCCACTGGCATAGACCTGACATTTTCATGGCAAGAACCAGTAACTGAAGTGGTAGCTGGTGGTCAGGTTTAAAATGAAATATTCTTAGTGTAGAGAATTATTTGGTGGATAAGTGGGAGCTAAAGGAGTAAAGTGCCCTTCTTACAGTTTAGGGATGACAAGGCCTGTTAATGTGGCCCGAATAAGCCATATAAATGTTCTGGTTTTATAATTGTTACTTTTTGTGTTCTCGCTGTCTTCTTTTTTTTTTTTCCAATGTTCAATTTTTTTATAGTCAATAAGCAACCTTCAGGTTTCTATATGACTCTATGCTAGTCATGAAAATATTAAGAATGATGTTGTAACAAAAAGCAAAAATTAAAGAGGGTAAGGCTGCCTATGGAAGACACATTCTGTATTTTTACCTTTAGACATAAGACATTTCAGTTACATTTTTATCACTTGACACTACAGTTTTTTTAGGTTTGTAATTAAGCTGTAATCCAGGTCTAATCTTTAAAATGAAATGCAGCATATTTAAATGGGTTTCCTTATTTATTTATTTATTTATTTATTTGAATCACAGTAAAAGAGGAAACAACCAGAGACAATTTCATGTAGCAAGATTTAGATTTATCTGCCATTCCTGTAATTGCTCTGAGTTAAATTGGCCTAGCCAATAATTATGTTTCCTGTACAATAGCATCTACTTGAGAATGTAATATGTATGAATGCCATTCACTTGCTGTGCAATTGGTGACACATTTTGGCCTTCATTATTATGTTTTACTCATTTTCAGCAGCTTCTTGACAGCAGTGTATTAAACTGAAAATAGACAAAACTTGTTTTCTGAGTGAAGCCTGCTGTCTTATCCTAGATGTGCATTGTTTTTTGTACATAAAATAGGTAATTTGTAAACCAAGCAAGTTGTTAACCGAGCACTCAGTCTCATTGTCACCCTTTTGAGCTTCATGCAAGTGTTTTCATGGCTTGTTGAACAGGCCTATGGTAATCTCTAAAGTAGGATGAAATACACAGACTTTCTAGTCCAGAGATGAAAAGCTCAGAAGTGGCACTTTTACAACTGAGAAACACATGAGCCCATATTTTAAGATGCACCAGTGTCTGCTTTTAAGAAATGTCTCAACATTTGCCTTCTATCTACTTTGAATAAATGCAGCTTTTTGTTTGTTTTGGAAAAGCATTTTTGGTTGGTTTCTTGTTTTTTTTTTAGATTTTTATAGTTTAAAATATGGATAACACATACTGTATGAAAGATCATTTTAAATTTGAATTATATACCCTCAATACAAGTTGCTTGTTTATTATATAAATTACTGATTTGTCAGCAACCATTGGTGCTGGTTGTGTATTGCTCTTTTCAACATTTATTTAATTTCTTTTCATTTATTTATCTTTTATTTTTCCTTTACCAAAACAGAATGCATTGCATAGGACAGGACTGAGGTTCTTGTTGTGGCAGGCTTTACACTTTATTACTTATTAGATATAAAAGTAATATTCTACTTAACAGTATATGCTTTAAATTAAAAAAGACGTAACACTATTAGCCTTTAGATAAGGCCATCATCGCATCCTACACTCTGCATTACATTGTTTAAAAATATCTCTTCTTGGTAACAAAAAAATAAATAAAGCTTGCAACATTGGAATGACGCTGCAGACTTATGCATTTCTTAAAATGCTTCCATGATTCCAAAGCACTGCCATTTTTGGCCATGTGTAGTCAGCTACCTGTTTCACCACCCCAAAATAATTATAATAAAAGAAATAAAAACAAAACCATAAACCTAATTTAACTGAAAAATTATATTCACAACTCTGAGAAGGTCCATGATTAAAAGAAGCTCTGTTAGCAGTCATGGTAATTGTAAGCCAGCCAATAACAAGTTCAAGTCAAGTCAAGTTGAGGAACATGCACTGGTACAGTGTGTTGCCGCATCCACTGCACAACGAAACAACTCAGGATCCCGGTTGGCAACCCCCCAGGCAGGCATGCGGTCCAGTCCCACCCTCTGGAAATTACCCTCTATCTGCCGCAGCCAGGTGTTACATGGGCGACCCCTTGGCTTTGTCCAGCCACTCGGGTCCCCAACAATTAGGTTCTTACGAGCTTGATCACCCTCGGGAAAACGTGCCACATGGCCATTGTGCTGTAACTGATGTAGCCAATAACAGTGGGTTAAAAATTGTAGAATGAGTAGTGGAATGGTCAGTGACAAAAGTATAGCTGCAAAGATAAAAGGAAATATTCACAAGATGTTAGCAAGAACAGCAATAATGGAAGTCTGAAAAAATAGGTGTTCAGAAAATGAAAATGCAACGATAAATGTGTGAAGGGAGCAAATTGAATCAGGCAGAGAACAAGTATTAGTGGATTAGAGGAAAACATTGTGTGAAGAAGATTATTAGAGATGAAGATACCAAGAGAAAGAAAGAGATGGGACCATAAACCAGATGGAAAGATAAAAGATGTGGAGGGGATGTGTAATAGGAAGATGGTCAGAAAAAGAATGCAGTGGAAGAGGAAAATACACCTCTGCTGTGACAATCCCAATTAAGTTAAAAGCCAGAGGGAAAGAAGATAACATTTAACCAATAATTTCTGGAAAAGTTATTTACATTGCTGTTATTGCTGTTGGGCCAAGGCATGTCAAATGTTGTTAGTGTGTCCATGTTTCTGTCCACATGTTGATTGTTCAAATTCCTGTTTCACTATTTTTGATTTCATCCTAAACTATTTTGCTGAAGTTGTGAAAGTGATTAATATTGTTTAGGTTTTTAAGCAATTTTCATTTTCTTATGGTCAGTACAGTTGTACCTAGTTTCCAGAAAAATAAAGCGTGACTCATATGTACTATACCAGCCAATCAAGTGTTTATTAAATCTTGTACCTAAACTTGTTTATAGTTTGAGAGCAATGCTTCATCAACAAATATAATGTGTTCTGACGCTTGTATGTAATGTAAAAATGAGATGTCCAAACAAAGAGAAGTCCAAGCTGTTAATTTGAGGGAAAAATATTACATTAGGCATGGTTTAATTTTAAATATCTTGGACTTACCCTAACAAATTTTGTGAAACAAAAACTCATTCAGTCCTCCAATCTTTGATACATTTGTGTAACAGTTAGAGTTTTTCATGTCAAACAGTATTATTTGCTCCCTTGTTTTATAGTGTACACAATTCAGATGAGAATAGAGGAACTTTTTGAGAGATATCTTAAGGGTAGGTTTCAATGCGGACCACTGCTTCATATCTCCAATGAATTAATGTTTTTTTTGTGTGTGAATGAGTGTTTCTCTCAGGATTTATTCCTGTCTTGTACAAAATACTTTCACTATAGTCTATATTTTCTCTGTGGCCTTAAAATTGATTTAACTGGTTCAGATAATGGATAGCTAAGTGGATATTTCGTTATGGATTGTATTGGAGTAATTTTTGCAAGCACAGGGCACAGTGTCGCTTTACCTGACTCTTTGTTAATTATATTACTTTAAACATTTCTCACATTGGCACCTTTCAAACCACAAAGCCTGCAGGTTCCTATCACAACCAACCTTTTAAACAGAACCCAGCCGCTGCCTTTAATTAAAGTTATTGATTAATTTGTTTCCCAATCCCAGTGAAATGGACTGAGATCTTGTCTAACTGTTTAGACTTAACAATCAGTCATAGCTGCTTGCAGCTACTTTTTCTTTTGCATTTTTAACATTCTTTTGGTGCCTTTCATTTATTTCCTTTATTAATTTAATGTCTGTTCCTATATTTATATGCCTACTGACTAATTGGCTTTACAAAATGTATATATTACCCGAGGACCTGTAAAGCATTATTTTAACATCTGAATAAAAACAAAAGACCAAAGGTAGCCAATAAAAATACTTCAAAGATGTACATCAACGCATTATCTGAACCCACATTTTACCCAGTATAGGTTGATGGGGAACATTAGGCACAATACTGAAAGCAGCCATTGAGAATTTGCCTGTCTATCAGAGGTGATACCCATGCTCATAATTATACTCCCTAACACAGCCAATTAAAAGTCCTCAGTTATCTTAATGAGATTGTCATCAGGATGTGGCAAGAAGCTGGAGTACCTGGGGAAAAATGCAGTGACATAAGGAAATACGTGCTTAATCCTCAAAGACAGTGAACATGTTGGCATTCAAACCCAAACTCCTGGTTTTGTGAGGCAGCAACAGTAAAAATTGTGTTAATATGCTACTGAATTTTTATTATAAAAAGATAAAAAAGAACTGTGGTTCAAATATACTTTTGTAAGTTAAACTTTAGATAATTAACACTGAGTTAAATTTTTTTCATTTAAAATCTGTTTTCATTTATATCTCTGTATTTTGTTACATATATGGTAACATAATATGGCAACATGCATTAAAATTATAATATCAGTTTTTACATTATTTTGAGCTTTCTTTTTATATGTAGAATTCAGAAGATCAGGAATTTTACTGTGGATTTTGCAGCCATTACCTCGTAACTTATTTAACCTAAGTTGACGATAACTAAACCAAACTTAGGAACACAGGTATAAGACAGATTTGACCTACTGTACATTAATCTGTCTCATTCTGTCTGAATTAGCTTACATGTTTAAATTGTACAAAGTAGTAAAGACAGGCATTCTGTACAATTTTGAAGATGATGTTATATTGGACAGGAAGCCAATATGGTCAAATCAGTTTTGTGGTAATTCAGTAATTGAATCTGGTAATTTGGTTTGAGTCGAGATTCTGAAAGGAAGAAAAAGAGGCTCAGCTACTACACTACCAGTTTAACACAATCTGGGAGCAACAAGGGACATGCTTAATGGATATGACTTTGTCTTTCTGGGCAGCTGTGCTATAATCATGGGGAAATAGCAACAATATCAGGTTTACATCCATTCCTTCATTCATTTTCAAAACCCAGTTACTTTTACACAGGTTCTCTGAGTGGAGGGGTAAAGTCTATCCAGGCGGTATCTGACATCAAGTAGACAGCAGCCCAAGGCACTTTCATAAGCATTTACACAGGTCTAATTCAGAGTTGCCAAACAATCTAATCTGTATTTCTATGGGATTTAGAAAAATGAACAAATTCCATGCAGAAAGTGTCTGAGCTGAGGTCTTTGTAAGGTACCATTGTAGCAGAGTGGGCAGTGATGATGCACATCATTGACAGAATATGAATCCAGGACTCTGGAACTAAGAAAAAATGCACTAACTACTGTACCTCCATGCTAATTAGTAGTATAATTAATTGTAATTATATTCCAGTAATAGGATAATATAAATTAATGATCATTTATTAATTTACTGTTAGAGAATCTAAGAAGACACTTTATTATGTATTGGCTGACTATTTATGTAATCCCAGTGCTAAGGTTTGGTTCCAAACTCCAGTGTTATTTAAGAAATTTAGAAAATTAATGTGTTGTGTCATGGTGGTGCAGTGTTTAGCATTTTGCCCTGAAGCTTCAAATCTTAATGTATGTGAACTAACTGTGAGGAGTTTGCTTGTTCTCTCCTTGACTGATTGACTTTTCATTGTGTGCATATTTCTAAATTGGCCCAGAATGACTGAGTATGTGTGTGTTTGTTCTTAAAGAGTATATACAATAGGCATGCACTGTCTTCAGGGTTGGTTCCCATCTTTTACCCAGTGCTGCTGAGATAGGCACCTACTCCCCATGACTGTAAATTGAAGAACAGGTTAGAACATGGATGGGTGGATGAGTATTGATGTCCTAAATATGAACACATAAGTGATTATTGAGGCTGTGCACATTATTTTTCTTTCCTGTTTCTAAGATTCTTTTTAGTACATTTAACTAGAAAACAATATCACAAAATACAATCAGATTTATTCAAGTTAAGTTATTTCATTTGTTAGAATAAAAAAAAAACATTTACTAGAGAAGGTACTGATATTTCAAAAAGTAATGATGCATTTATCCATTTTCAAACCTTCTCAGTTCATTTCAGTGTTTATCCCTGGCTAGATAGAGTACAAGGCAGGAATATATCCTGAACTGAACATCTGTCGCAGAGCTCATGTACCATTACTAGGTCAGTTAGGAGACACCAATTAACCTAACATGCATGCATTTGGAATGTGGGGAAAAACACAGAGGGCCAGATGAAAAGCACCCGTAAACATAAAAAAATGTGCAAACTCCACACAGATAGTAACTGGGTTGGGAAATGAATCCAGTCTTTTAAATCTGGGAGACACAAGCACTATGCCCTGTACTGCTGTGCTTGCCCTTAAAAAGGCAAAGAGGAACACAGAAAATATTGAGTGAAAATACTCCAGAAAAGCCTGGCTGGTCATTGTCCACTGACTCACTAATTGTCAGAAACAATGAAATAAAACAATACAGATAAATTAACAATGAGTCAACACAAGGTCAGACAGTAATGTAACCTGATTTTGTCTCAGTTGCACCTGTGTGTACATGTCTGGTAGGGTGCGAAATATGAGAAAATCACAAAAATTCCAAAAAGTGGAGTTGAAAGAACAAACAACATTCTTTGGTATTTCAGTTTTGTGTCAAAGTAACGGCCCACTTAAAAGCAGGAACTGACAAGTGATTAAGATATCAACTACAACATTACCTTGCAGGCACAGGTGGTATGACTAGGAACCCTTAATACGAACACTTATGACATTTTTTTTTTACAAATTTATGAGTATTAATAAAACCATTCTTTTCAAACATTCTTAAGAAAATAACCAGACACTTCAACTATCATTTTGTTGAGACAACTTAACCCTGCTTTAGGTCTACAGCACCCTATACCAGTTGAACTGGGCATAAGGTGGGTTGGTGTGGTAAATTTGTTTTAACTGTTAGCCTTGAAGGGGTAAAACAGAACATAAAATATGGAATACGTAGAGGACTTTTGCAGATTAGTGAAGTAAGTCCTTGTACCTTAATTATGATTAAGAACCCAGTGAAAGAAAGCATACAGCTATTAACTCTCCACACTTGCTTAATGTAAGAAAGTGAAAAAGCATATCTTGATGACCAAATGCTGTTCTTCGTCTGTGTAAAGTTCATCTTTCTCTTACCTTTTACAGAGCCTGGAACATGAGCAAAATGCATGTGGAAAAAGCCATAAAAAATGTGTATAATCAGTCATGATGATAGCAATCTGCTAACACAGTTTACTTTCATTTCTCTCTGCCCAGATGGACCATGACCCCAGGAACCCCGCATACATCAGTACTCAAGGTCCACTGCCAGCTACTGTTGCAGATTTCTGGCAGGTAAGAAGAAATCACCACTTATTAATCAAATATAAAACAAATACTCTTTCATCTTTGTGTTAATATAGTCTCTGACCACTTTATGTTAATATAGTCTCTGACCAGAGCTGTTATATAAGAGCCACATGTTTGCATCAGTTTGCTCAGCTGTTATGTCTAAAATCGTTTTTATTTTTGAAATATTTTTTCTATCCTCTTTACTAACTAAAAATCCAAAAACATACAGAATTGTTTTCAACTTCTATGTTATTGAAAGACGATGAATTTTATACAGTGTAAGTGTCATACATTAACTCGGTCATCTGTGTTAGCTGACAAAGCATTTTGTTGAGGCCCAGCAATGTCTCCTTGTGAATAACTAAGTACCCAGAACTTCAGTGAATGATGAAATAAATACAGTTTGTTGAGTCTTTCATTAACTAGAGCCCACCAATTCTGAAAAACTGTGTCAATGTTCATTGTGGAGGTCAGCAATAGTGTGATTTCTTAAAGCCAGGGAGGGGAGTTACCATAAAGTTGCTTATGTAGCATCCCCAACAAACAAGCTACAAACATCTCAAGAAAAGCAATGTCCATTTTTTCAGTTTTTGGAGCTCTTTAGTGACTCTAGACCTAGACAGCCTGTGACTGGTTACTGCACCTGGTTAGTATATGCATTCATCCAGGGCCAGAGGCTTAAACCTTAATCAACCCTGCATGAATTATCAGGCCATCTAAGAACTCACTCATAGAAATACACTCACCCCAACACTCATTGACATCAGGCCAATTTTAGCCACCCTAACCTGCATGTATTGTTATCTGATAATTGGGTGATGTAAACTTTGACACTTTGTTTTGACGATTCAGTGGCCAAGCATATTGTTTACTGTCTGAGGAAGTTAAGAAGTTGTTTCAAGAACTGTCAAAGCAGCAGGTTGTTGTTTTGTATTTGTTTTAACAGGTTTTTAGACATGTTTCTTGAATTTTAAAACTTTGCATAACCAGAAATGTTTGAAATCAGTGTGCATTGTATTTAAGGAAATATCTATCTGTAGTGTATTTTATATTTATCCATGTCTGATTACTGGACCTGAAAAAATGGCTTTGATCAAAAGACAAAAGAAAGCAAATCTACAACCATGATATACAGGGTGATTGATCTGTGTAACCTTTCTGTTATATATTCAAACCAGTTTGGTTTGGAACAGTGAAGTATATCACAATAAAAACTTCTTTATCCTTCTCTGGTTCTAATTTTCAAGAGAAAATAACAGCAATATGCTACAAATGTCAGTAGCATGCAGTGTCTGAATTCATAGTTAAACAAATCTATTCCTTTTACATTGTGTATATTAGAAAACAGTGGTGAGGTGGTTTATTATAGGAGCCAGAATCAGAACCATGTTTCCTAATGCAAATATATACTTTATGTTACATATTTGGTTTAAGACAGAAACATAACTAAAATGCCTCGAGTTATAGATGCACTATAAAGACGAATTTAAAATACATATAGATGCTAAATTGCAAATAGCAAACTATTTTTCTACATGGCATTTGTGCCATTACCTTTCCCTACATGATATAAATATGATGATTATAAGCAACAGGAAGCCTGAGGTTCGATCTTTGGAATTTATATTTAAGAAACAAAACATTTTGCATTATTCATGTTGCAAACATTCCATTTGTTTGTATCTAAGTTTTTTTTAAAACAAAAATGTTCACTTAAACTGAAAGTTATCAAAAAGGCAGGAGACACCTACTATTTAAAAAAAATATTTACATATGAATTGCAGTTATAATTTATATTAGTGCATTCCATGATACAAAATAAGGAGTATGTAATGTTTTTATTTTTATACGAATGTATAAAGCATTCGCCAGAATTAGCTTCTATATTTACCTACTATGTTGTACCAAGCAATGTGAAGTCTTACAGTAGTTCATTCTGTTTCTGCTTTAAACCAGAATGGTTTGATATTTTCAGTTGAATATATTAGTCCAGATGTCCTCAGTGAGGAAGTGTTTACAGCATGATTTGACATTGTCGACTGAATGGCAAATATTCTAGAGGCAGTACAGTGAGCTGTCACATTTTTTTCCTTACCTCTGTAAACATACTGTACTATTCCTGTTGCTCTTGTTTTTTGTTTATTCTAAAATGTACAGCATTTAAACTTTATTTCACAATATTTGTGAAAATGGAAAACAACGGGTGTATTTTAAATTAAACATATGGAAGGTTTCTTTTGAATAAAAGCCCAGACAGACCTTTAATGCTCTTGTTAAAGCATTTCTTTTTTTTTTTTTTTGGTTATTACATCATAGTAAATTCACTTAGTTTGGACAAGCTCATTCATAGAAAATGTTCTGTAATGTCACTCTTGGGCTGTAATGCAATAGTCTATATCATATATTTTATTGCTCTCATAAAATCAGTATTACTCCTCATTTTCAATAATGGCTTCATTGGGCCACAGGCACATTAAATTGTTGCATAGCCAGAAATATAATGTGTGAAATGTTTAAAGTAGTGGGAGGCAAACTGTGGATGTCAGAAAAGGTGACCATTATCAAAAATAAAAAATTAAGTAAATGGGTGGAACAATTTACTGAAGCTTTGATTCGAGAATGTCACTTTTGCTTGGTTTGAAAGAGTAATGCTTGGATGGTCATTGTGTGTGGGCTACCATTTCAAAATTGTGAGCTTAAAGATTTTGTATTATCTTTAAATTTGTTTTCTGAATTATGTTTAGAGGCAGTTACCACCTTATATAAAATGCAGTAGAGGCATATATTACATCTTTAATCATATCTTAATTTATTACATTTAGAGTTCATCTGCGAAAATGAACTTAAAAGAATTTTTTGCAAAATTTAGTTTTCACAATTTACTGCATTGGAGGGGGAAAGTCCTGCAGCTCCTAAAATAAACATAAAAGGGTCACCTCTTCAGATGATGCATACTGAACAAAGTGGGTAAAAAAGACAAATATTAAAAACAATTTGTTTTTGTTTCCGTCAAAAGTGTTGCTTTTGGAATGTATGTCTCTTGTGTGATTGATTGATGTATACTGAAAGAAGTGGGTAAATAAGACAAATATTATTAAAAACAAATCATTTTATTTCCATCAAAAGTGCTGCTTTTGGAATATATGTCCCATGTGTGAGTGGAAATCATTTTAATCTACTGCTAAGCAAGTAAACCAAAAGCATATCTGCTATCTGATGCAAAATAGCTAATATGATGTTTCATTTCTTAAAACAAACATTTTATACAAAGTCCCTTTTTCTGTTTCTTACAGTTTTTTTGATAAATAGCCGTACGATAAAATGCTATAATAGGATTGACTAGATGTCCTCTGACTAAAATTAATTTTAATTGTGTGTCTGAGCGCGGTATTTATACATGTCACGCGGTAATTAGGCCATCACAGTTTGACCGTAGGCTCTGTCTTTGTCTGCAGATGGTCTGGGAGAATGGCTGTATCGTTATTGTCATGCTTACTCCTCTCACGGAAAATGGAGTCAAACAGTGCTACCAGTACTGGCCAGACGAGGGTTCAAATCTTTACAATATTTATGAGGTAACTGTTCATTTTCCTGTTACTGGAAACAATTTCCTTTTTTTGAATGTGACCAGTTATTTATATAAAAAGGTTTATGTCATAGTCAAAAAGGAAAGTGGCATTTAACTTTCAACTAACAGAAAAGCAAACTGTAAATCATGTCAAACATTTTGCACTGTATTTGTTATTTATTTAAGGTAAATCTGGTTTCTGAGCACATCTGGTGTGAGGACTTCCTTGTACGAAGTTTCTATTTGAAGAATCTACAAACAAATGAAACTCGCACTGTGACGCAATTCCACTTTCTCACCTGGTTGAACAAGAGCGTTCCAGAGTCTGCCAGAACCCTTCTGGACTTTCGCAGGTACACACACCCACATACTTGATTCGTGCCCCTACAGCACTTTCCACTTCCACGATGTCTTTTGCTAAAAGGCAGAATATGAATTAGAAGTTTGAACCTTCTTTTTTTTTCAATTAATAAACACCAGCCAGTCACTGACTCAGCCTGGCTACATATTCTACTTTTGCATGTCACCTGTATGGAAGTGTGCATTGAGCAGAGTTCAGCAGATGAGGCTAGTTAATTATGAGTAGTGTGTCCAAATAGTTTTGACTTAATATAATATGAATGTGTATGCTTTAAAGTGCAAGATGGGCTTATATATTCTGGAAGAAGGTGATATTAATGTTGTATATTTATCTTTGTTTGAATTTTATTTTTTTAATGGAGCAGCCCCACTTAATCTGCTAAGTACAGAATTTATGCCTGCTTGCAGCATTCATCTGACCTACAGACACACTCATCTCTATATCTGAATTTTAACTTTTCAGTTAGGCACTTTTGCTTTTTTCTAAAAAATAAAAAAGGCTCTTTTTTCTTTATGAATGTCTTTAGGCACTTTGGAATGGTGCTTATTAGGAAAGGCATTATATAAAATAAAGACTGTACAATTGATTGATTTTGAGATTATGTTAAAGTGTAAAGGTTGTCAGACGTTGAAACGTGGACAAAGCATTCTGTCACTAAACTAGCTTGTTCATCTTGTATTTCTATGTCTAATTAAATATTTTTTGAGCCTTTAGGGAGCAAATTTACACTTTAAAGAAAGATCACAAAGCTAAAAGATAATTAGTGGAACATGCAAGGGCTTTTTAAAATATAAATTACTCTCTTAATTTCTTGCTTTGTGCCACAGTATTTACTAACAACACTCACATTCAAATGAACACACTCTTATTTTTTTGCCAGCTAATTAGCGGTTGCCAGTGTCATTTTTGTGATGTTGCAGCTAGTAATATGAGCCCAGTTGCATAGTCACAAAAGTGATCATTGGAAACTGTGAATCTGCAGCAGGGACAATGTGAGAAGCCCCCTTTCACAGCCTCTAACGACCTTTGACTTTTGCTTGCTAATGGTTTGCATGACAAGACTTTCCCTTTTTTGTTTGTAATGAACTAAAGGGCTGGTTTGTATTACTAATTGCTCTTCTATGTTAATCATATGCTTCTAGATTTTATTATTGATAGCATATTTCTTTACCTTTAATAAATTTTCCAAAGTAGTGCTTTTAATCTTTTTGTTGCAAGCAAGTCAGTGTACAGTTTTTGCTTAGCTAACTTTTTTTTGTAGCTATGGCTATTGGTTTCTGTCTTTGAGGCAAACTATTAGGCAATTATATATTGTAAATACTAAAGAAAATATTTTAAAATGGACATAAATCTGCATCATCAATATATACAAAGCAATTAAAAGTCTTACAGTATTAACTAAATTGTGAAATTATATTATAAATATGAATGTATAATGTAAGAGAATGTAGTTGTAATTGTTTAATAAGGTACCTAATAGATTGTCTAGGGATGCTAGGGCAAAAAAGAGCTGATATTTTTGAGGCGGAATGTCTGTTTTGATGTAGACTTGCATAAATATGCAAGTTTAGGTTAGTTTCAATTTATATGTTCCCTCTTTCATTAATCTTCCAAAAAGATCTTTACAGTGCACTAGATAGATAGATAGATAGATAGATAGATAGATAGATATGTGAAATACACTATATAATTAATAGATAGACATTTTAATATATTGTTGATATAGAATTGTTTCTGGTTTCAAACTGTAGTCTTCTAAATGAATAACTTAATATTATATGTTATGAATTCTTCAAATGCAGGGTAAATACTTATAACATTTCTAGTTGCTTGTATATCTATATAGAGTTTCCACTTTAATACATGCAAGGACTGTCCTGACTTGTGTTTTTTCCATAGGCCACTTTTACAAACTGATGAATTATGTTGTAATTTTTCTGTCATATATTTTTATTTAATACCAAAAAACTCATTTTGGCCAATAAATGGAATGGCTGTTGCATGATATAGCTGTGTTGGATTTGATGAGCTAAAGAGTAACATTTGACTTGTGTTGTTATACCATGCTTGTTTCACAGATGAGAAAGTGACATACTGTAAAAATTATGCTATCAGTAGAAGTATGTCTTACTTATGTTACTGCATAAAGTTAGAATATGAAGCATGTTCTTATTATCTTTTATAGCACCTGTTAGTTTTAATGCTGCAAAATTTGGGGGATTTTTTTAAATAAATGTATTTTATTGTCTTCTGTTTTATTGCAGAAAGGTAAACAAGTGCTACAGGGGCCGGTCATGTCCAATAATTGTTCACTGCAGGCAAGTAATTCCCTCCATGCATCTACTCATTCATTACCTTTAACCTCTTTTTCAAGTACAGGCTATGATAAGGTTAATTCTAGTAAGGAAACTATACAGTAAAGTTACAAAACCCTCAATCAATTAACAGTTCATAGAGGACCACTTGCACAACGAATCATTCAGCCCTAAGTTTCTTATTCACTGTAAAATATTTTAAATAATTTATTTTAGCTTCAAGTGATTTTTTTCAATTTTGCCCCATTTTGTGTATTTTTTGTGCTATGTACTTCCTTGTTATCATTCTGTTAATTTTAAGACAATTTGGCATTCGAGTAATTGAAGTTCTGCCTGTTTTTTTGTTTTTTTTAATAATTCACTTGAAATAAAAATAGCAGTTTAAATAAAAATGCTGTTATATAATATGTTGGTATATCTATTAAACCATACAGTAGAGTATAAATAAGGGGAGAGAGATAAAAATAAAAAATTGTGAACAAAAAGTAGTGATGAGTAATGGAGAATAAAAAAGAAGACTCTATCTTTTGACCCTAGTTTGAAATTGTAATTTAAACAACAGATGGCTTTCTACAATGTGGTGCTATACAAGATGAAGGCTGCATTGTAAGCGGTCTAATGCAGATCAGGATATCTAAAAAGACAAGACGTCTTAATAGAATGTCAGATGTTCTTTCAATCTCTTACCAAGGTGGCTTGATGGCCATCACCCAGTCTTTAATTAGCAAAAAACAAAAATAGTTAGCATGTGTTTTAAATGACAAATGGTATCAAATTTTTATTTTGCAAAAATTAATATAGTTTTCTAAATGTGTCTGTTAGTGTTTATTTTCATTATTTTAAAAACACAGCAGAATCATTTTCAGTTAATTAACCAATTGGTATTAAATACAAAATTTGTTTCTCTAAACATTTGTCTCTAAAATGAGACAGTTGTGAAGTAAACTCACAAAATAATAAGGACAAACCATTAAATCCAAATAAAAAACAAATCCAAGCAAGCATTTTTATATTGATTGTAAGAAAACACGATACAATGAAGAGCACAAGATTATATAGTTCTATTTTTGTAGGTTTTCCAATAAACGAATACATAATAATTTAAAGACAAGTGATGATCTACAGTGGAATTTTGGAGTAGTTTGTAAGTGGTATCATGAATAATATTTCTTGAATTTTTATATATCGATTTGTTTTGGCCTCTAAAATTCTACAATTAAATGCCCATGTTTTAGATAAATTTATATAAGTTGTACACTTGCTGATAAAAATTTAGTATTTATTTTTTAAAACTGACTGCACTTCCTTTTAATTTTGTTGTTTACCTGGTAGCAATGGTTGTTTTCTTTTTATGAATTAAATTTTTATCTGCTGCACATTTTCTTAAATGCAACATTCTATATTGTGCCCTTGTTATGCTGCTTAGCCTTGAAAAATGTGTTTTCAATTTCTGAATTTTTTTCTCCATGATTTTTGCTAGTTGTTTTTAGAGAAGAATAATTATTAAATTTAAAGTTAACATCAATAGCTGTCATGCTGTGAGACTGTAGACTGATGCACGTTTACAATTCAGCTAACATTAGGAAGCTAAAATAATGTTTATTTTTGCTAATAATGAATTACATACTGAAACATAATTTTGAGTAGTTTTATTACAGTAGTAGCAGTCTCTTACAAAGATAAGAAGACACAGTTAAAATAAGTATCTCGTTTTTGTGTCTACTCTTCTAAATGATTATAATTTTAGCAGCCTTTGTGGTTAAAGCTTGTTAAGTATGTGTTTCAGCGTTTTACTGTATTATAAATGTATTTGCATTTGTTTTATGGAGAAGATGTGTATATTTACTTCTTATTTGTATGTATTTTATACTAGCTTTTATTATTATTCATGTATATTTGTCAAACACCTTTATTTACGTGACTTAGGTCATCTTATATGAAAATGGCTTACATTCGTATGTATGCATATGCATCCATAAAAATACGTAAATGTATAATTTTTTCAACTGGAATATAGGCAGTTTCAGTGACTTACTGAGTGTCATAAATTGAGTTAGAGGTTAGAAAATAACTGGCTTTGTGGGTTAAAGTCCATTGCATTGGCCTCTTTTCTACACTTCTTACATATTTATGAAATAAAGCCAATTAATTTTTTTTAATATATCCATTTAAAATCTTTCTCAATATCATACATGTGTTTTGGTAAATTGCTTTTGGAGAAGAACCCTGTCTTCAGTGTACAGTACATTTGCATTATACTGTCAACAGTTCAGATCTGCATAGGTAAGTTTAAGCTGAGCAATGAATGTATCACACTCAAAATCCTGCAGCTGCTCTACTACATAACAGGACACGTGCATTTGCGAGTGTTTTATCTGGAATCTCCTTAAGAATGTGTGGACTCCAGCGAATCAGAAAAAAAAGCCTTCAACCTTCATTGAGCTTCCACTACTGGTACTAGGATCAAAATGCATGATGATTCAGATTAGCAGTTTAAAAAGCAGCTCTCCTAGGGAAAGAAAATAATAATAACATTTTTCAGTATTTTGTGCTGGATGAAACTGACTTGTGCAGATGCCATTTTCAGTATTTTTAGTCAACCAAAAGAATCAATAAGGGTGTTATTCATCATGCAGAATAACTGTTTTGAAAGGCACCATCCTTAGATTTCATTTTGTAAATATTTTTTGGCAAATCTAAACTAGAGAAATGCGGCTGACGATACAGTAAATGTTATAAGCCTACAATAGATGATTCATTCATTTTCTGAATCTGCTTATTCCAGTACTGGAATTAGGATACCTGCCCTTATATCGCAATGCATTAGATCAAATAATAAGTATTTTCAGAGCCACAGATTGAATAGTCTGCTCTTTTAAATTACTTGAATACTCAAAATTAAATATGTATTTGTGTATTTATGCATTTGTCATACATGTAATTTTAAAGAAATCAATTCTGATATTATTGAAAATCCATGATCACACCAAAAAAGGGAAAAATGCAATAAGCTTTTGTTCACACACTTTTGAGACACTTGAGTACAATGCCAGGTTTTCAGTCTCAACAGCCATTAAAAAGAATAGAAAACATTCTGTTTGTACCTTCCTCCAATGAACCACTAAGTAAACAAACCTATTGTATTTGTTCAAGAAACCTCTGACAACGAGCAATAATATTTAAATTCAAAATGAGCAGCTTGTTTTGATTTAGGACAAACATGAACTCTTGTATCTGAACTGGGATGCATTTATAAAATAGTGGCTTGTGTCTTTTGTTGGTGAGGTTAACATTGCTTTTTTTCACTATGCTTTCAGTGATGGTGCAGGCAGAAGTGGGACATACATTCTGATTGACATGGTCCTCAATAAGATGGCTAAAGGTGGGTGTCTAAAAGGCGTTCCTTTCTCTTAATGTCTGTGTGATGTTGTTGCTATGGAAACAACTACTGCCTCGATATTCAGCTGAAGACCTTACGCTGCATTAGAAGGAGCGGGGCAGCTTTGAGCTGAATGTTCAATGGACATGAACACTGCTTCAGAAAAAAAGAGAAAAGAAATGAAATGGACATAGAGCTAATTAGTTCTTTAACAAATAGAGTTTATTAAGAACTCACCAAATGGAGCAATTAATAGTTAAACATCCAACATGTGTTGAATTAAAATGGAAAATGTGTAAAATGATTTAAATATCAAAAGCTTAATTGAAATACATTATAGACTTAAAGATTAGGCTGCATTAATGAGAAGTGAGAAGTGCTTGTGTTTCAAATGCAGCATTTTACATCAAGCAAGTCCTTGTAATAAATAATATCTTTCTAGGGTCAATATGTCATCTTCTTTATGTAAATCCTCTGTTTTTTAAGGAGTGATGCAAAACTTTAGTCAAAAATACAGACTAATTCAGAGTCCTTATAACAAAGGATGTAATAAATTAATCCCCGTAGCTACAAATGGATCATAAACCTTGATAAAAGGACATAGGAATAAATGAATAATTGCAATCTGTTAAACGTTTTAAGCAGCAAAAGGTTGACTTTTCCAAGCACCAAATGTAAATTTACCAATTCTATTATGCTTTACAATGTGAAAATCTATTCCAAGTATGGGCTTAGTGTTGCATAATACAAAACAAGTCATGTGAAACTAGCCGGAGAAACAATGAACATCCCCCCTCAATAGGTCACCCCTTTATTTGTTCGTGACCTGGTTCCCCTTTTTGCCTATAGTGCGTACAATTTGAAATCTCCTGACCGGCGCTTTGGCTCTCGCCTTAATGAAAGATCAAAGGGCAAAGCGGGCATCTTAACCCTGCTGAGCAGGGCTTTTCCCAGGCTGTCATACTGTGAAGCAGCCAAAGGTTTTGTTCTGACAGGAATCTCGGCCTGGCCTGTTAGGCTTGGTCCCTCTTTGTCTGGCCTGAGAAGTTTGAGGCCCAGGTTGAAGCTCTAGCGTTCATCAGCATGATCAAAGGCCTACAGCCTGCACACAAAATCTTTCTCTCTTTTTCTTGAAGAGTGAATTGTAAATTACTCAAGAATGCCATTTTTCCAAGGCTTTTTTGTAGAGGGTTCTTCCTAACTTTTGAGTCTAACACTTCTTAAACTTGAAAGTGTAAGTGCACTTTCAGTCTGGGCCCAGCTGCAGTACCAGCTTCACTTTGCTTTTTTTCTATCAGAAAGGCCTTTAGAGGAACATAGGCTTTCACTTTTTTCACAGTGAATCTCCAATAAATGGGTCATTATGCATTTCTTCAATGTGTTTTCTAATACAAAGCCAACAATGGTCTAATTGTTAAAGTCATTCAGTGAAAAAGGGAAAATATTTTTAATCAAGCAGTCGGGCATCATCAGGAAGCACCAAATGTAGCAGCAGCTGATGAAACATACTTTTTTCTATAAGTTAGCTGAAATGCTTGCTTTGAAGCTAAAGGAATATTCTCCCTCTTTGAGGGAGGCTTAGTTGGACTTTTCATTTAAATGAACACATGTACTATGTGTTATCTGCTATTCCTAGGAAATAAAAGGTGATTTTCTATACATTCTGCCACAGTAAAATTAAAAAAAAAATGAACCAAATTATGTTTCAGGGATTTCTTTTTGATCATTATTATTAAGTGTAGCTGTGTCAGTTTACTTGGCCCATAAATGAGAATCTGTAGCCAGGAAGATCCTGTAGCTCAGCCATAATTTGTTCAAGACCCACATACCGTGGCTTCTTCATGGGTATACCAGTGTTCATTAAATAGACAGCATGGGCTCATGCCAGCTTTCATTCACTTGAGCCAGAATTTCAGCCTCTGTGGCTGGGAAACTTGCCATTGAAAATCAGCATAGATGTGTGAACAGGAATGCCAAGTACTGGAAGCCTTTGGATTCTTAAAAACCTCTGGATGCTTAATAAGAAAATAAATGGCATTAAAAAAGGAAGAACTGAAATTACTTTATCTAGTATATAAAGTGTTGACAGTATTTACTAGTTGGATCATCCCATTTGAGCGTAATCTAACAGAATGAAAAAAAATATCTGTACAATTTTGTCTCCCTTACCCATTTTTTATGAGCTAAGAAATGTTTTTTAATATTGAAAGGCTGAAATGACATTAAATGATACTCTGTGTTTAGGTTATCATTCATTTTTGTTAGTGTGTGTTTTATTTATTTTTTGCTGGTTATCTTGGATTCCGTTTTCCTACCGTTGCAGCAGTAAATGCATTATTTCCTTTTTTATTTTTAAACCCAAGTACAGAAACAATTTTCAGCTGCCTGCCAAATCTGTGGAGGGATGAATGTAATAATTTTCAATCGTGGTGAAAATCCAAAGGGAGCCGCAGAGCAGGAGATTGACAGATGCAGGTTGGATTATGTGGTGCTTTGAACTCAGTCCAATTTGTGGTTTTGTTGCAGGTGCTAAAGAGATTGATATTGCTGCTACCCTGGAGCACTTGAGGGACCAAAGACCAGGCATGGTCCAGATAAAGGTACTGTCATTAAATCTGTTGGGGATTAGAATGCATTTGTTAAAGTGGAAGGGGCACTAGGGAGGGTTTTCACTCCATTTGTATCCCAGACAAAACCACCAAGTTGTAAATTCAAGAGGTTTATGTGTAATGTACTGACTTAATTCCAAGTTAGCTATTTATCTCTGTCTGTATACTGCATGTACTATAGGCAGGTCCATATTACTGCACACACATGTAAAAGGCAATTTTGTATAAAATGACTTAAAAATGGTTAATACTACAACTGGTTTACTTACTTAGGATGAAACCAAAGCACTCCATGTATATTTAAAGAGGCATAAAGCTTTGCAAGCTGTGAATCCACAGTTTTCTCTTTATGTTTATCCGCCAAGAAACATATCCTTGTCAGCTCACTGTGGTCGCCTGAAGGAATATGTTAATGGCTTACGCTGCCAGTTACCTCAAGAGCCCTGCAAAAGCACAATTACACCCTGCAAGGCATTGTTTGAGATTCATTAAGAATGCAGGAAGATTTTTTTAAACGTTAATTTGTTGCCCATTTTAATACCTTGCCTCTGCAAGGCCGGAACGCGATGCAACAGAATTGTGTGTAATGAAGTCTATTTTTAATCTGCAATTGAATAGGAACTCTGTGTTGAACATGAGACAACAAGGTTTCAAAGCAGTTGCTGCTATTCTAAACAGCAAGCTGGGTAAATTCATCTGCCATCAACCTTTTGCTTCTTCCCATCTTCTTTAATGTACTATAGTCAGACTGGCATGACAGAGGAAATATTCTCTTTGCAGACTTCGACTGACAAAAAAGAACTGAGCCTATCTCAGTGCTTATCTCTTTCAGTTGGCAAACCCATACCTTTGCCACAACATCTTGGACTGTCTCATCTTTACAGGCTTGCCACTTTCTTAAAGTGCCTAATTCATTTATCCAGACGCGTGGCAAATTTAAAATATCTGATTACATGCCAGCAGGATGCTCTCTCTGGAGAATTTGTTTTGATGGGTTTAAACAAACCATGTACTGTCGCCACTGAATACAAATCAGGAATAACAGGCTTTCAGGGTAATTTAAGACTGTGGATTAAAAGTCAGGTTGGAAATGTCAATTACAGCAGGTCCTCGGGCAAAATTAGACTGTTTCTTTGGAAATGTCATTTACTTCTGGTGTGAAAAGTGGGTGTTTTAAAAATCCACAGATTTAGAAAACTTGTTGCGTAATTAAACATTAATTATATGATCCTTTAATTTATAAGGTGGCAACAGTGTTGTTGTTATTGTTTTATGGCTTACTGTTGTTGTTATAACTAATAATAATAGGTATAATTCTTATATTTAAAACTTCTGTAGTCTGCTTCACAACCAGAAATGAAATATAAATAAAACTATCTCTGATATATACCTCTTTTATATTAACAAGATCTTCTCTGAACCTCGTGGCAGCAATGTATTGTCATGCTGATGAACACATCTCATGTTTTAAACAATATGCATGGACACATTGATTGCTTGCTTTCGTGAATGATTGATGTGCCATTTATTCACCCTTAATATTATCTCATAGAGTGATGGGCAAGACAATATTCTCAAGGCTTTCATAGCTAGAAAGGTGTGTTAATACGCAATGATCGTAAGTATTATAATAATATGTTGTACAGTACAGCGTGTCTGCATCTTCAGCTTTACATTATTACATAAGCATTTCATCGCTGAATGTTTTTAAATGTGTAATTTATATCAATATAATCTTTACCCAGGTTTCAAACAAATAAACACCCTTTTTTCTTCAAATGGAATGTTCCTATTTCATGAGTGTGTCGACTGTATTCTGAATTTTGAGCACTAGGCACATTCTATTTAAATTAAATACAAAGGCCTGTTTCGTGGTAACATTCTTTAAAAATTCTGATGCCATCTAGTGGTGAAATTAAATGTATGATAGCGAACACTGTAGGACCATTTGTAATCTGCTTCATGACATTTGCATAGTTTTATTTTTGTGCTATATTACTTATATTTAGTAATGTATTTTGTTCTTCAAAGTCCTCCCTAACACATTTAAAAAGGTGTAAATAAAAACTTAATTTAAACAGATGTATATAATTACAACATGTAGAATTAAAAAAAAAAAAAATTTGCTATTGAATTTCTGTGTGACATTCACATAGTTTGGGCACTGTAAGCTTAGATGGTATTGCTGTCTAGCAAACAGCATAACTTGCAAATTACTGAGAAATACTGAAAGACTGCACTTTTAGACCATCGATCAATTTTTTATTTTAGGGAGGTGAGTGCTGGATCCTATTCTGACAGCACCGTATGCAAGGCTGGAACCAAACCCACACAAAACACTACTTTAATAAGAAATATTAGATGGAAGTGGTATTGAATAAATGTCTTTTGTGAATTAAATATTTGGTTTTCCATACCAAGATAGTAATATACACTTTTCAGTATTTCATTTGTTTAAAAAATGTTAATTAATAAATGTGAGTAGCTTGATGATGCAGTATTTAGTGCTGATGTCCCACAGCTCCAAGGATGTGAACGCTACCCATGTGTGCTTCAGCACCCACAATGCTATAATGAAAAAAATGGTTCAGAAGATGAGTGAAGGTTTAATTTTTTATTTAAATTATTAGGATGAACAATATACTGTATTTGTCCTCACTGCCTCATTGGTTTAAATTTTAATACTGACTTTTTTATCTTTTATGTAAGTTGCAGTATTAAATTTTGCAGTATTACATTAGTGATGCATCCTATTTGAAAGAGGGATATAACCACTACATGTTTTTATTCTGTTTAAAAAAATATATAAATGTTGCTTATGTAGAATAGCTTAATTAATGTCCATGACCATATCACAATTTAGGATTTGTTCAATCAAAGAAACACATTAAGACAAAATAAAGAAAACACTTTTCTGATGCAAAAAATAGGATTGGATAGACAGAAGCCACTTAACTATAGTAGTATGACATGCAGTTTCTAGCAAGATGATTCACTGCGGAAATTTGTTGTCTTTTCCCAACCTCCCCACCACCCCCCACCCCCCCAATTATTTTTGTACAGGAGCAGTTTGAGTTTGCATTGACAGCAGTTGCGGAGGAGGTGAACGCAATACTCAAAGCACTTCCACAGTGAGAGTTCTGAGTTGTTCAAGGCTTAAGGCCCAGAGGGTCCTTCATTTCTTTGTCTCTCAGTCTCTGTGAATGTTATATGGAAATCGTGACCTGATTTTAACCGTGTACCTTTTTATTGTAACCTGTTAGAAGTTGTGTCCCAAAAAATCTTCAGTAATTCTATAATCGGGTAACGTGTTTTTATTTTTTCTTTAACATTACTTTTTAGAAGGGAAGGGGGGTGGGCATTGTGTCCATTTACTTCAGAAAGAAAAAAAAAAACATGAATTAATATTAGAAATGTGTGTGCTGTGGTTCAGATCACCACATAAATCTTTGTCTATTTTGAGAGATCTCTCTCACTGCTTTCATTAACTTGGAAGGTAATGTTCTGTAAATGTTTGCTTAGAAAGCAAACTCGGATTTACTCTAGGAATAGTCTGTCCAAGTTTGCAATTCTGTGATTTATGGTAGATTTTTCATTCAATACCTGTTAAGGACATTTTTCATCTACTTGCTTTTTGTTATTTAAATTTATAATCTAAAAATGGATTTGTGTTTTACAAAAGGCTTTTTGAATTAGTATACTTACATCTTTTCATTTTTTTTGGTTTGTACATTCAGATTTAAGTTAATGGCCACACTGAAAACTAGACACATCATTTTAAGAATGCAGCAAGAAGCTGCACTTTGATTCTCTAAAAAGTAAGTAATATTTGAGGACATTTCATTTCAGCCGTGTTTTTTATTATTATAACGACAGTAAAAACACACTGAAAATGACTGTATAAGATCTGTCCATCCCCCATTTTGTGACCCACTTAATCCAATTTAGGGTTGCAGGGTCCAGAGACTAGATGCCATGCTCTTAATCCTCAACTAGATGATATCTCTTTGACTGTTGAATAAAACTGATCTGATTCACTTCAGTGATCTCACACTTCTGACCATGCATTTATCACCAGTGGACATAAACGTAGAAATGCTAAGTGTTTGATATTACTCAATTTCTATTAAAATTGCAGAAATTGGTGTTAATAGAAATAAAATGATAGTCTTTGTCTGTAATGTAATTTCTATGAATGTAAGGCTTATTATGCACCTTTTGTATGTTTCTTTTATTTTTGATGCAAAGTTCTGTTTTCTCTTTTACTGATCAATTATCTGCTTGTATCACAAAATAAAAAATTCTGTTTAAGAATAGTTAATTCATTTTCTCCATTTGCCTGGTTTAATGTGGTAGAGGAATTGCCATCTTTGATGAAGCCCCTGCATCTTAATGTATCCTCTTCTTTTGTTAAGGCCTTTTATTTCATTGACAGAGCACTACGGAGACACTATCAAGTAAATCATTGTCATGCTAACAAGCTATTAGTTATGATCAGAGTGATGTTTTTTCCTTCCTTGCCTTGCCCTTGTGTAGCCCCAGAGCCTCTAAACAGATTGTTAAATGGTTCTTTCCCTTTTGAGAAGAAGGCCAAAAGCATATGGAAAATTTCAAGTATAAAAAAATAATGCCACGTATTGTCTTAACTCAATAAATGGAGGCAGGGATAGCTCCATAAGAATGCAGTTAAACTCACTGAATTTTGGTAAAAACATAATCTACTGTGTGTGTGTGTGTGTGTGTGTGTGTGTGTGTATGTGTGTTTTCAGGTGGTGGTGAGGCAGGGGTGTCCAAAAGAGCCTAGCGTGCATCAGGAAAAAAATATACAAAGATCAAAGACTGAATGAAATTCTTTTCATCCAGAAGAGCTCTAGTCTTTCCTCAGCTTCTACAACTGAGATATATAAGCACATGAACACGTACATTTGGCACCCCTTGTTTTAGGAGGAGTGAATGTGACACTCTGCCATGCTGTTTTTTAAATTTACAGTGAAGGGTGCTGTATTTCCACCTTTCAATAGCAGTGCAATGACCCATGATGTAGCATATGCAGAATGCTACTAGCAAAAAATATATTCATATATCTTTAAAACTCTGATGGGTATTTGCTGTTTGTGTCATTATTATATAATTACTTCATGGTATAATTACATGTAATAAAATAAAAAAGAAATAAGAGCAGAGATCATGCAAAAAGTTTTAAAGTTTTGCAATGTAATCTTGAAAATCTTAAAAATGCTTATCAAATTCCCAGTAATATAATTTGTTATCGTTCATTTTTTCATTAAACTGTTAAACATATAAAAATGTATTAATTTGAGCTAAAAGTAAATGGGATATTAAATAACAATAAATAATTCCAGGTAATGGATTGTCACATAAAAGTTATTACTGTTTTATTTGACAGAAGCAGACTTAATATTTCTATTTGTCTAGCAGGGATTCCCTTTACTATCAATTTATGGGTGAATGAGGAATTTACCATGCTTCTTTTATGAGTTATGAAGTACCCTACAGTTTAGCTACCCTTATATATCTATAATTGCAATGTATTTCATTGTATATAATTAAAATAATACAGAATATTTTGTTCTACCTCTGTAAAAAATCACTTACGAATAAAGTATCATCTGTGGAGTATTACTCTTGATTATGTGTTTTCATTTAACAAAAATATGTAAAACCTGGGTGTTTTCTTTTTTTTTTTTTTTTTTTTTGTACAAGTAGCTAAATGTCGCTGGCAGCACTGATTTAGAAAATATATTGTTAAAAAGAGGCATGTAGCAAATGTGAACTCATAGAGTACACCCACACTTTTCCTTGTAATATATTTAGTATATTTCCTAAATAACAACAACAATAAATATGTGCAATTTGATCAGTTTTTTCCTTTTAAGCATCTGATAGCAAAATGTTTTTCTGTGATTACAAATGGAACAAATGTTGAAGATGAAAGAAGTGAGCATTTTGTTTTAGGTGATTTAGGTAAATTTTCAGTTTTCACCCATGGCAGCAAACAAAAACATATTAAGGTGAACTTTTACATAAATCAGGAGCCTTTCTCTATATACAAGTATATATGGAGTACACATTAAATTATATTTACACACCTTTGGGGTGTGAGAAAAAAATCTGCGCTTTGGGAAGGATATGCATACTACACTAGTATATAATGATACATAAGAATTTAGGTTTAAACTTAACTTCAGTCAACTAATATTGGAGATAATATATCACAATATTTCAATATGTTGGTGGGTTTAAAGTGTTTAGGTAATGAAAAGTGTGTTGTGAGATTTTTCAGCTAAGGAAAACAGATGATTCAAGGTAATGAATTTATATTCAGTAATCATGCCACTGGAGAGTGATGATGCGTTGCATATTGGCTATACGTGCAAGTAAGAATTTTACTGCACACAATACAGGATTCAGTAATGACCCTATAAAATTATATACAGTGTCTTATTATTAGTTTTCAGCCAAGTAAACTATTTTCACATTATATTGTCTCAGATCCTAAACTTACAATATATTTAAATAAGAAAACAGTGTATATCAAGCAAGGTCTAAAGAAGCAAACTAAAACCTTTCAACAATTTCCTAAACAGGAAAAATCACAATTGTGGGATTTAGGATGTATTCATGCCCTTTCTAAGTATTTTTCTCAGATGCTATGTGTCACTTTACCAACTCACTCACTCTGATGATGGCCTCGGCCTAGTGAATCACCTGTTTTCAGTGAATTCCCCCTCTATTGCTGGTTATGGTAGAGGGTTTCCATAAAAGAAGCCAAAATGGAAGCAAAAGAACATTCAACCCAAGTCAGAGATATAATTGTACAGAAACACAGCTCTGAACATACCTCAGATCTCAGTGTAATCCATCATAGAGAAGTGGAAAAAAACATGAATCTACAGTCATACTACCTAGGTCAGACCACCCCTCAAGAATTACTCTTGTTAGAGGCTACCATGATGCCAATTGTCACTTGATTGAGTTGCAGATAACAGTGACTACAACAGGAGTGGATGGTCACAGCTTAACAATCTCCAAGGCATTGCAAAAAATGGTAGCTTTATTGAAGAGGAGTTTGGTGATACCACAAACATTGTGGTCAGAGACTAAAGTGGAACTTTTGGCTTGTACACTAAGTAGCATGTGTGGCATAAATAATAACACTACAGAGCTGCCACGTAGCACCATCCCACCCTGCAAATTGTGGTGGTGGTGGCAGCATCATGCTGGGGACTGGCAGTTTCACCAGGACAATGCAGATTTATCCTGGAGGAAAAACTGCTCACTTCTACCATAACGTTTAAACTGGGAAGGAAGTTTGTCTTTCATCAGGACAAAGACCCAAACCGAATAGCTAGATCAATGACTGAGTGGCTCATTCGGACATCTGTGCCAAGACTTAAATGTTGCTGTCCACCACTGCTCATTAACTAACACGGTATGTTAATGTACATGTATATTATATTCTTCCAATATGAGCTTGCCAGTTAGTTACTTTACAAGGTGCATTTTAATATAATGTTTGTTCATTTATATCACTTACTTGGACTCTTGTTATTTCTTGAACATCAAAAAGATCCTGTCTTTGCACAGACATTCCTGCCTAATAGGAAGATTTTATTTTTTTACACTGGTACAAATTTCTCACCTTGTTGGAGCTTCTTACAACATATCTGAGGAGCAGTGTAAAGGTTCGGTTAGAAAATAATGGAACAAGCTTGCATAAGCTTACATTTAATACAAATATACAAAATCCTGGTCAGATATCAGAATAGACCAAATGAAATGTTTTGTCTCAATGACCGTTGTTTAATCATTTGTGCAGTATATTTGTTTCCCTGAACGCCTCAGTCAGGTGAGTACAACATTGCCAGTGTACTTACTGTAAGTATTTTATTAGAGGCTAATATATATTTTTGTATAATGTTACAAGTTTTGTAGCTGGTTTAACACCATCCTTCTGCATGGTAAGAGTCATTGCAGTTTAATTTGTTGAACCTGCAGTTGTTATTCTGTCTATAGAGCATATATCTCCCAACTAATTCAAACTCTATGTCAAATGTCTTAAAGAAAAAAAATACAGGTACAATTAATGAGCTCTGTAGAGGGCCGGTTTATTCATTGTCAGGCTGTCTTTAAACTCCTTATTACAACTGGCACGTTTAAAAATAAACAAAACTAAAGTAATTATGGGAAAATGTCATGATAATTAGAATTTATAAATTATTTTTTTCATTTTATGTTTATTCAAAATTTACATACAGCACATATTATTTGGAATAAAATAAGTGCCATTTAGAAACCCTGTCAGTGAGATATAATAAGTTTTCTTAGTGCCGGTTCAATGTATCGCATCTCTCTTGCTGTTGACATATTTGGTTTATTTTATTTGTTTATTCATTTATTTTTTGGATGACCATTTGTTCTTTCATAAAAAGTATGAGTAAGCCTTTTGTTAGCCCAAAGAACTTTCAGACCACGACGTACTGCTATTTTGGAGAATTTGAGTGAATAGCACTTATGTGCTTTGTTGAGTTGGATGGCCTGTTCTTACCAGGCTTGCTCTAATGGTCTAGAATGTTGTGCAGAACATGTTTATTTTGCCTATTAGATATACTGATTTGTTTTAATGTCTAGTCACTTGATTCCCTCTGTTGCCTGCTACATCTTTGTTTCAAAAACAACAAAGCATACAACATAAGTTGTCAAACAGCCTTTGCACCAGCACTGCACAGAAGGTTAACACTAAAATTCCTGATGCCTATGAAAAAACTCGTAATCCCGGCACACCTCTACCATCAGCGTCTTTTATTTTGTAAATGCGTAAAGCAGCCTGCTGTCCCACCCCCCACCTTGACGGAACTCTGTTCGTGGGTAAAAAGGTCTCCCAGCTCAAGCCAAGGCTTTTATCTGCGTGTGGGTTGCCTGGAGTAATACAGTATATCATTATTTGGAATTTATGCATTTCACGTGTGTTCTGTGTCTACAAAGATCTGGGTATGTGTACGATGAGAAGAAATGCTGAACACATACCTAAAGCAGAAACTTTTTCCATGTTATACTAGATAATGTCGTGAAGTGTATAATGTGTGAAGACTTTAGTCCAAATATCAAATAAACATGCACTTTTATTCAAGAATATAACCAAAGAAAACAAAAAGCATTCGATTTACATGTGGCTGTCAATGAGTTAAAAACTCAAGATCAAATGTCAATTGACAGGGAGTTTTCATGTATTCTTGAAAGGTGCAGAGGTAAGAACTGCTGCCTTATAACCCTTATTATAAGGGCTTGGGTTCGAGACCAGGCGCTCCATTTTATTATTATTTCTACAATATAATAAAAGCATACATTTGATTTGAGTCTGTAACACGTGGTGTAAAATTTGGCTACTTGTAAAAGTTAGTGCTTGTTTTTTTATTATTCAGTTTTATTCTCTCAGTGACATTCATGTGGTACAACGAACTTGCTTCTCCCTCCTTGAGTTGATGGCATTTATCTCCATTCTTTTCACAAGAGCAGCACTGTGGCTGATGCCTGCTCAAAACTGTTTGTTGTAGCAGCAAAAATATGATGTCCCGTGACTGCCATCAGACTGGACTAAGGCAGGACTGTAGCAACAGACAGCTTCTTCACAGCGCTTTCGCCTCCTAATAGACTGCTTTGCACCACAACGCATACAAACATAAGTAAAATGGGACTTCCACCTGCAGCTAAAGTCCCTTCAGTACACCGAGCAATTCGCCACACTAGTGTTTATATCTGACAATGTCATGCTGACGGTGTATGCGCCCATAAAGAAGAAGCCTTTGATTTCAGTCTGTAACAGTATATGCCCTGTCTTCTCTCTGTCTCTCTTTCTCAGCAACCACCATATTGCTGTACGTTTTTGGATATTTAAAAGATTTTGTGCTTGACCTTCAACTATGTCTTCATTTTCAGTCTCAGTATTTTTGCATTTTAAAAATGACTTGTTTCACAGCTCATATAAAGTAGTACTGATATATGTTTAGATAAATGCAAGTTAAAGCTATACGTAAATATGTAAATATTGCAAAAAGTCACATGTGCCATCTGCATAACCATTTAAAGCATAGATCTCGGCGACATGCTTTATCGATTTTATCGATTACATGGCTGCACAATGCACCCTTCAAAAATGGAATGTGAGTTGGTTAATTCACCACTAACAAGGAGTACAGATAAAAGGAGAAAGATCCACATGGAAGCGTTCATCAATGAAGCCCCGCAGGGATCAGTCATTCTAATTTATATTAATGAAATAGATTCAGACATTCAGTAGTGAGCAAACTTGTGAAATTTCCAGACCACACAACAGTTAGAAAAGTATGAAGACATCATAAACTTAAGAAAAGAGGTTTCGAATGTGCTGCATGCATGTAAAAGGAAAACTCATCCTTGGTATTACATGGATAACTATGGCTAACAACAAACATATTCCAAGAAGGATTTAGGGGATATTTGTTGATACAGCATTCTTTCCCTTTTTAATGTGTAAAAGCAATATAAAAGGCTAATAAAACGGTAAATTATTTTGTAAAGATTGAGTACAAATCCAGGGATATGAGGTTCTAGTGACTGTGTTATGGAGTTCTGTGTGTAATTCTGGATACCATACTGCAAAGAACAACCAAGAACATCTGTGGAGTAAACAGCATACCGTCCTCCAACAGGTAAAGGAACCGAACCTCTTCAGTCTGGGAGCGGGTATCATGAGGATCTTTCCATGCTCTGGAGCATTCTCAAAGATGTCAATAAAGCAATACAGCACAATTCTGCCAACGAAAAAGTGAAATGTATTTGAGTATCCTTGTTGAAAGTTAGGTGTTTGTGCATTCAAGAAGAAAAAACAGGAAGCATTTCTTCACATTGTCAATTTGGAGTCTCAAGCAAACCGCTGGGTTAAGTAGTTAAAATGGAATTAAAAAATTAGTTTGAAAAGGACATTTGGACACCTTAGGAATTATTTTACCAATCTGGATGGACTAAATGGTCTGTTGGTTATAAAGTGTCACATATTCCAAACAGTAATATCCCCTTGGAGCTACATATTTTAATAAAAACTTTTATTTTTTTAACTTTTACCATTGATCTACAGTTCCGCATGCCGTATAAGACCTGTAATTTGTATGCAGCCTAATTCCTTATGTAAAGATAAAAACAAGTTACTTCCATGCTGAAAAACATAAAAACACAAAGTTTAGGCTGCATGACCGTCATTCAGGTGTGTATAAGGTAACCTTTATTATTGATTATTTCTTAAATGTGTATTGTATCATCTCTTTGCTTTTATTTCTTTAGTCTGGAAGGAGTCACTTTTCTTCCTCATGATTCTTTGCTGGGTTTTCTCTAGTGGTGCTGAATACTTACAATGTGGCAAGTTAAGCTTTATATAATTCTGAAGTGGTCCTTGTCCTATGTTAGGGCCCATAAGCCATATGTTGACTTCTTATACAGTATATAAAAACCTTTATATATATTTGCATGATGCTACATTGTTTGTTACTTGGTCGAGTTAATCAAAAGACCTTGAGATCCAGCCAGGTCTCCACATTTAACCTCCTTAGTGTTATGTTTACCCCCTGAAAAATGAACCAAAGCTTTCAATTATTTTCAGCAACAAAAAACATTATTATGTGTAGCAGTGACATATAAATAGCAAAACATCAACATATTCACAATAGGAAAGGTATGTCTAATGTCCATGGTTTAGTATACATACTTTGTGTGATATGCTTTGAAACAGACACCGACACAGACAGGCACTGGTCAAACAGATGTGAAAAGATTTTTTGTAATATTTTTCTATTGCTTGCAGATGGGAAGATAAAATGTCAGTGCTTGTCCCACACGGTCAGCACGGCCATTGTGTTATATTGTAGCCTATCACAGCGCAAGGCTTAGTGACTTCCACATTTCCCCTGACACTAGGGCCAGCTCGACCATATTGGTGAACTACAGTATGCAGTATCCCAGGGCAGCCAAGGTTTTGTGATTTGACAGGTTTTGATAGTGAATTGTGCCCATTTGGATGCGATTTACTGTTTCCATCACTTTCATCAATACTTTTGTCATGATCAGGAACCTCTCCTATGTATTTTTGACACATCCAACAGTTTGAAAACTTTCAGAGCTGGGTGATTGGCTTCATCAAAGTCATTGTTAATGCAGGTACTTCATAATTCATGAAAAATGACATAGAGGTTAGGAGCATGCACTGTTACAGTGCATTGCCGCACCCACCACATGACAAACCAACTCAGGATCCCAGATTAGAACCCAAGTGCAGCCATGCAACGGGTGACACCTCAGCACCACACTAGTCACTAGTTCAGATGGAGTGGCATAACTTTGCTGAAAATGGGTGTCTGCAACAACCAGTTTGTGGATCTGAACCATTTCTTGGCTAGTTTACACACTATGCCCTGTAGTGTCAGGGCACTAAAAAACACCCACATGTCACCTGCAGTGACAGACTGCAAGCGACTGCGACAAGCAAATGGTTTACTGTGGCTTTTTTGATGCAGAGCATACTAGTTCATTTCAAAAAACTATTTTCTCCATCAAACAATCTGGATTATTTATGTTTTGTCAATGATAATCATGACCAACAGATATCTTTAGACCAGGGTTACCCATAAATGAGCAATGAGGAGGTGTGGGATTATCAGTAGTTGTATGAAGCGGACACCAAACATGAACATCCCTGAAACATGGCAGGTCAGAATCTACTAAACAGGTGTTGGTTTCACAACATCTGATGACCAATTCACATCATCATCACTATTGTTCGATTCAGTGGCTCAGTTTTAATTTGCTGTAAAACTGGATTTATAGCTTTTTCTTTGTCATTATGTTTTTGGTTGAATGCTCCAACCCCTCGTGAAGTTTACCACAAAGTCACAAAACACAATTCATGAATTTTTGCAGAAGGATGTTATTTCATCCAGTAGATTGCAGCAGATTAGTCTTCCTGACAGTAACTCAGGCAGATCATTGACATGCCACCCCGAGTCTGAGTTGGGGATACTGCCAAGGAGGTTAATGGAGGGTAAAATAAAGGCTGAGCACAAAAAAAAAAACTTGTCCATCAGGCAATAAATAGTAATGCAGAATAGACAGACATAAGATAATCCATTTTTCTTGTGTTTTTGTCTTCTTTTCCTTTTCTTAAGTTGTGTTTTCTTTTTCTCTCTTTCAGATATTTTTCTTCTTCTTCTTGTTGGTAAACCTCTCGATTGTAGTGTGAGGATGGTTTTCATTGTCATTTTATTGTCATTTATTGTGGCTTCTTGAAACAGGGTGGTGAGATAATTTTAAGGCGAACACGGTGAATCAGTTACTAAACAAAATGGTAATGCCACACCCTAACAATTAATATTTACTCCAACATAAAATTGCAAATCTAGTCTGTAACCTATACACAATATTGCAAGAGTTTGCGTCATGTAACCAGCCATACAAAAGCTTGAATTGAAAACCTACCTACTATTTTTGTCTCCTGTGAGCAAAAGAAAATAATGACAACACAAATAGACCAGATAAACACTAAAATTAAGTCACACGCCAAAGCTCAGGGCACAGTGACACACAAAACCAATGGTTGGGTAAACAGTCACAAGCCGCAGTATCACCACCAGTCTTTCCACAATTGCAGAAGTTTAACTTGTGACAAGATCCTGTGAGATGCAGCCCAGCTGGGCATTGCTGAGGCTCCTAGGGTATTCTGAGAATGCAGTTATTTGTGGAAACAACCCAGTGTAGGGTTGCTGTGATGACAGGTGCCCTTAGGGAGAGCTGTGACTTGGTGTCCCTTACAAAGGATCAAGCTAGTTGGTGACCTGGAAGTGTTTTCAAAGGGAATGGAGGTAACTCCAGAAATACTTATGTACTGAGGCCTAAAACGGACTTTGAGTGAAGAGACTACAGTTGAGAGGGTAGAAGAACTGAAGGCAAAGAACATCCGTCCATCATCATATTGGTGATTAGGCAGGCAGATTGAAGTTTAGCAGTTCTGTCTTCTGTTAGAATTTTTTAAGGCTCCTGTCATTTTCGTTCCCTTTAGTTAATATTAATAAAGGATTTTGTTGGAGTTACTCTGAGTTCAGGGACCAGCTAAGAGTGCCCCTTCAGTTTATAATTCTATTTAATGAACCATCCTGTCAACGTACCAAATAAATCATTACCTGAACAGTCAGAAGAGCACGTGGAGACGTGAACAGCAAAAGGTACTAAGAAAAGAGCCACCTGATGTGATTGTTCTGCCGCAGCAGGAACAGGGCAAAAAAGAAAATGTTTAAGGACCAGGAGATGGAAAAGACAAAAATCAAAGTCAGAGAAGTTCATAAATACCATGAAAACCAAAATGAAACCAACAATACATTGCTTAATTCATCACTCAAAACTCAAGGTCAAAATATCATGCAAAATGTCTAAGTCTGAAAGAAGTTTTATTATGACCTTCATCCTTGGAATCTTTGGTATAAACTACAAAATCATAGATTCTGAGAGGAGTGCACTGCTGCCTTTTATACTTCCAGGAAGTGATGTCATAATGTGCAACTGTCTGCTGTCAAATGATTGCAATAATAATGCTTAGCCATCAACAAGATGGCTGCCAAAACCTAAACAACCCAACAAAATGGCATCTATCAACATAAAGAAAATTGTGAGCAAAATACATGAATATGTATGGCAATGAAGTAATAATCAAAAAATCATAACAGCAACCTTGTAAAACTAAGAATAGCTGTACGCAACCACCAGGAATGATTAAAGAAAAGGTAAGAATTTTTTTACCAATTAATGTAAAACATTCAGAAGACTGTTAAACGGTGCATTTGGGGTACAGCTTAGACCCAGACATGGTGGTAGTCCTTTTAGCAGACTGGCGTGTAAGACATCAGGTCAGACTCGGTAATTTTCTGTGTTCCCCTACAATCAGCCCAACCAGTGGCAATATTTGTGACATCACAATACACTTCACAAGCTATTCTGCATTGCCATCTATGGAGACGACAAATCAAACTCATTAAACGTCATCGGGAAATGTAACTTTTCTAAGTTGTTATAAAACAGCAAGATTTCCAAGACGGGTCTATTCCAGACTTCACTTCTGACATCATCTGATTCAGAAAATGATTCTGAATAATTTGATGTTTTCCATACCTAAGCCTGTGATACCCCAAGACCTTTTATACCACAACACAACCTTGAACCCTGGGTACCTTGTAGTTCATGATCGAGATTGATCAGTAGTAGAGAGACCGAGACACAGACAAAAAAGGTCAAAATCACAAAAACTGTCTTTATTTGCAGTGTCCCAAAAAGTAAATAATTTTTTCCCCTTCCAAAAATAAAATTAAAAGAAAAGATTATTAACTCTCATAACTTTAACGTAACTCAAATCTATTTAAATCATAGTGGGGCGAGCTCAAGCAATCCTCCACCATTTGGGGACCATGCAGTGACCTTTAGACAGAACTCTGCACCTGCCTGTATTTAAGTGCACTTTGCCTCATGTTCAAGTCTGCGTTCCTAAGTCTCTTTCTCCTTCCAGTAAGCATCTGGTACACCTGTTTATGCTGGGCCCGCTCATCACTTTTGCCATCTTCCCTATGCCAGCAAGCTAATAAAATTTTCCTTACTGCAGCTGCCATCTTTTCCCTGCCCTGAGATGAGCCATGTAGTGCTCTGTGAGACACCCCCTGACCATATACCTTGGGCACGTGTATCCAAATGGCTTCAGTGCCATCGCCTTACCAGAACCTCTCACACTCCCTTATCTACCAAAGTGTTTCCATTTCTAGCTATTACAAAGACTACATAAAGCTATAAATGAATATTTCCTCTGACATCTCTCATGAAGCGACCTGTCACAAAGCCATATGCGTGTCAATAGGTAGCTCACCTCGACATAAATTCAGGACATTTGCAGTGCGATGTTTTGTATTTAGTGACATACCTAAAGAAAAACTTTCATAGACCACCCCTTAATGTACCAGCTTATCTGTAACTAGCCATTATTATATCTGCAATAGAAAATGAACAAACTGGCCTACAATTATCAGAGTCAGCACTCACCAGCCTAGGGCCCATCCAATTTTCCTTTGTGAAAGTTGAAGTGGCAACAAGTGCTGACTTTTCAAGCCCTAGTATCAGTCACAGTTCTGAGTCAGCTAATGAATAGATAGATAGATAGATAGATAGATACTTTATTAATTCCAAGGGGAAATTCACATATACATATATATATATATATATATATATACACACACATTATACAGTAATTCCTGTATTATATCCTGCATCCCCCTTCAGCAAGCCATGAAAAAGTACTCCCCCAAATTTTAGCTCAGCTCGACACTCAAAGCATACTCAGATGGTTTCTTTTAGTTCAATTCCATTCTTCCTGGATTTACAGGCTCCTCCTAGAAAGTGAGCCCAACAACATTTTGGCGTCTTCTACTGGCAATAAACAAAATCCTAAACCCAGAGCTGAAGCTGTCCATGGAGGTGTGGCTGACAGTATCTAGTTCATACTTGTAATGTGAGAGCCATTTGTGTCCAGGGGCCTCATGTATAATGCTGAGCATAGAATTCACACTAAAACGTGGGGTACAGACAAAAGTGGAAATGTGCATAAGCACAAAAAATTTCAGATGCACAAAACCATGCATGTGTAAGCCAACTTCCAAGCACTTCTGCTCAATAAATCCCAGTCAGCATAAAATGTTTCGCACGTGCAGGTGCCTGCCATCCCACACTGACTCCTCCCAGAATTTTGCATATTTTAATATGCAAATCAGTATAAAAATCACCTTCCACGCTGTGTTTGGTTAAAAGACAATAGCAAAAGCACATGGAAAAAAAGAAGAATTTCAGCTAATGCAATGTGGAGGTAGGGAAAAACATACTATTCGTTGGCTTAGGCAGTGGTATAAGCAACAAAAGGAAGCTGATCGAGTGATAACAGAGGAGGAGACACTTGAAAGTTCAAGTTCAGAAAGTCCCACAGTGCCCGCAATAAAAAAGTAGTGGTCAGATATCAAAGTCACAGTGAAAAGGCAAGTCATAGCCCACTATCTAAGTGTCAAATGGAAGCATGTTAGGGTACAGAGAATGGAAAAAAAAATAGGGACAGAGTGAAAAAAAGAAGGTCGTATTGTTTACTTTAATCTCGAAAATTTCCACTTTAACCTTGGAGTTTATTTTGTCATTAAAGTAGAACGTCGTAAAGTTCATCTTAAAATTGATGTTTAAGTTACTAGAGTTTGTCAAATCCCATCGTAACTAAAGCAGCACGTTAAATGCATTTAATTCTATGTGTTCTATGTGTCTAAATCACTACATGCCTCTTAAATGGGCTTTCTCTTTTTTATTGCATGAGCCTCAATGAAATAATTTATTGCAGCACTGCTGTGTCAGTCAAATGTACCAACCCTCCAATTCTTGTCCTTCCATTTTCTTTCTCCACGTAAACAATCGGCACACAATAAGCTCTGTAATAAATGTCAAACCATCTGTAAGCTTCGAACTCTGATTCTCCAAAACTTTTAAGGAACGTTGAAAAACCTTCGTAATACATATTTCATTATTCCATCCATCTATCTATCCATCCGCGGTCACACCAGTCCCAGCAAGCATACAGCGCGAGGCAGGAACAATCCATAGATGGGGTGCCAGCTCATTGCTACCACTGCGCCACCGTGCCCCCCACATGTTTAATTGTCAACAATATACATTATTTAAGGGATGTTAAAAATGTATCTGTATAATGTAATATACATAATTTAATGATAGCTCTTGGAAATCTAAATTGACTTAGTAGCTAGTCGTCATCATTTGTAAATACACACTCTCTTCTATTGAATTGAATTCCTTTATTGTCGCTGTATAATACAATGAGATTCATTATGAAAATCCTACATAAACTTATTTTCCTATAAAATGATAAAATAACAACAATAATAATAATAATCAATAAAAAACAATGAAAAATATACAATGTGAAAGCATAAGTCCAATATACATGTACATATAGTGCAGATAGTGCAAATGGTTCATAAAGTGCCTCAGGTTGTGCAATATTACAGTTGTAGTGCAAGTTTACAGTGAGGTAATTGTAATTATAAGTACAAACAGTTCTCCCGAGAGCACTTGATGGACTAATTGAGTGCATTTATAGCTCTTGGGATGAAGCTGTTTCTGAGTCTTAAGGTCTGTGCAGGAAAGGCTCTGAACTGTTTCCTATATGGGAGAAGTTCAAATAGACTGTGGCATGGCTGAGTGGAATCTATGCAGATGCTGGTGGCTTTCCTGAGGCAGCATGTGCTATTAATGTTTTCCAGGGTAGAAGCTGTATCCCGATAATCCTCTACGCTTTCGACACAGCAAAGCTTTCCGATCAGCTGCTGTACAGCTGTGATTCCACATTCAGATACAATGGGTTAAAATACATTGTGTGGTGCACTGAGAGTAACAATGCTGAAACAGCGATGGTATTTGGAATAGCTTGGCCATTCCATGCACCATTATATTGTTACAGGTTGATTACAATCAGGTGCCTTAAGTTTATAGACGATCTGGAGTTAATTTCAGTGTAATTGATAAAGTCCTCCTCATGAATGAGAATCTAAAAAAGAAAGGCAAACCACACAGGAACAGTAGCACTGCTTTGACGCTGGGTGCCGCCAGTTTGTAAAACCAACCAGAAACATGCATACGCAAGGGGGGTGCTGCTGAGCATGGCTTTACGCCAAGTTTAGTTTTTACACAATGTCAGCGTCGAAACAGGTGTATGCAACAATTTTGTGCATATGCACCATTTACACATGAGGCCCCAGGACTACGAGCAGGATGGAGGACTTTTTGGGTGAAGCCCAGGCAACATTCACTGGCATTAGCAACATGTGCATTGGGGTACAATGCCATATGTGTACAGGCACGGGCACCAATGTTAACGTGGAAGGAAAAGTATTATATTCCCCCATGATGCCAGGGAGCAGCAGACCCTACAGATGCCAAGGTTTTCCTTGGACTCTCCCCTCTAAGTCAGTTGCACTGCAAACCTAATCAGGAGGCAGTCGTGCAAAAGGGGGACAAAAAGCAATAAAAGAGGGAGCTAGGCAGTTGAAGTTAGCTGTGCGGTTCTGCAGTCTGCCTTTGTGAAAGTGTCTTGTTTCCTGTTTTCACTGTTTTGGACTCTTTTAATGTTTTATAATGTTTTTCAGGTCTTTTAAGTACTATGGAGGCAGCCATGTAGAGAGATGCGGTGCAAAGTGTGGCGTGATTTGCCATTCATGGGGAACTTGCACCCCGTATTGCTTATTGCTTCAATGAGCCCATGACTTCATGATGGACCCAATTTCTTTGGAACCAATTTGGCACTGATACTGAGGTCTGTAAGCTGGTATTGATACATTTTAGTATCTATACAACAAAAATGCCTGATTAACAAAGGGACCAGATTATAGGGAGGTGGATTAGAGAGTGTCTACCTGAATTACAAAAAAGTAAAGTTCTTAAGTTCTTGTATAAGATGCTTCTATTTCAGGCTGACGTACCTTGTTACATTTCTTTAAACTCCAATCCTTTACCTACAGAACATTGGTCAGGGACGGTTGGAAATACTGTATGCCATTTATCTATTCGAAAAAGAATCTAACATTCTAGAGAGAGGCCGTGTTCCTTACTGACTAACTAACATTCTTTTATTACAGATACAGCTGAGAAAGATCCATTACATGTTTGGTTACAGGGGTAGAAAAAGATACCATCATCTAAGTCAGGAGTGCCCAGACTTTTTCGGCTTGCAAGCTACTTTTAA
>JANRMT010062817.1:40774527-40811005 GCA_026402145.1 Polypterus bichir lapradei | reverse complement strand
TCGCTCGCTTCTAATTGTTTCGCTGCCTTCTTAATTATATAATGCATGTTTTCTAAAGCGCGTTTTGTAGCTCTTCCTGGCTTTCTACGTAATGCGTGATTACGTGAGAGGCGTGATGATGTCATACGAAACTCCGCCCCTCCAGCTGAACTCCATTACAGTAAATGGAGAAAAACAACTTCCAGTTATGACCATTATGCGTAGAATTTCGAAATGAAACCTGCCCAACTTTTGTAAGGAAGCTGTAAGGAATGAGCCTGCCAAATTTCAGCCTTCTACCTACACGGGAAGTTGGAGAATTAGTGATGAGTCAGTCAGTCAGTCAGTCAGTCAGTCAGTGAGTGAGTGAGTCAGTGAGGGCTTTGCCGTTTATTAGTATAGATTTGGACTGAAGTATAGCATGATGCTGAATCAAATATATTTAACAGTATGCTGTAGAAAAAGACAAGTAATGCATGGAAATATTTATTTTGAATAATATAATAAACTGAAAAATATAGTTCAACATATATTTAAATATTGATCTTCAGTAAAAATATACAGAGTTAGTTTCCCTAATCAAGAAATCGCTCAATTGCTAGTCCAGAAAGTGTGCATTGAAAGATGTTGGCAGCTCCGTACATGCTGTATTTCTTTGGACCGTAGTGGAGATATCTTTGCTGGCATCCTCCAGATATGATGTGAGATCTCTCACAATATTCACAGTATTATGTAGCGCTTATGCTCCACTGTGATGATGCATGTATGACAATAAAACAAGTTGGGGTCTGGTCCCCTTGGAGATTTTAAACGTGTGGTCATTCGCACATTACATCGGGGTGGGGCGATATAATGTATGAGTAACATGTCTTGCATGGACGATCATGAGGTTAAAAACACAAAACAGAAAAATGCTGGTATTACTTTTTTCTCCAATATGCCAAGACCCCATGGCAAGCATAGTCCCAAAGTGCATACCACCAACGTCACCCTGACAGTAGATCCGCAATTGAGTTACAAAGAGACAATTATGTTTCTGATATGAATCTGCTAAGGTGTGCCTCTCTTTCATGTTACTTTCTGTGTAGGGAGTTAGGGGGGTTTTCATTAGCTCAAAGTGAATAAGATTTACAATAATGGGAGACAATCTAATGTCGCTTAGCGATTCCAATGAGTTTACATGAGGACATATTTTCCCTTGTGTTCTGTCCCTTTAAATAAAGAAGATTGTGCAGCAACATGTCGTTAATTGAGAGGGGGTGAGATGTTAAACGCCGGTACCCCACTGTTAAGGGCAATTAGGTGGCCAGCTGAGCAAACAGAGGAGAAACACAAGGCCAAAACAAGACCAGCTGTTTATTTAGTTAAACTTGGTGTTGATGTTGTTCTGCTGTTCACTGAGACAGCACTTAGAGCTGAGGATCATCTGCTCTTTGTACCGTACTAGGCGGTCTGGTCTTGATCTGCAGCTAGTGAGGTGCAATCTCAGATACATCACAACTGACATCGTTTTGATTAAGAATTTGTGGCACAAGTTGAAACTTGTATTGAACAACAGTCATCCATATAGCCTGAACAACATGGAGAAAATCTGCCTGGAAGAAAGGGGCCAGAATCACCTTTTAAAGATGGGTAAGGCTGGCGCACACTGACCCCAAAGACGTCAAGCTGACACTGCTGTGGAAGGTGGCTCTACCAAATTTTACAACTGTGGGGAAGGAACACTTATGCAAATGACATTTTTTCTGTAAGTTTTTTTTTTCTAATATAAAATAATACTACATTGAAAAAGGTCATTTTGAGTGCTTTTTAACAAAACATCAGATCACAAATTCATTGTATAAGGGGTTATTCAATAAAATTAGAGAAATGCTTATACATCTGAATACATTTGTGAGGCACTGAGTATGTGTGCCTGAATGTGTGTGTATTTACAGTGTGTGTAAAAAGTGTTTTCCAGTGTACATTTTCATATTTTCTTGTTAAACATTATATCACAGTTTTTTTTACACTAATCAACAGAAAAAGACTCTGCGAAAACTCCTTATTCTGGGAACAAAATGCGAAAACTTCCATAGGGTTGAATACTTTTTATAGCTACTGAATGTATATATATATATATATTTAGAGAGAGAGAGAGAGTCACACATTGTTGCTTGAGAATCATCTTCAGGGCTCACACCAAGAAGGTAATACAATTTCGGGACAAAAGGGAGCGGTGTCACTAACGGTTCTGTATCTTCCTCCCGCACTTCCGAGAAGACGTGAGGACACATGACATATACGATGAAGATCCTGTCCCTTTTGGTCTCAGCATTATAAAATCAATTGACCAGATACATATATAAATTTGTGCCAGAGGGCTACCTTCCAGGGACTAGAGGATGCACTATCGCTAACACTCTTGTATTTGAAACTGCCCCTTGTGGGCACTGAAGCAAAGGAAGCCCCACCATTTCCAGTCCATCTGGTATAAAAGCAGAACACTCCCAGAATGCAGCGTCTCATTTTTGGTGAAGAGAAAGACTGTATGCACCTCAATAAGAGAAACAGCATACTTTTCATTGATTTTCTTACCTTTTTGTTCCAGTTAAACTGGGTTTTGCCCAGTTGGCTATCCAAGCACTTGGCTTTGCCCTACCTCTCCATTTGTCCTGCTATGCCCTGTGTTTGCTGGGATTGGCTCCAGCAGACCCCCGTGACCCTGTGTGTGTGTGTATATATATATATATAGTAATAAAGTACAAAGAAGGCAGGAAAAGGTTTAGGGTACTGACCCCTGTATTGTACAGCGTACAAATCAAAATACCTCAAAGCGTTCAAAAATGGCTCCAGAGCAACGTCTGGTTCGTGTCCAAAACAGGGACAACTAAAGAAAGAAGGAGTTGGGCTTTTATAATAGCCAGGGAGGAAGAGGTGAGGTCCAATAATTGAAGCTAGACGTGACCTCGGTAGAGGGGCGTGGTCATGCATGGGAAACAGAAAGTACTTTATGTTGGTTTCCCTTCGGAGGATCTTTAGGAGTAGAAGAGGAAAGGTTAGCCTGCTTTTGTTTTCTGCCCTCGGTTAAGCCCTTAGCTTGTCTCCCAAGCACACGTTTGTGACAATATATATATATATATACAGTGGTGGTTCCAGACCATATTTACCAGGTGGGGCCAGTGTTTTTTCATGGGGGCACAGAACATCACCGTAAGTAATTAATTAAAAAGTTATCTCTTCAGCATAGGGGCCATAACAGGGGCCAGGGCCAGTTCTACAGGGGCACTGGCCCCTGTTGGCCCCCGTCTAAAACCGCCTATGTATGTGTATGTATATATATATATATATATACACACACACATTTACTCACACACATATATTTAAACGTGTGCAAGGAAGTGAAAGAATTCAAATATAAACTATATCAAAGCACATATTTTATATTCTTGCGTGATTAAATGTGTATTTGAATTTTTTTAAATAATATTTGCAGTTTGCATTTATCTTTTTGGGTTACCATATGTTACTGGTTTAGGTTTTGTTAAACAGAAAACATGGGTTGAGGAATTTTGCTAAATTAGGAAAAACTGAAAAGTTACAGTAATACATTTTAATTGACACTGAATTGTGTCATAAAGACCTGAAAGACAATATTTGATCTGTTTCTTTCAGTTAAATGCTTGAGTATTATTTATTCTTAAAATGTTGAACCAAAAAACAATGTGCAAACATACAAATAAAAATGCAGTATTTCAGTGTGTCGCCATGGCAGGTGTTTTCTGTGTGTTTGTGTTTTTGGCAAGGGAAAAAAAACAGTCAAGTAAGTGTATCAAAAAGTTACACGAGTCATTAAAAAGTCATAGTCTGCACACAATGCTTGGAGTAAACTGAAGTCACGCATAGTGGCCATTGTACTGCCATTAAAAGACTAAATGAAAAGAAACAATTAGTAAACAGCTGTTTTATGGTCCATCAATCAAGCTTTCACTGCAAAGCCTAATTAAGAACAATGATTGAGAATAAAAGGAGTTTAGTGTCCATGGAAGTGGTGTCAGTACAAGATCACTCGCTGAGTCAGAGGCTCCAGAAAAGATGTGGGTGAAGATGAAGTGCAACTAGAAAATTAAAAAGAAATTCCTTCATCTTTAAATTGAGACAAAGAGAGTGATCCATGTCCACTTCACACTAATCCAAACTTCAGACTCCAGTTAAGATTTGTCTTGTGGTATAAATTGGATTGAAGTCACAAAAAACATTTATGCATTAAAAACACATGACAGCTGAAGATTAGACCTCTGGGGAATGGCTGCAAAAAAACTTAAAATCACTCATCCAAGCAAATGGTAAATTAGCCACTGTGGAAGGTAAAGCAGCAAAACAAAGGATTAGAAAAAGTAGAAGAACTCACAGGCGGCTCATGTGCCCCATTTGCACAGGTTTGTCTTGAAAATGAATGTCATTCTTCACTTCAGTGGGCTCCATCGGCACAACAGTCTCTGTGTGCAGGACGTTCTTTTTAAGCGGCAAAAAGTGTGTTTGAGGAAATTATAAGTCAAATACATTCATAACATGTGCCAATTCACCAGAAATAACGCCATAGTCAAAACCTGCTCAAGACAGGTGTAATAGGGAAAATCTGCCTGGAAGAAAGGGGCCAGAATCACCCCTTAAAACTGGGTAAGGCTGGCGCACAGTGACCCCAAAGACGTCAAGCTGACAATGTTGTAAAAGATGGCTCTACCAAATTTTACAACTGTGGGGATAGAATACTTACGCAAATAACATTTTTTTCTGAAAAGTTTTTTTTTAATATAAAATAATATTACATTAAAAAAGGTCATTTTGAGTGTTTTTTAACAAAGCATCAGATCACAATTTCTTTGTATCAGGGGTTATTCAATAACATAAGAGAAATGCTTATACATCTGAATACATTTTTGAGGCACTGAGTATGTGTGTCTGAATGTGTGTGCATTTACAGTGTGTGTAAAAAGTGTTTTCCAGTGTACATTTTCATATTTTCTTGTTACACAACATTATATCACAGTTTTTTGACACTGACAAACAGAAAGAGGTTTTGCAAGAACTCCTTATTCTGGCAATAAAATGCAAAAACTCCCATAGGGATGAATACTTTTTATAGCCACTGAATGTGTTTACATATATATATATATACACATACATACTGTATATATAAATCAATGTCTGTATGTATGTTCCAGCATCACGTGCGAATGGCTGAAGCGATTTTCATGAAACTTGGTACACATGTTCCTCATTGGTTGACTAAAAATACTGTAGGATGAAATCATCTGTAACCCACTCCCTTCTGGGTGGGGGGGGTGATCTTATGATCTTGTATGCATGTTATCATCCAGTTGATACTCCGAACGATCACTAGAGGGCGAACTGGAGGTGACTGCCAGCATTCTTTATGTTTGCATGCCACCGTTCCCCTGTTTCTTTTCAAATTAAATAGGGTTCTATACGTGGAAGTGTGTGTGTCTGTCCGGCCTGGAAGTGAGATGTAGAGTCAGGGTGAGGGCTCCAGCTCCAAGGATATGCAAGCGAGGCCAGCACACCGGCAAAAGGAACCCTCCGAAGAAAGACAGTCGCTTAGCTGCTAATGCACAAACGATGCAAGCACTTCAGTAACATGAATCCTCCTGGGAGAAAGATGCCCAGAGTAGTTCTGATGATTTCAATACTTTCTAGGATCGGCTTACACAGTTAGTATATAGCAGGTGACTGCCAGCATTCTTTATGTTTAAGCAGCACCGTGCCCCTGTTGCTTTTCAAATTAAATGGAGTTGGCCGGTTCCGACCATCAACTGGATGATAACATACATACAAGACTGCAAAACAAGCACATTAGTGAGTCTTTATTATTTGTTAATTTATTTTTAAAGTTGTGGTTTTTTTTAATTATGTTTTTCTCAAACAATTAAAAAAAACTATTTATTTTCTTCCTGGGCAATGCTGGGTATTTAAGCTAGTATATATATATATATATATATATATATATATATATATATATACAGAGAGAGAGAGAGAGAGAGAGAATCATCTTCAGGGCTCAGACCAAGAAGGTAATACCATTTTGGGACAAAAGGCAGCGGTGTCACTAACGGTTCTGTCTGTGTCAAGACAGGTGTAATAGTGGTCAGCTCATCGACCTACTCGAGAAAAACAGACTTTTTTTTTTTGCAATGCATGATGAACTGACTCTGACGTATCCCTAAACCTGACCACAGCTAAAATGGCAACATAATTAACAGAAACAAACTAGACAGAAAACAAATTGTATTTACAAAATGTATTTGTTGTAATATGTCTGATGTCTTCTGGAGTACAAACATGAATCCACTCATGCACTTAAAGCATTTATCTAATTCAGGGTTGAGGGGGCTGAGGTTAATTGTGATGGCATTGCATGCTAAATGGGAGCAAGTACTGGACAGGAGAACAGTTCATCACAAATAGGGCTGAATTAACCCAGTAAGGTGACCCCGAGCTATGTCACCCCTGCCCCATTTGGAAAACAACACAGAAGTGGAGGACAAAAACAATATAATTGGTTGTGTGACAGATGACGGGGTGGGCAGACATCCCAGCCTGGATAAAACCCCGCACCCTTACCTGACAGGAAGGCCAGCGTAATGGATGGACTGGAGGGATGGTGGTCATTTTCCAAAGAGTACATGCTCTCCTGAAACACTGGGTGGCAGCATTCTATGGTAAGCATTCCCATTCATGTGCCTGCAGGGCATGCTGGGAATGGCAGTCCCATGGGACAGCCCTGTTGTTCACCATGGGTACTGACAGGGGGAGCTGTTGGGGAAGGCTGTCCCTACTTTTAGGGGCTTCCACTTGACCCAGGAGTGCTTCCTTTTTGATACTGGATTGTATTTTCGGGTCTGGCATAAAATGGAGCCACCTCTGTTCACTTGGGGAGTCAGAGTCGGACAAAGCTCACCTAGAGGAGTGGAGGGAAAGTGATGTGTGTTATAGTTGTATACTGGAGAGAAACAGACTTGTGTAAGGCATTGTAAAATAAAACTGCCCCTTACAGGCCACATACAAAAAGAACAAATGGGAGATTATAACAAATAAAACTGAAACACAGAAATTGTCGTGTCCAAACCGAAATGAAACAAACCATAATCCATTATAAAAATTATACTGTATATCCACATGAACTCAAGACACTCAAAGGAGAAAAAAAAACATTCCCTTTAATATGAAGACCCTAACTGTACCCCCATTAAAATTATTTATTTAACAAACTAGGGGGCTTTGCCCCCTGCTCGCTTTGCTTGCCAACCCCTGTTTTTGTTTTTCCGGATGCACACTTTTAAGATTTTTTTTTCTTTGAATTGTTGCTTTTTCATTAGTTTCACTTTTATTTCAGAACTTCTGTAAAAACAATATTTGGAATCTTTCGAGTCTCAATATGCTGAATCTTTTTAATGAGGTCAGTGTAACTTTGTACCATAATTCAGGATAGGTTTCTCTGTTTGGAATTTCAGCACAGACAAAGTGATCTTCATCATCAGCAGTTAATATTTTTTTTTGCAAAGTAAACAATAAATGCATGTGAGGTAAACCCCGTTTTTGAAATTCTCTGACTTAAACTTCAAAGCCTCACAATATTTACATGCTTTTGACATATCACCTATGTCCATATATTCAATATCTATTCGCCTTTTCGTTATTTCTCCAAGTAATAATTTCTCTTTCTTTGCGCTAATGAGATCTTTACTTTCTTTTTTTTTGACACTGTCGTTTTTTTCTGCTTTCATATTTTGTATCTTGCTCTGCGTGTGTTTCATGCCTACGTTTTTTTTGTTTCTTTTGAATTTCAGTTTTCATTATCTCTAACCGCTCTGCATTTGTTTGGCCCCTTGTTTTTTAACCTTTTTATGATGTTTTACTTTGTTTTCTATTTTGTCTTTTATTTCTGACCTCGCTTTATCCTGCTTTTGTTTCAATAATACCTGGTTTGTGGTGATTATTTTCCCTTTTTTGAGTAATAATTTCCGTGTGTTTGCACTACTGCGATCTTTACTTTCTTTTTTTATACTTTCTAATTTTCCTACTTTCATATTCTTTAACTTTCTGTACATGTGTATCGCGCCAATGTTTTTTTTTTGAGCCTTTCGAATTCCACTGCTTTCATAATCTCTAACCTGCTCTGCATGTGTATAGCGGCAACGACCGGATTGGACGTGCTTTTTTTCCACTTGTTCCGGGCTGATAATTACTTTCCGTATTTTCTGAATTTGCACCTAGATTATTCTTTTTCTTTTTTGTCTCTCCAACACTTTTGAGTCTCTTTTCTCCACACTGCTTTCTTCTTCGCTTAGTCGTCTACGTTTCATTTATAACATATTGTCCTTATACGCTTTATATGCACTGAGAGTCCTGGATCTGTGTGTGCTCAAAGCCAAAGCACGACTGAGTGTGTTGCTGCCCGTGCTCTTATTTGGTTGTAAGTAGGGCGTGTCTTGCAAAAATCTCATGTTCTACGTCATCGCGAGACGCTCCGTGGCCAATCTCTTTAGTCTTGCGGGTCTTTTAAGTGTCTTCCGTGATCTTAACATGAACATCAAGTCTTGTTGCCCTACTGTTTCTCTCTTAGATTTTTTTTTATAATAGATATGTGAATCAGAATTTACCAAAGCAGTGTTTTACAAATGCATGTAGCTCAGTAGACCTGCTTATATTAGTTGATTCATCTTACTGAAGTGCAAATGTTTTATCTGGAAGTCCTGTCCCCTTACTACCTTGTGCCATGTCATCAAAGTGTTACACAACCATATCACAGATGCAGAGTAGTATCCACACAGCTTGAAGCTGCTATCAACATGCCTCATGATGGGACAGCATGTTTTTGATAATTTGCAGTGTATGGCTTACACCAAACATGGTGTTTAGTCTGAATGCCATAGACAGCTCAATTTTGGTCTCATCAGACCATAAACCTTCTTCCAGCTGACTTAAGAGTCTCCCATGTGTCTTCTGGAAAACTCTCTGTGCGTTGTTTAACAATGGTGTTCCCTTTGCCACTCTCTCATAGGTGTGTGACTGGTGGGGCACTCGTACAACTGTAGTTGTCTGCACAGTCTCTCCAATCTTAGCCACCATAGCTTGTAACTGCTTTAGGGCCCTTGTAGATCTCTTGGTGGTCTCCCTTATGAGTCGTGTTCTTACACGATCACTCAGTTTTTGTGGATGTTCAGTTATAACAGATTTACAGCTGTGCCATACTAATGACTGGACTATTTAAATGGACTTCAAAGGATACTTGTGCTTGTGAATGACTTTTGTTTTTCAATCACTTTTTCACAGAGTTGCCCGGAGTGTTCCTTTGTTTTCATTGTGTAGGTCTGGCCATCATTCTGACTCTTCACAAGTTGGGCCTTCCAGAAGCAGATCTGCATGGATACTACAGTGAATGAAATCCTCAGACAGGTGATCTCCATTGAACTAACTCTGTGGTGTCTAAAGCCAATTGGCTGCACCAGTTTTGATTTAGAGAAGTCATATTAAAGGCAATGAACACTTACGAGGTTAATCATTTTGTGTTTTATGTTTTAAACTAATCAAGATAATTTTGCAGGGATCTGTCTTCACTTCGACATTACTGAGCCTTTTCTGTTGATCATTGCCAAGAAAACAAATCAAATCCACTGTGATTCAATGTTGTATAGAATGGTTATGACTGCCAAGCAGCTGGTATCTGAAAGTGACCATGAGAGGAACATACAAAAAGAGGCAAGGAGTCAAAACTGGAAAGATCAGAAAAAGCCAAAACGAAAGCCTAACTCAAAGTCAAAAAGCAATAGCAAAGGTTGGTACACACAAAGAACCTTCTGTAGCACAATTCAAAAATGAGTTTTATCCGATAAAGAAGGGTTGCCCTGGGAAGACCTTTTATACCGTCATGGCAAAATGAGGGTCATGACATTCAAGGGCACACCCATGACAGCTACATGTGCCCTAACAATGGGCACCCAAAGCAAACATATGCGACCCTAAATAACAGTCAAAATGGCCCCTAAATAAACAATTCCAATTATCAACATGAAATATCTGAAAACTTAACAGGTGTAAGAGTACTTCTAACAACAATAAAACTTTCACTGGAATGAACACTTTTTATAGGTAGTGTAACTGGCAAGGGTGCACCCAACAGCCTGAGGTGTCCATAACAAGTGGCATCCAAAAAGAGGAGCGTCATGCGATTTGACATCAGTGAGCCCGCGTTGCACGCTAATCGGAGTCCTGACAGACGACAGCTTTCAGTGAAGCCTTTAAACTGAAGGAGGACAGCAGTTTTAGACTCGCCAATCGTTTTACTTATGAGACTAACATTTTAACTTTTGTAGAGTTTGTAAAGTTGAACCAGTTTCCATGTTTGCAGGTGCACTTCATTAAATCTACAATTTGTTTTATCTACTTCAAATTCATTTTTTTAAATTGTACTCTACATCTTATTTGAAAGCTTTTAAAGATTTGAATTGTTAAATACTTCTTTTGGGTGGCAGCATTTTTTTTACCATGTCTAAAATTGAAAAGTAAAAAAAAATAATGAAATAATAATAATAAAGATCTTATATATTGCACAGCAGTGCAAGCAAAACACTTCTTTTAAATGATTACCCTCTCCGAGAAGCCTAAAGTGTTTTCCAAGAATCTTTGTAATGCTCTTTTCATAAACTGTACTTTAAATTGATTATTTTTCTACTCCAAATGTAACATTAAGTGTGTGAATGCTAATAGCTCCTCTGTAGTTCTCTGTTGGTTATGTACCTCTAATAGCAAGATGAATGCCACTGCCTCTAATGCATCCTTTCATGTTTTAGTACCTGAAACATCTTTGACAGATCCAGCAGTCGAAGTCGGGCCACGGTGTTCCATATTCATAAAATAAAGACAAAGGCACAAGAACGACCCTGATGCCGCCTTCTCCATCTCGAACCACCACTCCTCTGTACATGCAGTGCTCTCTAACTGAATCAAGCGGCACCCTCAGGCAAAGCTTTAGGAACAAAAAATCAGGGGGGTGTATGCATAAGAGAAGGCAAGAACCTTTATTAATCATAAAAATGCATAGTTTATCTAAAAATGTCATGTTATTTACACGTTATTAATGGAGCAGGGTTTTCAGAGCTGGCATTTGTAATGACATAAAAAAGGTGAAGGTGATAGACAAGTAAGCTTGACTGTTTTGGAAGTAAAGCAACTACAGAACACTGAACTTTATACTGCGCAATTTCATTACAGGACACATTTTGTTTTATTATTTTTTCAATGAATTTAAAACATATTGAGTGGCTTTGCATGTTGTCTCTTCATATACCATGTTGCATTAGAAGTAGAATATCACCTTATGTTGACATCATCCTATGCACCCTTATACTTATCTCTCTTCCTCTTTCTTTAGATTAGATTAGATAAACTTTATTATTTCTCTTTCTCATTTTCAGCCCCTTGACGAGAGGTGATTGGCTGGCAGAAGTGTGTGGAGCTTAACACCTTGCCTCTCGGTTCAAAATGACAGCATAGCCAGTGCAGAGACTTGTCTAATATCCTAGCTGGTGACCATGATTGTTCGAGTATGTTCTGTGTTTTTTGTTATCAATAATGTCAGTTAGACCTACCTGGTCCAATGGGATGGCCTGTCTGAGCACAAGGTGTAGCAAAGAGGAGAGCTGTAGGAGACGAACACACAAATGGTGTTGTGGGTTGGCACCATGTTTACATACAGTACAGGCCAAAAGTTTGGACACCCCTCCTCATTCAATGTGTTTTCTTTATTTTCATGACCATTTACAGCACTCCATCACTCTCCTTCTTGGTCAAATAGCCCTTACACAGCCTGGAGGTGTGTTTGGGGTCATTGTCCTGTTGAAAAATAAATGATCGTCCAACTAACCTGACTTCTGCACAACACAACTGCTGGTCCCAACCCCATTGATAAAGCAAGAAATTCCACTAAATAACCCTGATAAGGCACACCTGTGAAGTGAAAACCATTTCAGGTGACTACCTGTTGAAGCTCATCGAGAGAATGCCAAGAGTGTGCAAAGCAGTAATCAGAGCAAAGGGTGGCTATTTTGAGGAAACTAGAATATAAAACATGTTTTCAGTTATTTCACCTTTTTTTGTTAAGTACATAACTCCACATGTGTTCATTCATAGTTTTGATGCCTTCAGTCATGAAAATAAAGAAAACACATTGAATGAGGAGGTGTGTCCAAACTTTTGGCCTGTACTGTATTTACTTGTGAGCGTTAGTGAGATGGTCATTGGTGTTCACTATACTATCCATCCATCCATCCCGCAATATTCCCTCTACAGGGTCCCGGGGGTCTGCTGGAGCCAATACCAGCCAACACAGGAAACAAACCCCAGGCAGGGCGCCAACCCACCACACTAAGCACACACTGAGCACAATTTTAGAATCACCAATGCACCTGACCTGCATGTCTTTGGACTGTGGGAGGAAACCGGAGCACCCTGAGGAAACCCACGCAGATACGGGGAGAACATGCAAACTCCACGCAGGGAGGACACGGGAAGCGAACCCAGGTCTCCTTACTGCGAGGCAGCAGCGCTACCACTGCGCCACCGTGCCGCGTTCACCATACTAATGGATTATAAATCAAACCTACTTCTGACACGTGGAGCGTGAACCATGGTAGCCTAACACCTAACAGCCATACTTGAGTTAGAGCAGAGCAACTGTACCTTTCTGGAAAGTTGCTCAAGTGAAATGAAAATTGTTCATGAGAAAACTAATCAAGTACAAATTTTAAAGTATTTCATATTAAGTGTACTGAAATAGGAGTGAATGTATAATCTCTCCCCATTTTATATCCACCCATTCATTTTCATTAAACCCACTTATCCAGTGCAGGTTCACGGAGAGGATGGTGCCTTCTCCGTCGCAGGATAGACGCACACACACAAACATCAGGGGTCAGGGGTGCACGTCTCTGGACTGTTAGAGCGAGAATGTGCAGTCTATGCAGGGACCACCTGGGACTTGAATGGTCTCCAAAATAATCCAGGCTTCCTCGTTATTGCACATGAGTCGCATTACAATCACTAAAGCACGAGCCATGTAACACCAGCTTGTAGCTGTGACATCTTCATGATTGTATTTTAATTCAGTGGGGTGGGCACTAATAGGAGTGGCATGTAGGGTTCATACCCTTCAAGAAGGGGCTAATTATTTCCTGAAAATTTCCTTTGTAAAATGAATTTTCATAACACAAGCTCCTACCTACAATTCATTTAAAATGAAATATTTTTGGCATTCCCATTTTTCTGATTTTAGCATTAAAAATTCTCAATTTATCCTTTAATGGTAGCTTTCAGGCCAGAAAGTAGCTAAAATGGAGAGCTGCAGTGTATTCTGTGCAGAGCATAAGTGGCTGTAATCCTTACTATTGTGGGCAACTGTTAGGGTGGGCTACAGCTGGTTATGCAAGTACCCTTATATTTAGAATATTACATGGACAAGTCAAATCACTGCTTTACTTTATTTACTGTATGTATAAATTGGCAAATACTTTTGATGGATGCTTCTAAAACCTAGGGATTCTAGGAAAAATTTTATCATTAAAGTGAATGTGAGAACATAATTAAACCTTCTCAAGCATATTTAATCCACTTCAGAGTTAGTTGGGGCCTATACCAGCAGCACTGGGTCCAAGGCAGGAACCAGTCCATTGTGTGGCTCATTCATGCACAAACATATGAGACCACTTCACAATCCACCCAAAAGTCACCAACACACCCAACTGCAAACAACTCAGCTAGAATTTACCAGTACATTTGTTTAAAAAAAAAAATAAAAAATCAAAAGGCATGTTAGTATTCACTAATGAAACAGGCCCATTTCACACTGCACACCCGCTTCCTTATTGTTCAGCATGGCCTTGTGTTCACTGGTTAATCATCCAGTAGAAGCGCTAGATCTGTGTTCTCTGTGTGCTCCCTTGACTTCTGCTCTATAGCTCTGGCCATAATGAAGGCTGGAGTGACCCTTCTACGTAGTGCCAACCATAAGGCCATCAATAGTGGAGTTGGACACCCTGTAACAGCACTGCATTCTTCTCATTAAAGCAAGCCAAATCTTAGCTGGTGTATTTTTATATTAGCAACAGTGGAGCACTGAGTGTGAAACTTTAAAGACTGTAAGTGCAGCACAGTCTGTAGTCACAAGGTGCAAAAAGACATGATAGGAGAAAGCACCTCAATAAAGGAACAACAAAACACGCTCGCTCAGCCTCCACGCACTACACAGATCATGGAGAAATTGGGACACATTGCCTCCACCTCTTGAGGCGACCAGGACCAGGCTAGCTGTAAGTGCACTGCTACATTGATTCTGAGTATTGTCTGGACCTGCAAAGTTCATATAATTGTTTTTCTGGTTATTGGTATTACCATAACTAAAGTAAAACCTGAGTGAAGTATAAGTGCCTTTTATAAATTTCTTTCTTTAAATTTTCTAATAAAACTAAACAGCATGTTCTCCATGTAATTCATAACTTCACAATGGAATTTCATTCCAACGTGATCTATATGTTAGTACCCATTTAAACTATAATGTGATACCGCGTTTCATTTGTCTGCCTGCGGGAAGCACTATGTGAATGCAAAAAATGTCACCCAACTGAATGAACTGTGTGGTAATACCCACAGGGCATGTGCAGTTAAGCGTCCTGCATCTGTGATGGTCTGGGCAGGCTCCACGGTCTCTGGCAGGTTGAACTCAGATCCGTCACTAATGAAACTGAGGATGAGCTGGGCAATGAGAACACACACATTCAGCAGGAGGCCGGTGTAAAGTGCTCCGGTGCTTTTATTTCACAAAGCAGGTGAAATGAGGTTCCAAACAGTGCATAAAAATTCATAAAAATAAAGTGCAACATGAAGAATAAATAGTTCCAATAAAATTAGGTTAAAATCCAGAGGCAGTTCTTCCTTTAAAACAGTCACAAGTCTCAGTGTCTCCTTCTTAAATGCAGTGAGAGGTGCAGTCAAACTTTTAATCCTGCCAGTCCTTCAATGTCTGCAGGACACCCCACTGAACGGCACTCACGTCTCCCTCAGCCACTCCTGCTCAATGGGGCCACTCTTACTCTTGCACGTAATTCTAAGGAGCACCCCATCCTCAGCCCCCATCTCGCGCACAGGCCTGACTGTCACTTCCAGTTGAACAAAATTCTGACCACCTGCCCCCTCTGCATACTGCATGGGTTCCTCATCATTCTGCCTCTCAGTTTCTCTTTAAATTATTTATTTAAAATGGCACAATTGCCTTGGACCCCGCTATACCACAGTATCTCACTACTTCAGTTCATCGTGTCTTTAGATACAACCAATGTTGCGTTGCCGTTTTTTCCAATCGTGTTAATTTAAAAAAAAAAAAAAAAAAAAAAAAAAAAAAAAACCTTAACTTTCAATATCTTACATATGTCTAAGCATTCAGGGCCAACGACACTAAGTAGCGAGTGCAAAAGAAAAGCTCTGAGTAGGGAGGAGAAGCTTGAAATACCAAAACGTTTTGAAAGAAATGGGATAAAATGTAATATTGTGAGAGCTATTGATTTGAAAGAATCTACTCTGTGTATCATCAGGAGCAAAGCTGCAACCATTAAACAAAGTGCTGTGTCTGGAACAACATTCAGTTTTGCAACTCGTTGCAGATGGCAATGCTGAAGAAAACGATGATGATGATGATGATGATGAAAATGTACAGCAACTTCCTTGACAGCTAATTATGGCACAACTATTGAGCATTTTAAGTTCTATTGAAAAAGGTTTGCAGTGGCTTGAAGACTTTAATGCCTAACATAGCTGCATTGCGAACCATGGCATCCGTTCACATTTGAAGCACTACAAACAGCTGTTATGTGAAATGAGTGGGCAGGCGAAGCAACAGAATATGAATTTTTATTTCAAACCTTGAAATAAGACACCTAAAAGAAACAATGAACCAGAACTATTAACTTCTAGTGTTATATTTTGTACAATTCCAGCATCAAATGAAAATGCCTCCTCTACAACTTCACAATAACCCACCAGCAGAACCTGTTCAACACCACTACACCCAGAGAACTTCATATCATTTTTCAAGATAGATACATTTACCAATTTATTATTATTATTTATAATGAATATATTAACATAATTGTCCACTGTTAACACTGTTTTTATTGTTTCTTTCATTTTTGTTCTGCATAGCTTACAAAGTTTTCAAGTGGTTTTCCCCATCTCCATTTTTCCCATAGGACTTGTGTATTTTATACCATGGTTTTACTTAACACAAGGTTTACAGGAACGCATTAGTCGAGATATAGAAGAACATACTGTGCTAGACTTCAGTTAATACAAAACAATCACTTCAGAGCAACATCAAATGGGGTGTGACGCTTGCACACAAATTCTCACCAAGGAGCTGTGAAGAAACCACATAATGACTTAAAACATTGAAATTATAAACAGATAATGGTATGATCTTCTGGGCTTCACCAAACTCAAAAACAAGGCTTTTACTTGAAAACTAGGCCACAAGGTTCCAGATAGAACCTAATAACAAAAATGAACCTGACTGTGAAATCAACTCAAAGCCAATTACATTTTGCAATTTGTACATTAGCTTTTGTTCTGTTTTGATTCATGGCCTGCATAAATTTAGAAGGGCCAGACAATACATATATTATATATATCAAAACGGGGGAGGAAGGGAACCATATAAACATCTGGGGCCTTATGTATAAACGGCGTATAAGCACAAAAATGTTTCATAAGCCAATTTCCATGCTCTAATCACAATGTATAAAACCTAAACTTGGCATAAAGCCACGCACATTTTCACACCAGTTAAATGCTCAGTGTACACCAGTTCTCCGCTCAGTTTTGCAGACTGGCAGCACCTAACGTCAAAGCAGTGCTTTTGTTCCAGTGTGGTTTCCCTTTCTTTTTTAGATGCATATCCCTGAAGCGGCTTTATCAAATACACTGAAATTAACTGCATAATGTTTATTAGATTAATGCATCTGATTGTAATTAATTGTAACAATATAATGGTCCACAAAATGGCCAAACTATTCCAAATACCATAACTGCTTTAGCATTGTTACTCTCACTGCACCTTCTTCTTCTTCTTTCAGCTGCCCCCGTTAGGGGTTGCCACATCAGATCATCTTTTTCCATATTACTCTCACTGCACCACTCGGAGTATTTATATCACTGTATCTGAGTGGGGAATCACAGCAGCAGCTGATCGGAAAGAGAATTATCAGTATACAGCATCAAGTACACGCTGCCTTAGCCATGCGCACAGTCTATTGAACTGCTCTCATATGACAAACGCTTCAGAGCCTTTCCTCGCTTTTCAGAAACAGTTTCATCCCAAGAACTATAAACACAATCAATCAGTCCATCAAGTGCTCCTTGTAGATCTGTTTGTACTTATAAGTACAATCACCTCACTGTAAACTTGCGATACAGTTATAATATTGCACTACCTGAGGCCATTTATAAAGCGTGTATTTACATATGGTGACAATATCATTTTTAAAAGGAAATGCAGCAAAATATGTTTATTATATTATACAGATAAAATGTTAACATCATTTTAAAAATCTATATTGTTAAAAATTAAACATGTGAGGACACGGTGTCGCAGTGCTAGCTAGTTCAGGGATTGTTCCTGCCTTGCGCTGTATTCTTGCTGGTGCGACACTGGAAGGATAGATGGATGGAATAATTAACACATGTACTACGAAGATATTTCAATTTCCCTTAAATGTTTTGATGACTCTGCGTTTTAAGTTTACAGATGGGTTAACGTCTATTACAGAGCTGATTGTGTGGCGAGTGGTTACTTGGAGAAAGAAAAGGAAGGACAGGAATTGGAGGTTAGTACGTTTGAAAGAGAAAGTACTGCTGCAAATTATTAAATTATTTAATCGAAGGCCGTGCAGCAAACATCTTGTGGGACGCAGGAAAAATATCTGGATGAGGTGCCAGCTCATTGCTATCACTGCGCCACCATGCTTTAAAACTCCTATCATCATAAAAAATTATATCAAGTATACTTCTCAGTATTTTAGTTATTCAGAGAGCTGTAATATCACAAATGTAATGGATTCTGTGTCCTGTCGGAGGAAGAGAAAGCCGGTTTAAGAAGCACGTAGTGATTCACACACATAGAGCACATAGAAGATCAAATACAAAGCAAAGCATTTAAAGTGCTACTTTAGTTACAATGGGATTTTAGAAACTAGTAAATTAAACAATTTAAAGATGAAGTTTATGATATTCTACTTTAATGACAAAATAAACTACGTGATTAAAGTGGAAATTTCGAGTTTAAAGTTGACATTTTGAGCTTTTTTCCCACTGTGTGCCTATTTTTTTTTCTTTTCTCTGTACCATAATAAGCTTTCATATGACACTCAGCAGTGGGCTATGACTTGCCTTTTCACGGCAACTTTGATATCTGACAATTTCTTTTTTATATCAGGCACTGTGCAACTTTCCCTCTGTGCTTTTGCCATTGCCTTTTCACAGAACGCTGAGCTTAAGGGCTATTTATATTGATTTGCATATTCAAAGAGGCGTAATTCTGGGAGGAGTTGGGGTGGGGCAGCAGGTGCGTGCACGTGCGTTACTTTTCATACTGACCGGGATTTATGGAGCGGAAGAACATGGAAGTGGGCAAACACACAGATTTATGCATCTGGATTTTTTTGTGCGTATGCACGTTTCTGCTTTTGTTCTTATGCCATGTTATAGTGTGAATTCTACACACAGCATTATACATGAGGCCCCTGGTCAGAAAGAAAAAAGTTTCCTTTATACTTTAAGGATATATTAGCAATATTCAAGAAAAAAGATAAAAAATACATAAACTAAATCAAAAGCAAAATACCTAAAAGGCAAACCCAAGGAAACAAAACCAAGTCTTTAAATAAGAAATTGCAACCCTTCAAACAGAGTCAAATATCAAAAACTGGAAAATCATAAAGACAAACACACAATTCAAATATCAAGAAAGAAGTTAAAGAAATTATTTATAATCCACAATATCACTGCACTAATACTGTGTAAAGTCCCAGCTTACTCTATATAAGACTAGTGGTGGTCTCACAGCTGACATAAGCAAAGCCCACCTCCTCTTGGTTCAACACATAAAAGACAAGGTACATAATAATGAACAACAAATTGAAATAATCCAAACAAAACATAATCATCTGAAATTAATAAGGAAGACCGTATTCAGCAATAAATATACAGTACAAAACCTAATTACCATCACAAAATAATGCTTAAAAGACAACAAAAGCAAATAAAAAGAAAAGACTTCTGAAGCAGGGAGAAAACCCTGGCTGTACCATAAAAGATAAAGACTGATGCATCCAACCAGCTAAAAGACCAGAACCTTAACAAGATCAGTTATAAGTCAGATCTAATGTTTCGCTTTGTGGAACTCTTTATACAAAGTCCTGTATGCATCAATGATATTCCTGGGGTCCTCAGCTCTTTCAGTATCATACTCCCTCAATTATCTTTTCAATGCTCTCTGGTTTTTATGTCAGAGCATACTGTATAAAATTGTAAACTACTACCAAAATTTTACTAATCCATTTTCCATCAGGTTACAATGGCTGAAAGTCTGTTCTGAAAAAGTCTCTCTGATTATTTAGTATAACAGCACACATTTCTTGGATAGGATTTCACACTAGAAACACATACACACAGTTTTATGTACTGCTAATTTTTGAACAGCACCTGTGTGCAGAAGAGCACATCTTAAAGTAGACTAAGTGTACTTTTCATGCTCCATTCTCTATCTGTTTCTTGTGAAATTGTCTCCGCTGTCCGATTTACATTTGAAAGTAGCAGATGTTGCAGTCCACTTGAAAGAGTGTACAATAGGTTCTCTTTATCACTATCTTCTGGCCATGATGAAGGACTAGTGTTGTGAGACAAGGAGGAGGTTTGTATTGCACCTGGAAAAAAATATGCAATCAACAAAATGGAGAGAGGCATTTATTTCCAACACCTAGATTAAAACAACTAAGCTAAGCTTTCAGGAAATCAAGCACAACTGATCAGTAAACTATGAAGATTATATGAATAACCTTTCAATGACTAACTCGCTCGTTATTATTGCTGTGTAATCATTCCCATCCATGCCCCACACTTATAAAAATTACAGTTAATCATGGATGTATCTTACCAAAAAATATTGAGGCCAGAAAAGTAATGAATGTCTGCAGTGCTTTCAAAGAGATCTACTTAGACACAGTTTGACTTTAAACGTTTTAAAGTTCATGCTGAGATAATGCAGCTGTGGATGCACTTTAAAACACAAAGCCTTCGTCTCAGCAGCCATCCTTACAGGTGCACAGCCACTGGCTGTTCTTCTCAGTTATAGTAATCAGTCTCTTACCATCAGGTTGTCCATTAGGTGTTCCTGGGTCGGTCCTTGCATGCCTGTCTCTGTTCTGTCAATAGTAATTCTACCACCACTAAACTGAGAATATCTGAGGACATCCTTAACACCTTTTCATTGTGCAGGTTTCATGTGGATCAATTCTAAATCAATGTGGCAGACTCTTCTGTCTGATGCCTTGATTGCATGGGCTAATGGGCAGTTGCCCCAACTTTCACAAAAGAAAGTAATTGCTTTCATCACAATAAACTTTTAGGGGTGACTCAAGGCTTCTTTAAATCTATAAATACGTAGAAGAAACTTCAGGGCTTGAAAATATAAATAGCAAATAAGGAAAGAATATTAACTCTGTGTGGAATTTGCTCATTCTAACCTGAATCTTGGTGGGTTTTTCTTTGAGAACATTGATTTTTCCTCCCACAGGCTGACTGATTTAAATTGGTTCTGCATGGGAGTCTGCGTGAGTGAAATGGTGCCACCTACAGGGTTGGCTGGCTCCTGCAGCTCTTAATTGGATTAAATGGGTTTAAGATGTTATGTACTGCAACTGCTTTGTTTACTGTCACTCAGTCCAGGTGTACTTCTCCAGTACGCTGGTGTGGTTTGTGCACCACATAGACTGTGTTGGCAGAGGCCATTTCTGAGCCAGTGTCTGTACTTGCTTCCAGCACCAAAATTTCAACTAAAGACTACACAGCACAAAAATGCATATACTCGTTCATTGCAAACAAATGCCATATATACTCACGGATAAGTTGGGACTTGATTTCACCGTATAATTTGTGGTATTTTATAATATCGGTCGTATAATTTGAATGCGGAAAACTCACGCTATTGGTCCAAAAGATTGTGATATGTTAACACCCACCTAAGAGAGTAACCATGGAGCACTCTGCCTATTTTTTCTATGTGTGAGGCAATGTGCTGTATCAGCGTGTGCTCCTAACCTCTCTTTCTCTCTCTCTATTGTGCCTACATGACCACACAATAATACCCGAACTATTCTGAAGCAGCATTTGCACTCTTACACCTTTATCGTAAGAGCATCCCTTATCTACGATGGAGCATTTGATCAGAAGAAAGTATGAAGCTGGTTTTAAATTAAACGTTGTTGAAGTAGCGAAAGAAAATTGGTAACTGCGCTGCTGCAACAAAATTCGATGTGTCTGAGAAACTGATTTGAGATTGGAGGAGGCACGAAGATGTAAAAAAAAAATGTAAGTGTTGCATTTTTGAACAGGCGTACAAGTCGGGGTCTGATTTTATGATTGATTTTTCAGGTTTCAATACCCGACTTATACACGAGTATATAGGTAACTACAGCCATTTATGTAAAAAGTACGAGTCAGTATTGAATGAACTATCATGAATCCTCAGCTCAAGTGGAGGTCTTTTAAATTTTTTTTTTCCTTCGATAGTTTTTTTTGTGATGATTGTTATTACTTTTGATGTAATCTTGCCATTATGGAGATTATTATTTTACTTTTGTGTTTCTAATTCTTTATGTATGAAGTATGTAATATCCATCCATCCATTATCCAACCCGCCATATCCTAACAACAGGGTCACGGGGGTCTGCGGGAGCCAATCCCAGCCAACACAGGGCGCAAGGCAGGAAACAAATCCTGGGCAGGGTGCCAGCCCACCACTGTATGTAATATTTAATGGTTTATTATTTATCATTCTACTTGCAATGTCATCTTTGCTTTTAGAAGTGTGTTACCATTTTGAGTTTCAGTCATCAGAATGCAGCAATGTGTTGCTGGCGGTGGATAAAGTAAGTCGTCTCCGTTTGAGAATGTAACAGTATTTACACCAGCAAGTCAGAATCGCTAGTGTAATGGTTTTTAAAAAAAATCTAAGTATTAGCGAGTAGTATTGGCTTTTCAACAATGATCTTTTGTGCTAGTTTTTGATTTCATTTTTGGATTGTGGTTTGGTTTAGGTGCTCCAATCTTTTGTTTCTTAACTTTTGCCCTTCTTTGTTTTAATTTCTATTAGCGTCCATTATCTAGTCCTTTCTTTTCAGTTAGTACATACTCAAGCTAGATGGCACATCTACATTTGTGTACCAAGACAATAATCCTGCTAAATTTGATTAAGACTGATCAAGTTTAAATTGTGAGGTGTCACATGTGGCATGTTTTGCATGCCTGCATTCAAATTGATGGTAATTTAATACAAACAATAAGTACAGACAATTAAAAGACACAAACCTGGATCTGATTAGATTTGCTGCAATGAAAACTTACAGCCCTCCAGGTCTAAAATTGAGTGCCCCTTGAAAAGCATTTGAATCAACATAGCTGGAAATGTCTGATTTCAGAAGCTTAATAAATTCTTTTGTATTTTGCAAATAAACTTAACAATTACCTCTCTACACTGGTGCTAATTTAGATAGCCAACCGATAAAAAAGTGAGTTGAGTTACTGCTACCTGAGCATTCTGGACAGTACTCTGTAAGGAGTTGACTTTGTATTGCATAGAGTCACTGTAATGTGTCTTTAATTGTATGTTATAGAGTGAAAATGTGTTTATGTGACATACATTTTCCGTTTCATTTATTAGGCATTTCTATATTCGGGGCCATTGTTGTGTACTGGATACTGCAGCTCATTTTCCAATCGTCTCCCACAACCCAAAAATGTGTATACTGGTCACTCTAAATTGGCTAGCTATGAGTGAGCAGGCACTGTCCAGGGCTGGTAACTGCTTTGTTCCTTGGTGGACTCAGCATACATGCATACATGGGGTGTGCTAGTTTTAAGATTACATTTTTAAAGATTAACACAACTAGCACTTGCTTATATCTTTTCTCTTTGTGAGGCCAGCTGTATGTTATGGATAATCAGAGTGCCCAAGAATTGTTATGAGTATGAAAACACCAGGAAATGACAGAATGCGGCAGAGAATGTGAAAAGGGGAATCATGGGTTGAAATACCAGGAGACACATAATAAAAATGAACTATTGGAAATTAGAGGGCAAAGCAAAAATCATAGTTAACGAGACTCAAAAGTCCAAAATCAGAAAAGTCAAAACCAGAAACTAGGGCCTACTTGAATTCAAATCAAATTAGCACTAAAGAGATCAAGAGTTTTGATCCTCCGAGGGATAATGTGAATGCAGGATTGCTGCCATATTTATACGTAGCAACACATGTGGTCACAAGCATGACCACATGATTATGTGACCACGAACAAAGTTGTGGTTGTGTAAATAATTATGTAAATAATGAAAGTCAAGAAAGCAAAAAACTGATAAATATACTAAATGCAATCCAAAATGAAATACAAATGTAAGAATTAGATTGTACTTTCCTGACTCAGAAAAAGACAGTGTTTAAAGAATGAAAATGTCAAGGAGATGAATTTATTCAGGACAAGCCAAGGTCAAAATTAAAAGTCAAATCGATCTGTCATCAAAATAAAAATGCTAACCAGATCACAAAAACCATAGCCAATAGAAAAAAGATTTAGTTTGCATGTCACAGTAGGAATTATGTGTAATCTTGAAGACCCTGGAAATACCTGTACCAACTTTTACATTTTCATTCTGATGACATCACATGCATGATGCATTCTGGGGAATCCTAAGTAAGATTATCATGCAAATGACCGGCACATTAACTGTGAATGGTGGCATAACGCAGCATAATGCTAACTTTTTAAATTCATTATTACCTAAAAACTAATGTTAAATTTAGAATCCTTGGTTTGCAAAAATAAATAGATGCATACATTTTGGATATTCATTTAGGAAAACACAATAATAAAAAAACTGCTCATCTACGTGTAAAAAACATTAATAGATGCAAAAATACACACATAGAATTGCATGCATGTTATTTCAGCAAGCAGACAAATAATTTTCGTGAGACTGAGAGATAGAAGGGAGACAGAAGAAGGTAAAAACCAGAAGGTTGTAAGATATTAATTATCAACAAGCCAAGATGTGAGACAAAAATTGTAGTCAAAACATGTTAGCAAAATGGACAGCACCACAAAAAAAAAATCAAGAAAATACATAGAAAAGGGTTTGGAATCCACAACTCAGATACTGTAAGGAAGGGACTTTCAACCTACCATTTAATCCTGTTTTCAATTCCTTGTGGGTCACAATCTCTGAGGGCACGTCCCTAAAAACATGAAGTGCTGTCCTAATGAAAGTTTCTCAAAATATCGGTGACCGTTAAAGTGCAAGTTGGCGGCCCAAACACACCAGAAAAATAAACAACTTGCAAATGAAACAACACGATAAAAAGTAACTTCTACGAGTATAAGATCATATAAATTGCTTGAAATAAACTCCTAAAAGATCAAAAGAGATAAAATAGAAACCCAGTGATAGCAGTGTATATTTACGGCTTCCTTTCCAGTCACCACCCCACAGACCACACTCTTTACACTGCCCACCCAGTAAGCCATTACACACTTACTGTTGTCGTGAATTCCATCAAACCCTAATGTACACTGTTTTGTCTCTTTGCTTTATTAGCGTCATCAAGATTAGGAGGTGCTTTCTTCATGTGACGACTGTGATCTGCCACTAGAACACCAAACTCCTTTAGTGCCCAGAAGGAGCTTGTTGATTTATGACAACATGCAGCTTTCATAAAGTGCATCAGCCCAGTTTCTCTAATGGCCACTAATAGCAGAGAAATTCTAATTCATCAAGAGAAAGCCTGTACCCAAAAGTGTATTACAGTGTGAAAATTTTCATTACATTTAGAATAAATTTTAATGATCAAATTAAACAAATATTCTTTCTATTCTATTGATTTTTAATTCATTTGGATTTAAACATTTTTAAATGGATGGCTAAGGCTATTCATGTTCATTGATTTTGTAAATGGTGCAGAATAATTGCAGTTTGTGCCTATTCCCAGATTGATCATTTACACGCTACAGCCATCGTGACTCCAGTATTCTAATGACACCAGAGACACTTACATATATCCAGTCGAACGATTAATGATTATGTAGCCAGATGTATGTGCAATTCTGTCATTGCGCATGGGGTGGCTTATATCTTTATGCACAGATGTCTTCAAGTCAACATAGTCATAAAATTTCAAATCAGCCCTTTGAAAGACAGAACACTTTTCTTTTTTATCACATTTTTTCATGCACAGTTGAAGTAATAGATTTGTTGAAAACAAATGTTAAGTTCTGCCTTGGTGAAAAAACAATTGTCAAAGAAAAAGGTAAAGGCCGGAAGATAAGAAAAAATTAATTATAGACACTAAGTAGGCAGCAAAAAGAATTCAAAAAGTCCTGATGAGGCTTCAGATCTGGGAGAACACTTGGAAAATGCAGTTTAATGTAGAAAAGTGCAAAGAGCTACACGTGTATAAAATAAACATCAATTATAAATACAAAATGGGAGACACTGTCCTCCAGGAAGCAACCTCTGAAAAGGATTTAGGAGTTTATGTTGTCACAATTTTTTTATAGTCTAAACAAAGTGAAGAAGCCAACAGGAAGAGGTGGGTCCAGATGGACAGACCACAGAAGTGACAATAAAGGAGGAGAGCCATCAGTCTCTCTTTCTGCAGAAAGAGGAAAAGAAAGACTGTTATCATACAGCGCCAACCCCTGGATTGATGGAGAACTACCATCACCAAAGCCGCCTTAAACTGTCTCCCATGCACATGTGTAATATGTATTATTTTAAACATCCTGCAAGTTACTTTCATGTTGTGTTTTCTTATATTTGAGGAAGTGTTCTTGTGCACAGATAACTCCAGAGTTGTTTGAAACCAGAGTTTACAGTACATAATAAAGTGACTTTGTTTTCCGGCTGTACTAAGTTTAGCTAGTCTCTGCATTATAAAGAATGCTGCCATCGTTGCCACTATACTGACAGGTTTCGCTGCATCCTCCTTTGCCCACTTATTCATTGCACACTACATTTGAGTCCTGATTCCCTGTAGATTTTTTACTAACTAAACTCCGCAAACGCTTTTTGACATGAATCTAAAATTTTGGTCACTAGGAATAGTGCAAAGCAACCTTAAAAGGCATTTCAATGATGACACCATGTGTTCCAACATCTGGAGTGATATGACAGCAATGAGATGCCTTTGTCAACAACAACATGGCTAATGCCATTGGCCAATACACAAAATGGTGTCACCTGTAATCAAAATTAAGACAGAAAATGGCGGAATAGTGATGCTACCAAAATAATAAGTAAAGAAATAACATGTCTATGCAGCAATAAAATTCCAAAATCACAAAAATAAATTGTACGAATGAAAAGAAACCTATACCGCCATAATGCTGGTTACTCTGCAATGCCACCCATTTGGAGTATATTAACTGAGTCAATAACTGCTGGCACTAATCATTCTGTGCTTACTACTTGAAGAATTAAATGGATAGGGTTGGTGAGCTTTGCTGGGAAGAATTGTCTGTTCTCGTCTAGATTGCTGTAATGTTCTAATATGATGATATTAATGCAAATTAAATAGGATTTCATGGCTGGTGTGCCATCTCTGCTTTTGATGTATCTGTCCTTCCATTGCAGTGCTAAAAGTGAAAGCAGCTTGCAGTTCTCAAAACATATGGGAAATGAATTAAGGAGTACTGAACTGAAGAATGCTTTGTTTCAATGTCTTCTTTGCAAAGCTTTTATATTCGATGTAAATGTGAACAACTTAAAAACAGGCAGCTCATACTGTATGCCACTGAACAGAGTATGTGTGGTGGTGGGCGTTGTGCCACAGTCGTACTGGGAATTGCAGAACGAACATTACATTTTGAAGATATGATTTATTTGATTGAAAACAAAATAGATACAAATTGTTATCTGCTTGTCACAATTTTGAAAATAATCGGCAGATCATAACATTAACATCTGCGCTCTGCAGCATTTTTCAACCATTACAGTACAAGTAAAAGCAATGTGTGAAAGTTGGGCTGCACTTGCGACAGCATTGCCATAATGCTGAAACACTGTGATATTGTCACAGCTTTGAAGAAAGCAAATTTAAAGCTGGGAGGCACTTTAGATGTATTGAAGTGGATGCCTTGCCCCTGAGGAGCTCTGCAATCAGTTTTTGCTATGCTTCTTGGACATAGCAATTTGTAGTGACTGTGGCACACAGATTACTGCACTTTGTATTCCCCTGAATTATTCTGTTATTGCTTAACTGAATCTATCTATCCATCCATTATCAAACCCACTCAGTCGAACAATAGAGTAGTGGGACACTGAAGTCAATACTGAAAGTACACACACCTACACTGACCTAAACTGGACCCTCTTGCAGTCTAAAATTAAAATAACAAGAACATCTTTGAAATGTGAGAGGAACACTGAAGCATCCAGGGAGGGAGAAATAAAATAAAACAGAAGGAGAACGGACAAACTTCCTTATAAAACATGACAGCAAACTAGAATGAAATTTACTGAGTAGGCAGATAGACTGGCTTCATTACAGCCTGCTTTGCTACAAATGTTTCACAAAGTAGTTTGTTTTGTATACATTGTCACCCATACATGATTAGAGGGCAGCCAACAGGCCCGAAAGAGCGCAAAAAGACGCGGGATGGGAGTACAGGACAGCATATTAATGCCTTTCTCTCTTCCTTACCAGAAAATGCGAAGACCCAAAGTCCGAAAATGTGTAAATGGACATTCCGCAGATGACCTCCCGACAACAAAGCCCAACACACTTCCGCACCAACAAACAGTCCTCTCGTGATGACATAATTTCAGGTCCCTCACTGATGTCCTCATTTCCGGCTCTAGATGATGACATCACCTCCGTCCCACTCCATTTATGACATTCTGATTTCCTCTACAGCTGTAATCCTTCCAGTTCTGACTCCATAAAACCTCCCTCTGTTAATGATTCATTGTATTTGTGTACTTTGTATGCAAAAGACCAGTACTTCTGAGCCGTTTTCACTGCCTGAGTGATACACAAAATATAGGGATGGTGCCCCAGCCCTTAATCTGTTCTGTGTTTTTATACTTCACAGATTGGCGTAGTTGGCAGGATTCGGTTGAAGAATAAGCGAGGAACAGGACCTGAACACCATCTTGGGCTTCATCCTCACAGAGTTCCAGATGATGAAGTTACAGTTGGGAGAGAATAGGACGCAACTCTCTCAGAGTTGAGTCATCGAGTCCTATCTGCTCATTTTCGACTGGACTGCAACCTGTAATTACTGGCCAAAGGCAGAGTGGGCACACATACTTGCGGCGTATCTGAAGGGGGACGCGCAGCGGGCTTACATTGACATTCCTGAGGAGGAGGCCGCCGATTACAACACCTTGAGGGGCAAAATCTGCAAGTGCTACGGCATCACCTCCGGACAGCAGGTTTATGAGTGGTGGGGGGTGAAATTGGAAATTTGATCCTGACCAGCCTGCTAGGTCCCAGGCATTCGAGATCTGGGGCAAACTGGGTCACTGGCTAAGGCCAAATGTCAACAACGTGAGGCAGATGGTGGAACAACTTGCCTGCGAATCCCTCGTCAATGCCATATGCCCAACTATCTTGCCCAGAAGGTCTGAAAGCAGCCTTTTAAAAACATGAACTCCCTCATCAAGGTGATCAAGCGCCATCAGGTGGCTGCCAAGTCGGGGAACTCAGAATAGGAGCTCAGACACGTCGCTACCACTGAGTTCTCCCGTCAACCCACAGAGCCTCCAGGAAAGCCAAAAGATTTTTCCCTGCTGATTCAAGTGTGGGGAGCTTGGACATGTGTTCACTGCCTGTCCATCCTCCACAGAGCCGATAGACTGTTCCTCGGCTAAGGGAGAGAGGTATTATGCACTGTCTAACCCCCTATCCTCCCCATATATGGGAGTGGCTTTAGGGAATGGACAACAGGTCATGGCAGTGTTAGATTCCGGGAGTAACATGTCTGTTGTTGTTCGTCGGTTCATCCTACCGTGACAGTTCCTAAAAACAAACACCAGTCTGACGTGGATACATGGGGAGACCAGGTATTATAAGTCCGCTAACTGTTTTATAATCTGGAAGGACGTACTCAAAAAATTATTAGTGGTGGTACTTCCTGACCTTCCCTATCTGGTTGTATTAATACGGGACTGGTCTGAGAATAAAATCAGTATGGAAAAGGCCACTCCCAAAATCAAGCTATGCCTCATAATGGATAAAGCACCATCTGGCCAGGCTGCCCCTACGCTGTGCTCCCTGACCACTAAACTGACGTCAACCCCTAGGAGGATGGGACTGTTATGTCATCCTCCAACCCGGAACTAATTCCCGGGGAGGTCACTGAACTCGAGGTCCCGCCCCTTGTGGTTGCCGACGACACTTTATGAACATTAGAGTCCCAGTTCAGATCCACCTGATCCCAAAGGAATTCCTTATAGACCAGGGCACCCATTTTATATCGGGCACATTCAAGGAGGTTGCCAAATTACTCCGCATCAAGCATCTTAAGATATCTGTTTACTACCCTCAGACGGACGGACTAGTAGAGCGGTTTAATCAAACCCTTAAACACATGCTTTGCAAGGTAGTCAGTGAGAATGGGAGGAACTGGGATCAGCTATTCCCCTCATACTTTTTGCTTATAGGAACACCCCACAAGCCTCAACCGGGTTTTCCCTTTTTGAATTGTTATACGTACAACAACCAGGTATTCTGGACATTCTAAAAGAAGGTTGGGAAGGAGAGGCTCTTCCTTCCATTAACATTTTACAGTATATTGCGCAATTACACAATAGATTCGAAAAGATTCAACCCATTTTAAAAGAGCACATGGAGAAGACTGAATCAGCGCAGTTCTGGAAATATAATAGAAACAGCTCCCTGTGGGAATTTCTCCAGGGGAATCATGTCATGGTACTCATACCCACTTCCCACTCTAAATTATTGGTCCATGGGCAAGGGCCTTACGAGATTAAGGAGAACAAGAACTAAAGATTATTTGGTTAAACAACCAAATCGTTGACTGACTGAGCGGGTCTATCATGTCAACTTGTTGAAACTGTGGAGGGACAGGGAATCTGACCCTCTCTCCGGTCAACCAAACTCCTTCTTCTCACAAAACACCCCCCTTAATCTCGGCTCCAATTTGACCCCTCAACAAAGACTGGAGCTGGAATCAATTATCCTGTCAGTTCTGGGAGTGGTGAGCGAGATACCCGGTCACACTGTGCTAATTCAGCACGACATTGTGACAGACCCAGGGGTAATTGTCAGGGAATGGCCCTCTTACCTCCTGAAGCAAAACGAGTGTAAGTGGAGCTGGTGATTAAACAGATGCTGGATCAGGATGTGATTGAAGAAAGCCATAGTCCGTGGTCCAGCCGGACCAACCGGACAGGACTTGGAGGCTCTGTAATGACTTCCGACGTCTCAATCAGGTCTCCAAATTCAACACATACCCGATGCCCCGAGTAGATGAATTCCTTGAGAAGCTAGGGAATACGTAGTATTTGACTACCCTTGACATGACTAAGGGATACTGGCTAATTCCTTAACTGTATCTGCGAAAAAGAAAAAAGCCTTTAGCGCCCCTAGTGGACACTGGCATTATAAGGCACTCCCATTTGGTTTGCACCAGCAACCTTCCAATGTCTGGTAGCTAGAATACTATGGCCCCACAATGCCTATAGTGCCGCCTATTTGGATGACATCACCATGTTTTCCAGCACATAGGAAGGACATATACTGCAGGTTTGCGCCATCTTGTTGACACTGGGTAGAGCTGGACTACTTATTAACCCAAAGAAATGCCAAAGCTGTCTCTCACTTATTGCTAGTTTCGTGAAAAAACTGCAATCATTTAAAAATACAGCGATAGACCTAAAGCAAATTCTGTTCAGCAATTTAGTAAATCAGATCACTTGCAGGTTATAGGTTTATAGGGTACAGAGTAGAGTGAAATACTTGAATGTGCTAATCAACATACAACACATTGCCACTCTCTGTAGCTATGATTAGTGTGTATAACTACTGTACCTTACTTTGAAATTTTTGTCTTACCAGAATATACTTGTCACAACAGAAAGACATATCTAGAAGACAATGCATTACGTACCAGATCTAGAAAGAAGCTTTGTAGCTGCAGCATGGTGTGATCGTACACATGTGTTACAGACTGCACCTCATAACTTCTTGACTTGTATTTGATTCCAGTTTATTGCAATAATTGATGAGATGGGTAGCAAAGAAATTGCACTGTGTTCTGATTATTGTGCTCTGAGTATCTCCCCACAGTGGAGGTTCAATTCCTCCTTACTTCAAAACTCCAATTTTTTTGAAAATGTCTTCCAAATTACAAAACTTTATCAACTCTCTCTTTATACCCTGCATTTGTTTGGCTAGTTATTAAGAGCATAATAAATGACTTTGCAGTTGGTTGCGTAAGCAGTTTAAATTGCTTGGGATGGTAGATTTGCAAAATTGAACTGTTTAGGATTTGATTTGCTTATTTGATATGTTTAGTTTCTTTCTTTCACCATCTCTGCCTTTGGCCTTTTTGGTTTTTTTTGACAGTTTTACCCTTCTTGACAATCTTTATTCAAAGTTATGTTGGCACAAAAGATGGTGCACTATCACATTATATACCATTTTTCTATTTTAAAAATATGGCCATCAGTAATACTATAAGTGAAAATATTAAAACTGTTGTTTAAAAAGTGCTTCAATTAATAGAGATATGTCAATGTTCTTTTTAAAATTAGTATACATCATGACAATTTTAATATATTAAAACTCAATTAACACAATTTAAGGTTCAGGTGCCATTACTATTCAACATGCAGAACAGAAAAAATATAACTAGCACAACCTAGAACAAAAAATGTATTAAACAGTAGACTTAGTGTGAGGTCACCCGAGTCTCTTCATCAGTGTGTTCTCAATATTCTAATTCCATGGCAAGGAATCAAAATCAAATATCATGTCTTCATCTCCGTTAATGTCAACTGAGACACAGGTGTCTCTTTCTCACCACTGTCCAGGGTTGCCAGATTTCCAATATCACAGACTGGAACAGCCATCATTTTGAGCGATCAAAATAAGATAGCACAGACTTCCCAGGATCCCGCTCCACTGCAACATCTCCAGTCGAGAGCGAAAATGGGAGCGAAGGTGCAAGTGATGCAGGTCACGATAGCTCACCGATTCCAGATGATCACTTGAAACTAGAGATGGCCTTGCAGTCCGCGTATCCATCTAATCCTCACGAGCCGGAAGCATGGGCTGTTGCCACTTCACCCGCGGAGTGCAATAGCTGAAACGATTTGTCCGAACTGAAGGAAATGATTGCAGCATTGGCCATCGCCACAGCTACAGCCACAAGTGATCTCAAGAAAGACATTCAGAAAAATATGAAGAAAGAAATAAATGGTTTGCTCAAGATAAACGAGAAGACAAACGAGCTGCAAGAGATGCGGCAAGAATATAAAGACTTGGAAAAATGTATATATAATCGTTTTGATGCAGTCTTTAAAGATTTGCTGAGAAAAATTGAGGAACACATTCAGGAAAATAATGCATCTAAACTGAGAGAACTTGACGATCAGCTGGAAGACGTTAAGTAGACGTTCATGGCTCGAATTGAAACAGCGGAACATTTGGCATCTAACACCGATGGAAAAGCTACAGCTGTGACTTTCGAATGCAAAAACTTGGAGACAGACTTGCGGCTCTGGAAGATGGAAGCAGAAGGAATAATATTAGCATCGAAGGTCTACCTGAGAATCGTAAAAGTCCAAACCCAGTGAAATTTGTAGCTGAGCTATTTTTGAAAAATAATTGGAGAGGACTTTAAATCAGATACCGAGATAGCGGCAGCTTATCGCATATGTGGATCAAATACCTTTAAACCTAGGTTGTCCACTTCGAGAAATTACAATTTAAGCTTGATGTGATGACACTTCTCAGACACAAACAGATTATATTTGAAAATAACCACATTCGTATTTTCCCTGATTTCTCACCCTCAACAGCTGCTAAACGTGCAGCTTTGTACAACATTAAACAGCGGTTACGGAAAGCCGATATCAGATACAGCCTCTTGTATCCTGCCAAACTGAAAGTGGAAATTCAAGACAAATATCACATCTTCTTTTCCACAGATGAAGCAGAAAAGGAATTAAGAAAGCTGATCCCGACGCTTTTTTGAAATTCGAAAGTGAGTCGCATCCTGTCATGGTACAGCAAAAAGATATTACCTACTGTCTGATCTGCTTGCAATGATACGGGTACCATAATTATACATCCTTTTCTCTTCTTGGACACTTTTTGTTTATGTTTTAATTATAATTGTAGGTGTATGTGTGGAAGAAATTAAATCAGTTTTTTTTTTTAACTATTCTAAAGGAGATTGTTTAAAATCATACCCTTGATTTATTGTTATTGTTATTATTGCATTAAGGTTTACTATGCTTATCCAGGGCCACTTTTTAACACCACTCCCTGGGTTTACTGTCCTAATAGTTCAAGACTGTTGATGATTATATTTTATGCTTATAGACTACTTTTTAATGCGCAAATACCGTTGCTGGGGGGCTTGTTTTGTTTTGGATGTGCTCTGTCTCTAGGTATGTCAGAGGACTGGGACTTTGTGAAGTGGGGTTCAACCTCACGTGGGGACGCAAAATGGGGGGTGGGAGAGAAAGAGAGCAAGCTATATCTAATGTATTATTTTAATCCTTATAATGATAACTACCAACGTAACAATAAGCTATATGGCTATAACTTGTTTGTTAAATTGGAAATTAAGGTTAAAACTGTCTCACTTCCAGTTAAGACTACAAAATGACAGAATTAATGTCTCCATGATGGGACAGTTAACTTTGTGAGCTGGAATGTTAAAGACCTGAATCACAAATTAAAGAAAAAGAAAGTATTCTCTCACCTAACTGGTTTAAACGCTAAAATAGTATTTTTACAGGAGACCCACTTACTAAGCAAGGATCAGTTCCGGCTGCAAAAAGACTGGACTGGCCAAATGTTTTATTCTAGCTTTGCAAAGAAAACTAGAGGTGTGAGAATTCTCATACATAGAACAGTCTCATTTGTGGTATCAGATGTAGTATCTGATCCTGAAGGGAGATATGTGATGGCCATGGGTTATTTATTTAACTGTAAAGTGATTTTGATAAATGTTTATGCACCCAATGTTGATGATAGGGAATCTCTGGTCTCAGAATTAATTTGAATAAAAGTGTTCTCTTTCCAGTGAATTCTCAAGCACACAATATTAGATTGGACACCTTCCCTTTTATCATTGTAGATCAGTTTAAATAACTAGGGGTAAACATCACAAGTAAACATAAAACTCTTTATCAACAAAATTTTGCCGTCTGTATGGAAAAAATTAAGCAAGACTTGCATAGATGGTCAACCCTTCATCTCACTCTAGCTGGAAGAATTAACATTGTTAAGATGAATATCCTTCCTAAGCTTCTCTTTTTATTTCAAAACATTCCAATATACATCAATAAATCATTTTTTAAGCAATTAGATTCAACCATAACCTCATTTATTTGGAACTCAAAACATCCATGTATCTAAAGAGCGACCCAACAAAGACCTAAGGCAGAAGGTGGCATGGCTCTACCCAACTTTTAGTTTTATTACTGGGCAGCAAACATACAAGCTATAAAAACCTGGACACAAATAGATGAACATACACAGGCCTGGTCCGCAATAGAAATAAAATCCTGCAGTACTTCTTTATATTCCCTGCTTTGTGCCCCAATAAATTCAAGTTATCGCCAAAATACTAATAACCCATTTGTGATTCACTCACTCAGAATATGGAACCAATATAGAAAGAATTTTAAGATGGAGAATCTTTTATCTGGCACCTCTGCATGAGAACCACCTCTTTCAACCCTCGCAAACATATGCCGTTTTTAATAGCTGGAAAACATTTGGGATTAAATTGCTTAGAGATCTTTATATAGACAACATCTTTGCATCCTATGAACAATTACATTTCAAATGTAACTTTCCAGCAACACATTTCTTTCACTATCTTCAAATTAAAAACTTTGTTAAATAGAACCTGCCCGATTTCCCTTATCTCGCACCTTCCTCCATGCTAGAAAAAAATATTGCTCAGTTTGGATGACTCAGACAGCATTTCTGCAATATATAAAATTATTTTACAGTCCCTCCCTTTCAAAGATCCAAGAGGATAATGGGAAAAAGATCTCTCACTCAACATATCAGAAAAGGAGTGGAAGGTAGCAATGCAGAGAATTCACTTGAGCTCCACAATTATTCAACTCAAAATTATATATCGAGCACATCTGTCTCACTTAAAACTGTCCAAAATTTTTCCAGGGCAAGATCCAACCTGCGAACGCTGCAATCAAGTCCCAGCCTCACTGGGTCACATGTTTTGGGCCTGCACCAAGTTAACATCATTCTGGACAAAAAATGTTAAGTGCCTTTCAGACAGCCTTGGTGTCATAATCCTTCCTAACCAATTAACAGCTGTGTTTGGTGTTCTTCCAGATGGGCTTAAAGTGGAGAAGAACAAACAAACTGTGATTGCCTTTACTACACTATTGGCACACAGACTTATTTTGCTAAACTGGAAGAATCCTAACTCTCCTCTTTTAAGTCAGTGGGTAACTGATGTTTTATATTATTTGAAACTGAAAAAAATCAAATTCTCAGTTAGAGGATCTGTGCAGAACTTTTTCAAAACCTGGCAGGATCTAGTCAATAATATTTTAGAATAAGCTCTTAAAGCACTGAGGAAAAATATTCTCTTCCCATATTCTTTTTTTTTTATCCGCCTATTAAACTCATCAATTTTTGTATTTTGACCAGGTTTAAGTTTTACTCCGTTGGCCATGCTCTCTTTCCTGGTTGGGGGGGGGGGGGGGGGGTGGTGGATTTATTTTAATCCTATTTTTAGTAAAAATTGATCTGTCTGTATGAAATGATTACAATAAAATAAAATTATAAAAAAAAAGATATTAAAGAACTAAGGAAGACAAAACAAAAGCTCATTTTAGTTAAATTATAATTATAATTATATATATATATATATATATATATATATATATA
>JANRMT010062817.1:40617371-40774427 GCA_026402145.1 Polypterus bichir lapradei | reverse complement strand
TATATATATATATATATATATATATATATATATATATATATATATAAGTATGTGTAAATTATAACATATATAGATGAGAACATATATAAAATAATTACAGAAGTACAGGCACTGTATGTTTGATATAACTTGTAACATATTTTATGTTTCATATAAAATGACACAATATTAGACATATATAGTAAATAAAAGACTTGTGTGTGTGTATGTGTGTGTGTATGTCTTTGTACAGAGCAGTCTGCTCTGCTCACGCTCAATCACAGCCACTAGATGGTGCATACATGCACTTTAAAATTTCACGCACCTCACTTCTCACTACAAATGACCTGTATGCAGTAAATGTCACTGCACAACAATGACGTAGTGCTAATGACACAGATGAAGAGACACAACATTGAAACAAAGCAAACCCTGTGGCTCAACAACGTGCCAGTGAAACACCTCAGCAGCAAAGGGCAAGGCTTGAGGTTTTCACTAAAAATATTTTCTATCTAGAGGTATTTTTTCAAGACAAAGTTTAATAGGATAGCGATACAGCTTAGATATGGTATTGCCAGTGTCTTCTTATGAAAGCTGGTGGGGAAGCAAAAACAGATAGCTCCACGTCCTCTGCCCTGGGTAATTACCAATTAATAATTAATTAATTAATTAAGAATTCTTAAGAGTTAGGTGATGCCTCTCCAAGTTCACGAATATAGTAAAACTGTTAGGGAGTCTTTTGGATGTTTTTTGTACTGAAGACCACATGCAGCTAGTACAGTATGCATATGGAATGCAGACATGTAGATACGACCTATCTTGTTAGTTGAAAAAAGTCTAAATCAGTATCACTTCACTTTCAAAACAAATTGCACACAAGCACAAGCAGTCTTGATGAGTATGAGAAATATATGACAACACAAGTGCACAATATACATGAACACACATGATTCAAAAACTCGAATTCAGCTGACAGTTTCAAATTTTATTCATAAAAGGTGGTATGCAAGGTTGTCTACAAAAATTTAGCAAGTCTCTTTAAACTAGATATTTAGACTCTGGATTCACTCAGTCCCACTCAAATCAGGGTTTCTGGCAACCCTGCCACTGTCCAGGGACAGATTGTTGCTGAAAATTCAAAATTGGTGATGGTTTCAACAATGGGTCATGATTTTAGTCACCTTCCTTTTTTCTTTGCTTGTTTTCCATTTGTCAATAAGACACTGAACATTGGCCATGGCTTCTTCAATCTACCTGAGAAACACAAACCGGAAAATGAGTTTCTTTGAGTCCCAGATTAGTCAATGTCTGGGGATTGTACTTGAGGGTGCAAGAAACAATGAAGATGTACGTACTGTTATTGATTACTCTGCTTAAGCCATTATGAAGTAGTGCACTCAAAGTCACTATGAATCTGCACTATTCTGTGATTTGGCAACTGGCAGCCCTTCATCAGGCCTCATTGTTAAACTGGTAGAAGCAGAAGTAGCAGCCTCCTAATGCCATCATTTGGGGGTGGATTGGAAAATAATTATTTAAATTTGGTTCAATTAGGATTGTTTCTATAGAATTAAAACAAGGTAAAAAAAATAGTTTTACTTTCAAATGCATAAGTTGTCAGTGAACATTCTCATAAGTATTGTGACACCTCCAGGCACACTAAGACAAATGGTGCAACTGGTATCTGCCAAGAGTTACACTGCCAGTAATAGCTTATCAAAAAAGTAAAAATGGCAAGCACTGTAATTTAATAATCCAAGAAGAAATGCATTTAGCATTATTCATCACTTGAAGCATTGTTTTTGAGCAGCGAGCACTCTGTAACAAAATGTAACAAATGAATATAACCTCTGGGAAAGGCCTCTTGAAAACCATTCAATCAACAGAGATGATATGTGTGCTGAATTGCTAGATAATGTTTTAAATGATGGTGGTGCAATGTCCTGGGTTTAAATTCTGGCCCTATATGGATGTTGGGCATTCTCCCTATGTCTGAGTGTGAGCTGTTAAATTGTTAAGTCAAAATTGGCTGCATATGAGTATGGATATGTGCATTGAGCTGTGTTAATGGGCTGTCAACATATTTAGGGTTCCCACCTTGTGCCCAAGTGCTGCTAAGATATTCATCAGCTTCCCATGACCATAATCCGGAAAAGCAATTCTGTACATTCTCAAAACCTTATTGTTGAGATGAGTCACCATGTAATAAAACTGCCACCTAACTGAGGCAAAGATTTAATGCAGACAATGTTCACATTCAAATTTCTCTCATGCCTGTTTATTGTAGCTGTTAAAGAGAAGTGTAACTGCATGCATCGCTAATACACATATGATCCTTCTCACTGTAAAGCTCCCATGTGGCCTTCCAGAAGTTTATCTGGCCTCTGTATTGCAAAGAGCATGTTGTTTGTCCAGAAGGGAAGACACAAGGACAACACTTGTGGGACAGTCGCTTGTACTCCAGTAATTGATGCAAAAAAGTTCCTATAACAACACAACTGGCTATTGTGGGCCCACCTGCACTCTGTAGTGTTCCCAATCCTTTTGTGCTATGTTACATATACAGCAGACTAGCGGAAATCAGTGCAGCAGATAATGGAGATAACCAAATATGCTAACACATATGAGGCATTTCAATTAAATCTTAGTTTACAGACATTAAAATACTGGTGGAACAGCATATTGAGTAATTAAAATGGGCCCAGATGAAAGAGAATTGTCCGCACCTCAACATCAGCAAAACCAAAGATGTGCCTATTGACTTCCTTTGCACCAAAGGTCCTCTATACCCAGTCAGACAGTGAAGGAGGAGGAGGATGTGTACTCAGTGACAAGTTGGACTGGTCTAGAAGTACAGAGGAAGAATATAAGAGAGAGAAGTGCAGACTGTTTTTACTTACAAAGCTGTGTGCCTTACTGTGGGTATTGACATCCTTTACATGTTATATGACTGGCCCAGTGACATTAGTTCCTTGTTGCAGTGTATCCTCCCAAACACTTCCACTCTTTAGCTATATAACTGTACAACACCATGAATATGATGAACTATTATAATGGACATAACTATTGTGACAGACTGCCAGGGACCCTGCTCTGCCGGGACACCTGGAGGAAGGACAGACCGGGAGAGCGGCACTATTCTTCCCTGGGCGCCTGGACGGTCCTTGAACCCTGGAGGACAGTGCTTCTGGTACACCAGGAAGTGTTGACAGACCAGGGATGGTGTACACCCATAGTGCTTCTGGGTGCAAGGGCAGCACTTCTGCCACACTGGGGAGTGCTGCTGGAAGGTCGTCATCGTGCACCTGGAGCACATCTGGGGCAAGATAAAAGGGGCTGCTTCACTCCAATCAGGGAGCCAGAGTTGGGTGGAAGAGGACAGAGCTTGCGAGAGAGGAGTGGAGGTGGCCGAAAGGAACAAGGACTGAGTGAATATTGTAAATATTGTAAATAGGGACAATAAAACGTGCATGTGTTTTGGACATTCTGGTGTCGTGTCTGTCTGTGTCCGGGCTATCTTTTACACTATGTATAACAAAACAAATCCCAGTTATCTTTAAAGTGTCCCACTTGAATACTCTAATATTGAAAAAAGAAGTGGAGCATAGCTTAGTAAGAGCAAACCTGTAAATGTCCTAAATTCCGTGAAACTGTTTTTTTAAGCCTGGCCAGGCTTCCTTTCCTTTTGCCAAAATGTGATCAATTACAAGACCTGGATGACATTGTGATGAAGATGAAAATGATAGAAACGCCAAACAGGAGAATCTCATATTGAACAGCTGCTGTCGCCGACCCTCACTACCTTCCTTGCTCCAAAATGTTTTTAATTCTGACTTCCTGGACTGAGCACAGGGTCTTTCTTCTGCTAATATCCCAATTGGTCCACTGCCTGGTCTATATAATCCCTTGAAGAAGTAGCTTTAAAACACAAACTAACAAAAGAGAGCGAAGATAAAAAATTAAACACATACCGACGTGTACAGTAGATCACTACTGCAGACAGTGACTAGAATGTGTTTCAAAAGTAATCACCTGGAGCTGGGACTTGGCGGACCACCGGGTCACTGTCCCACTGTTTAAGATAAGGCTAGTTCACTAAATGTACATACAGTATATTGTAGCAATTGGGTCCAATCACATTTGCACTGACCCACTTTTTTGACAAATGGGTCTCCGTTTTGGAAATCTGGGCTGCTTGTGTAATGTGAGACTCTAGTTGTCTTCACGGTGACTCACAGAAGTGTTTATTTCTCTCCCTCAGCACTGTATGCAGCATGAATCCGTGTGGTTAAGCCAAAGAGATGCTAAATGTAAGTCCGGCCTGCACACTGGCTGACAGTCTTCATAGCAGAAAACCCAGGCAACCTGTAAGTTGGGAATTCCTCCACAGGTAATATGTTTATTATTAACTGATAAATTCATCCAGGCAAAAGAAAAAGAATGCATTAAATACAAAAAACATATTGACATATGAAGAAAGATTCACATAGAACAAAAACATTCTTTTTTCCATAATCTGTACTTTAACTGCATTAAAACATAAATTTATATTAGCCAAACTGTAAAGGAATAAATCAACATTTATTCATGGCAGTTGGTTAAAATCAGCAAACTGATTTTTTTTTCCCCGTCAAATGCTAAAGAAATTAATTAAACCATACATCCACTTAACATTTTAAACCAATTATAGGAATACTTGAACATATGACAAGTGCTTTCCACATTTAAATTTGAATAGAAATTAAATGGCAGTAATGTATTTTTCTTTTTTTAAACCCTTGCCTTCATGGTGCACTTGGTACTCCGCTTCTTCTTTCAAGAGGGTCAGCCTGGTCAGGCTTTAATTTGCATTGCTCACAGCTACACAAATCTATACGCTTCTTGAATGTTTTTAATGACACACAAAATTAGGAGGAATGTAGATACAGATCACAGAAACATTGACTCCTCGGGGCCATTTCAGAAGTATTTAACTTAAAGTGATTTTTAAATGCATATTTTTGTTGGTTTTAAGGATATTTTTGCATTCAGGTAAGTCGATACTCGTCTGTGTTTTTAAGCACTTGACTATCCGTATTCTGCGATGACAATGTTAAGCCGCCATGAAATCTACGTCTCTTGCACCTGAGAGTAGATACAGTACATCCGTCCTCCTGACAGGTATGTTTACTTCACATACCTTTGCTTCTCTTCATAGACGGAGGTTGGCAACATTTCTGATTAAAGTAATTGGAAATATTAATTTCATTTTCATCATATAATTTTGTGACGTAATGATGCTGTGGTCAGCACTATTGCTTCACTGTTCCAGGGACCTGGGCTCCATCCCTGTCCTGCTTTATGTATCAAGCAACATTAATGAGTATGAGTAAGCGTGCAAATAAAATGAGCTGTAGAGCTAAAAGTTACACGGTCAGATGAAACATTATGCACATTACTCAGAACAAGGGAACAAATCAACTTCTGGTGTCTACAGTGAAAGTTTCTGTTGGTTCTATTGTTTCCCCTAAGTGGCAATAAATACACAGCAATTCTGCATTTTTACTTTCATCCTTTGTTCTAATGAAGTATTTACAATGAAGAATATTCCACAATGTTAATGCTTCTGATCACCGGGCAAACAATGAATGGATTGATGAGCATGGTAACAGTGTAAACCACACACCACAGCCACCCCAGTTGACATGTAGCCCTCCAACCGAGAATTAATGGGAATTCTAGAGCGGTGTTAAAGGTGGTGTCTCTCATGGAATTTCTCAGTAAAGAATGATGTTTCTTCCGTGCAATACAGTTTTAAACAGTTAAACAGATTCTGTCAACAGTTAGATTAGCATGTTTTTATTCATGTGTTTTTGTGTGTTTTGTGGTTTTATAATGTGAAGGCTCCATTTCTGTGGTCTATTTTTCATTTTGAATTAGTTTTAGAATGTTTACTTTCATTCATTCAAGGTTTATGTGATGCAAGTTAGAAGCAACATGTGACCACGCTTGTTGCACTGATTATTTCACAAGAGTAACGATCATCACAACATGATTTACATTTTCTATCATTTTTCCTGGATTCTCTACGTGTTGGTGGTATTTTGATGTTGTACATGTTATGAAAGTTGTACATTTTTACAGATCTTTATTTAATTTTGTGTAGTACATGTTTTGTGGATTTTCATACACATAGAATTAGTTTCTGACCCTACTTACTTATTTAAAACCTATAGAATTTTTTTAACATCAATCTCGGTTTCCGATAGGTGCTGCTATGTTGGGGTTTTCTCATTGCCCATTTCCATGAATATCAATCCCTTAATGCACGGCACAGCAATGGCTTCACTAGTGTGGCAGTATAAAGGTGTTGGGGAGTCGTTCATTGATACCTGAAATTGGATAATAATGACTATTTCTGTGCAGTATTTGTGTTTCTTTTGGTACTTTTGATTTTTGAGCTCCATCCATTGTGTTTCTGACTTCCTTTTTTGACCTACACATAGTTTCTTGAACTAAGTCTTTTCTCCAGGTCTTTTGTCCTTCACTGACTACCTCCAGCCAGTGCACTTTCACTGCCATGATCTGGATTTTATTTTGTATTTTTGTTTTTATGCTTTTTATTGGCTTTCAAAAATAATGTATATATCACTGTTTGGGGTTTTATAGATTAAGGAATTTAATGGTCAGGTTGCTTTTCTGATTTAGAATATTTTTGAACATGTTATATTTTTTATATATCTTGCCATGGTGCCATTTTTACTGTAGATTTTAGTCAGTCAGGTTTGCCAGCTTCATGCTAGGCAGGATGATGGTGTGGCACGTGACATTATTACTGTGACCATATAAGTCAGCATCATAAAACTAAATAAAACCCTTGCATTATTTTTGCTCAAAGATCTCTATGGTTATGAATTATTTTCTCTTCTTTAATGAAATATTGTGCTTACAGACTCTTTCATAGTTTTTTTTTTATCTTTAATTATTATCTCCGTCCAGTTTATTTAATTTCTGTGGTCTTAGTTACGACCTGGTTTAGCTATTACACGTATGATCCATATTCTGATTTGATCCCAGTTTAAGCTGCTGACGTCCTGCACAGTCAGTACACTTGGTGGATATATAACATGTAAAAGGTCCTCTTAGAGTAGTTAGCTTCTATTCTATGTGGACCTTAGTGCTAGGTTTGTGCTTTTGCACTGACTTTTTTTGTTTTTTGATCAATGATTAACGTCTAGTCCTTTTGGTCCTTGTTGCTTGATTTTGTTTTTTGATTTCCCACTTTGCTTCGCCTGAATACCTCCCTGTGGTTATTTACAATCTCCTGGTTAACCTTTAATTTTAACAATAATCGTCAGACACATGCTGGGTCTCAGGATACAAAGGTGACTGAAAGCTGTTCTGGCAGATTGTGGAGCCCTAACACTGCATTGAAGCAAAGATACAGGACAAAGATAAGTAAAAATAGAGGCAATAAATAAACACTGGAAACCTACAAAAGGTAGAAAATAAAATAGAATGGTAAGCATGTTTTAAAATTTGAACAGCCCTTCAGGAAAATTCAAATAATGAATTGTTATTAGTGACACGAGGGTCATGAGTTTGTCACATGTAGAGTAAATGTGTGATTATATATAATTTTACAACATTATTAATGATTATTTTATATATGTTGTATTTCTCACTGTGTTCAGAACTACAGAATTGAAAAGAAAGATATAAAAATCATATGAAAGAACAAGCTGGTAGATTGATTTTTATCTTTAAAAACGTAACAAAGCACATTGATGTATGCCACAATACACTTAATATGTACATTCCAGACTAACAGTAACAATTAAATTAAAAGTATATACTTCATTAATAATACTAAGAGGTTTGAAAGACCTCAACAGTAGTGCATCGAATCTTCACACCTTGTCAGTCTTTCACACCTCGAAAATGAAACTTTTTCAGGATAATAGTTAATTAAATATCAGTATTCTATTTTAATGATAATTTGTTTGAATGTACTATTTTATTATATTAAAATCAATGTTTAAAGCTTTAAAAATCCTCTCCAAAAAATGAACTACAATGAGCACCATTAGTTCATAAGGTCAGTCAGTCATTATCCAACCCGCTATATCCTAACACAGGGTCATGGGGGTCTGCTGAGGCCAATCCCAGCCAGCACAGGGCGCAAGGTAGGAAACAAATCCCGGGCAGGGTGCCAGCCCACCGCAGGGCTAGTTCATAAGGTGTGCCCTGAAAGTTCTGTGTGTCTTACTAGGTCAGGGGTTAGGGCGTTCAAAATTACCATTTGAGTGGGAGAGCAGAACCAAAAATGTGCATTGGATTCAGAAGGAATAGCCAGCTAGAAAAAAAAGCTGCATCTTGGTGCCAAAAACATCATCAGACCTAACGGTGGGTCCAGATAAAGTGCTGCTACCACCGCTTCATGTTAAGCTTGGTTTAATGAATTGGTTTATGAAAACCCTACCAAAAGATGGGGCCTGTCTGATGTACTTGTGCCCAAAGTTTCTGGGATTGTCTGAGGCTAAGTTGAAAGAGGCTTTTTTGCTGATCCTGATATTAGAAAACTGATTTCTCATACAGAATTTGATGAATGACCTGGAACAAGACGTTTGGGTATTATTCACACAAGTAATTTTTCATTTTTTAGTCAATTGGGTTGCAACATGAGTCTCAAAGTTCACTTATTGGATTCATATTTGAATTTTTCCCTAACAATCTTGGAGCAATGAGTAAAGAGCAGGGTGAAAGGATATCAAGGACATGGAAAGAAGCTACCAGGGACATTGGGATGTCAATATGATGGTGGGCTGCTTCTGGATGATTCATAGAAATGCACCAGAAAAACTGCACAAATGATGGATCAGCAAACAACATTTTGGATCAAAGAAATGTGACAAAAGAAAAGAAAAGAAAGAGAAAAGTGACAAAAATTAGAGAAGTTACATGTAAATCAATTGTTTTCTTTACATTTAAACATATGAAATTGACTAATTATCCTGTTAAATTGATTGAATAAATATTTTCATGTTAAAACGATTTAGAACAATATTGTTTACATGAATAAATTGTATAATGTATTACATTTTAAGTACATTTCTTTTCAATTTTATACTTAAATGTCACTAAATGGAAACATTCTAATTATATTTTTATTGTGTTTATGAATACAAATAAAAATAACTATTCACAATTAAAATCATTTTTAGAAGTTTAGTTTTTCAGACCTGTGTAATAAATGGTCAGTGCTGGGATTACAGAATAGAGGTGGTGCTGTTTTGGTTAAATCTCATATGAATTTCATGTGAATGTTAGCTTCCAAGGATAATGGATTGATTTTTGGATATCTGTTTTTGTATAGGTAGAGTGGTGGCTCTGAGGCTGGAGATCTGCACTGGCAATCGGAAGGTTGCTGGTTTGAATACTGTAAATGCCAAATGGGACTCTGCTCTGTTGGGCCCTTGAGCAAGGCCCTTAACCTGCAATTGCTCTGCCCTGGGTATGACGTTAATCTGCATCCATCCCTGCATGAAGGCCCTCCCACCTGCAGGGAAAAACATGGGGGTTAGTGGCAGAATTGGCACTCCAGCCACCATAAAAAAACCTCACACTGTTCCACTCCATCTGAAATAGTTTGGTGCTGAGGTGTCACCTGTTGCATGGCTGCACTCAGGTCCTAATCTGGATCCTGAATTGGTTTGTCGTGTGGTGGGTGCGGCAATGCGCTGTATCAGTGCGTGTTCCTAAGGCCACGCCGGTCACCACTCATTTTCATTTTTGTTTTTGGCAGGCCTCACATCAGTTTAAAATTAAACACACAAGAACATCAGTTCTCCTACCCTACTTAAAAACACAGAGTCATGTCATGTCTTTTTGAATACACGATACATACTGTATGTAGTATTTTTCAGTATTTTACAAGATACAGCATTTTCCTCACTTTGCAGTCCATCTTGCACTACATAGCTGAGCATTGTCGTGATTCATGTTCTAATGTCATTGTAATACCTTTGTGATGATTTTTCTCTTTTATTTTGCATTGAAAGGGATATTTTCTGTGTGTTTTTCTGTGCACCAAAGATTTCTCATGCCCATCATTTCGAGAATGTCCACCACTGAGATGATGAGATCATGATATTTAACCCTTTCATCAACTGTAGTGTCTGTATAAGTAGTGCCTATTCAATGCTAAGATGTTTTGGCAACGACTTTTTACTCATCCAGATATTTTGGTACCATTCATATCCATACTAAGTATAGGGTGTGATATGGATTGAATTATTCTCTTATTCTCTGTATTTTGGTTGGTGTACAAAGATTTGTTTAACAGCCATGTTATGCAGCCTTTATAAGCCCAAGCATTTTCACATTAACATTTGTCATGGTTAATTCATATTCATATTGAAAGGGTCCCTCAGATCTATTGAATAGGGAATGTCCTTTAGAACCATTACAGTACTGATCTCAGGTGTTATCTAAAAGTAAATTCCCTAACACCATCCATTAACTTAAATAAACCTTGTTTTGCCACATTACACTCTAGTATTCACATATATTACATAACTATAACTAAGTAATTAGTTTAGCATCATCATCTAGACCAGGCATGTCAAACACGTGGCCCCCGAGCCGCATGTGGCCCGCAACAGAAATCTGTGTGGCCCGCATGACAGAGCCTAGTTAGCACTGAACTTGTACAAAATGATTACTAACATTTGTGATTGAATCATTCTGCATCTTCGGTGTTACTTATTGACTTTTTTTACTTCTGCCTTCTGACAAAAGCGCGTGGCATTACGGTACCGGAAATGTCATCTGCTAGTATAGCCACGAGCCTTGACCAAAGTTAATGAGCCACAACGTCACAACTGAAGTGCTAGGCTGCAGCAGCGGGTGTGGCTTTAGGCATGTGCAAACTGTGCACCTGCACAGGGCTGCCAAATCCCAGGGACCGCCACACCAATATATATTGAATATAAAACAGAAAGAGAAAATAACGACACAGCTGACGGCAATGTGGCCGAATTTTCTTGTTAATTAGTACGCTGTATTTAATAATGTCACTAGAGTTGGAGCAGTAAGCTATATGTAGTATCATAATGTTCTGCTGTAATGAGAATATCATGGGCCGCCACTTGGTTTTCAAGTTATGGACACGCGCATATAGAAGCGTGTCATGAGCACGAGGCGGCTATGCAGTGTCCGCAATGGACGTGGTCATCCGCCGTGCATAAGATACCATATTGACATTGGCAGGCGAAGGTGCCACCAATTCTTTCTCTTCTCAGGGCCGCCACGAGCCTAGAGCTGCCCCTGCTAGGCTACACTACTGGCTGGACTGCTGAGACTGGCCAGTGGGCAGAACTGACCATCACGAGTAGTAATAGCTCACATATTTTCACGCTCTAATTTTATGTAATTTTGTGCTAGTATTGTAATGAACAGTTAGTGCAGACTACAGCTGAAAATCTGAAGTGGACGCGAGAAGTTGGTGAGTTGTTTATTAACATATTTTTGTGATTTTGAGTTTGTAAAATTAGTGTAGGTCAGGTGGCTTTTTGTATATCGGCTTATTTTACAATATAAACTTTGAAGTAAACTTAGTAAAGTAAAATTTGATTTTGCTTTTCTTTAAACTTTAAGTGTTACATTTTTTAAAGTTTTCAGTATTGGAAAGAAAGCTACAGTAATTTTGAATAATAGTATAATAGTATTTGTTACAGTGCGGCCCGCTGACGCACGTATGGCAGTCGAAGCGGCCCACCAATGGTAGTGAGTTTGACATGATTGATCTAGACCCAGGGTTTGATTCAGAGTCCTTTCTCAATAGCAATGGAAGCCAGCTAATGTCCTGGCAGATGCAATGTCACTGAAGCAATTTAGATTTGAATTTCTAAATTTCATTTATTACTTGCATTTCTTGTTGAAATTACAGTGTTTTATGTCTAAACATCAGATGAATTTATGATACATGTTAGATATTTTTCTAAGAAATCCATAAATTTGAATTGTATTCAAACTGCATTTGCCCTTTGTTTGCAGCTCTCATGTTCAAATAAATCTTAAATTGGTGGAAAATTCAGAGCATCAGGCACAATAGCTGCTAAGAATGTGCCCTGCAGAGCCAAGTCTAATTCTCCATCACTCACACCTACGTCTTAAATGGCAAACTACCTGCTGTTAAAGGCTATTTAGAACTACTCACCTTTGTGGCTCTCCTTCTTATTAAAATTTTATAACTTTATCTAATATTCAACATTCAAGTAAGCTTATGTGCAACTTAAATTTGGATTAAAAGCTTAGAACATACATACAGTGTACTGCTTTTGTGATATGTAGAGATTTCATGCCTATGGAAAACAGACCTTAACAATTACAACTTTGACTGAAATACTTGGTAAGCTGAATTGTGATTGAATGATTAATAAATAAGTTAACAATTTTTCTTTAAATGTTAAGAAGAGGATATAGTGGGTTGGATAATGGATGGATGGATGTTAAGATGAATTTTGAAATCCTTCTATTGCATATAAATACTAGTGTAAAACCGTACCCAAAACAAGTCTACAGCTTGGTTAAATTAACATTCATGCTATATACACACTGGTATATGCTGAAGAAAGGAAGCTACAGCTGGTCGTTCTTTAGTACAACTTACTGTAATAACTACAGAGTGATTAATCATTGTGGCTACCAGAGGAGTAGCAGAGCCCCAAACCCTTGACGCAACTACAAAGACACGAGTCTCTGGTTCAACTCAAACCTTTTTATTAAACAAAACACCTTTGATACAGACTTCCTCTTCTGCCACAATGCAATTCTATTTCTTTCTTTCATCTAAAGCTCTCAGGTGAATGTTATCTTTCTTCTCTCCCAACTCCATCTCCCCTAGGTGAAGTGGAGAACTCCTTTTCCCACGGACCTAGAAGAACTTCTTGTGTGTCAGCACTGTACTGAGAAAGTACTTCAGGCCGAACCTCCATTCGAGAGGGACCAAGGACCCAGTGATGTTGGAAGGGAAGGACTTCAGGGGCTTAATCTCCTGATATATTGTACCTAGATCCTAATCTTTTTGTCTGTTTTGAATAATAAATGCAGAAGAGCAAGTAAGGGGCAACCTGGAATTGAACTCGAAACTCCAAAGAGGGTGGGGTACTATTAAACCCACCCCCTGCTGTTCTGTATACATATATCAATGCATTGTAAACTTGTGGGAGGACAAATACTTGGCTAAGAAGTTGTGTAAAATTTGTAATAAATAACGAGGAGGAACAAGGTGCCAACAAAACATGGAGTACAAACAATTCTACTTCAAGCACTAACTAAGATATGTTTTGAAGTTAAATGAGAGTTCAAGAGCTTGGAGAAGGATTCCTAAGGACACCCTTAAATGGGTGAAAAAGACCCTGATATTATAAATTTCCTAGAAATGCACCAGACCCCACCAGGGCTGCCCTCCAGACCTACAACTCCCATGCAGCCCTGCAGGTGCCCAAACACATGGTACATCAGAGGGATGCTGCCACCCAGTGTACTGGGGTCGCCCCCTGTCCTTCCATTGTATTCTCCTGACTTGGAAAGGGAACATCAAGAATCCTGGTTGGGATGCCCATCTATCACTGTTTTCTGAAAATTATAAGAGCCTTCCAGCCAGAAAACCAATCACCCACCAGAATATTCAGACCTCTACTTCACTTTTTTACATTTTTGTCTTTCTACAACTTTTTAATTTCAGCAGTATTATGTTACCTAAACCAAAAATATTTCATTTACTGCTGTTGTTAGTAAATTGGAAAAACTGTGAATATATCATGCCTTGCACATTATACACAGTAAACCGTTTTATTTCCTTTTACTTATCAGTATCGTTAATTTTGTTAAAGAAAAAAAAAACAAAAAAAAAACAAGTGTGGGTTGTAATGTTTATATTAGACAGATGACCTTTGGAGGCAACCCTCAAACTGCGTACATACATCTCAAATAATAAGTTTAAAGTGAGCTAATAATAGTGATACTAAATATGAGAGCTTTTAGACGGAAGCTTTTTGGTTTACGTTTCCAGTGTTCAGTATGACTCATTCTCCAGTATGCAAATGCCATCGGGGGAGTGAAAGCGTACAAGCATTTTAGTGATTCTACCGAAAGTAAGATGCAAACCCTGAAAGGCTTCGATCAGGAATTTGAATATTTTAAAGTCAACAGAAGAAATGCTAAAATATTGCATGATTTCATTTTCTACAGCTATACCATCTATGGTACTGTATATGATTTACAAACATTTCAAAGTCTACAGACTACATTTAGACAGGTTAAACACAGGCCTTTCTACCTACTCTAGAATAATTTGAGGGATAGGACTTTGTGTATTCTGTACCAGTCCACTCTTTGTCTTCTCTGGGAAGTCTGATGTGGAGGAAAAGGCAAGATCATAGGGAAACAAAAGAGGAACTGTAGATATATCAAGGAGTGCTCTACTCTCCTTTCAGGGGGGGGCTATAAGTTTCCTCAAATGGACATGCTCGGCAAAGGAGCAAGAAGTACTTGGGAACCAATGCCAGCCAGTGAGGTCAAAACCCAAAACTGAAGGCTTTCCCCCTCTGCTAGCCAAGAGCCACAATAAAAGAAGGAGGAGTCAATTGGAGAGCCAGCAGTTCACTTCGTGATCATCCATCCATCCATTATCCAACCCGCTATATCCTAACTACAGGGTCACGGGGGCCTGCTGGAGCCAATCCCAGCCAACACAGGGCACAAGGCAGGAAACAAACCCTGGGCAGGGTTCAAACCCGCTGCAGGGCGCACACACACACACACACCCACACACCAAGCACACACTAGGGACAATTTAGAATCGCCAATGCACCAAACCTTCATGTCTTTGGACTGTGGGGGGAAACCGGAGTATCTGGAGGAAACTCACGCGGACATGGGGAGAACATGCAAACTCCACGCAGGGAGGACCTGGGAAGCGAACCCGGGTTTCCTAACTGTGAGGCAGCAGTGCTACCTTCTTGATCATACCAGACATAATCACAATAAGAGGAACTTGTAATAGAGAACAGAGTAGCGGTGTGAACTGCAGGAGGGGACACATCCCAATGCGTATTTTTTATGTTTTTTTTTTTTTTGCAGGAAGCTCCATGGGATGTGGACTGACCTGGAAGTGCTTCCTGGAAGACTAAAAGGTGCAGTTTGGAGTTGGGAGAGGAGCCAAGACAGGGACAATTGTCATGGATCAACCAAAGGAAATAAGACCATCCATCCATCCATGCATCCTCTTCCGCTTATCTGAGATCGGGTCGCGGGGGCAGCAGCTTGAGCAGAGGTGCCCAGACTTCCCTCTACCCAGCCAATACTTCTAGCTCTTCCGGGGTAATCCCGAGGCGTTCCCAGGCAAGCCGAGGGACATAGTCCCCCCAGCGTGTCCTGGGTCTTCCCCGGGGCCTCCTTCCGGTAAGACATGCCCAGGACACCTCACCAGGGAGGCGTCCAGGAGGCATCCTGATCAGATGCCTGAGCCACCTCATCTGACTCCTCTCGATGCAGAGGAGCAGCGGCTCTACTCTAAGCTCCTCCCGGATGACTGAGCTTCTCACCCTATCTTTAAGGGAAAGCCCAGACACCCTGAAGAGGAAACTTATTTCGCTTGTATTTGCGATCTTGTTCTTTCGGTCACTAAACATAGCTCATGACCATAGGAAATAAGACCATACTTTCTAAATCCTAAAATAGAAAAAGTGGTGTGTTATGTTTTCTCTGCATTGTTTTGTACTCTACAGTATAGATGTTTTTGCCAGCTTCTCTGGTATTTTATGCTGCACTTTGTTACAGGTCACAGATTTCACATATTCTAAAATGTTATGCCTGAGCTCTAGCTAAACCAGCTTGCATTAGGACTTGCTTATTAAGATGCTTCAGGTTAACATAACTAAGGAACAATCTTCCTCAACATGCACTTCAGATAAAAATACAGTAGATCTTTACGTGGTTCTTTCAAACAGTCAAATAGCTCTGTCATGAAACACTATGATTGTAGCAGCTCACTGCCAAAACATAACAATATGGCCTAGACAATTAAAGAAAAATAACTTCACATCTAGTGGCCCACTAGGAATGATGGACCCTAGGCAGTGTTGTGTAGTTTGCCTTGGCACCTATGCAATGGACTGTCTCTGATATATAATATTCTGTTACTATAGACACAGTAAATTATGTTTAGAATTGGTTTTAAAAAACTGCTGCTGGGAATGCTCCCACCTATTTATCTGAATGGTGTGTTATACACAAGCCATCCAGAGAGCTTAGATCTACCGGTCAATTGTCTCTTGAGGTCGGTCATACTAAGTGCAAAACAAAGGAGAACATGGCTTTGCAGCTGCTGCACCTTGTCTCTGGACTTCTTTACCTGATTTCATTAAGGAGTCACCCTCAATTGAGCTGTTTAAAACTAGATTAAAGATGCATTTCTATTCTCTAGCTTTCTGTGACATTCAGTGGTACTGACAGTTCCCTCCTCTTAGTTGTTTGTTTCCATTTACTGCTGGCTATACTGTGTTTCATTGTATTTTATTATATTTATTTTATTTTATATTCATAGTATGTTTTAATGTAAAGCACTTTGGCAACAGCTTTACTTTTTTTTTTAAATGTAACATTGACATTGACTTGCCTGGTAAGGAAAAACAGGAGCATTCAATGTAGGAAGGAGCATATTATGTTCAAGAGCTAAGTTGATAGCCCAAGTGTAGTAAATAGTGATGAGTGAAATGTGCAGGTTTAGATTTGCATACCATTTCATTAAAAAATCATTAAGTTGGTTTCACAAGGTAATTTTACAATTGCAAAATGAAAAACTCACTAAAAATAATTTTTTGTTTTAAGACGGGTATTAAACAAGGAATAATGCTCGCCAAACCCTCGGTCACACTTCCATATTTACATGTGTTGTTCTCTGCAGCTACATAATGCATGCAATCTGTTGCACACCATTAAAATCAATTCTATTTATCAATTTTATTTATGCCTCTCAATTACATTACTTCTAAAGAGCATGTTGTGCTATTTAACGATGTGACATGCTGCACATTTTCCACATGAAGATACCCTATAACACACCAATGAGCACATCTCACTACATAGGAAGCCACCTGCCTAACTGCTGTTGATTAGCCTTTCTTGACTCCTGCAGAAGAGGTTGAGGATATGCATTCTCCAACTGCATTGGAACTTAAAGTTTCTTTTCTGTCTCCAATGCATCTTTAGGATTGCAATCACTGGAACACATCGGGCAGCTCAACAAAATGCCTACATGTGACAGGAAATGAGTCTGGTGATTTTTCGTTTGGTTAGAGATCTTTATTTTAAAACTAGAAGATGCATTAGCAGTAATACACCAAAATGGTTCCAGATAAACCTAAACACTTTTCTTGTGTTAATGGCATAAATATCACTTGAAGCAAACATAATAATCTTCTTCTTCTTCTTCTTCATCTTTTCCTGCTTCTATGTGTGGTCAACGTGCTTGATCAAAATTCTCCAAACAGATTGCTCCTGCGCCTCCTTGCCAGTCGAACCCTTTTCCTTCAGATCTTCTTTTACTTTACCCATCCACCTCCGCATTTGCCTCCATGTGACACAGGAGTGCAGTTTTACTGCAGAATAAATTTTGAGTGAATCGTTTTACTCATCACTAGTAGTAAACAAATGGAAAGGTATAGGTATTTAGAAATATTTTTTTGAGCATAGAGAAGTAGTAGTTGGAACAGACAAGAAGTTCAGAACCAGAAGAGACAAACTAAATTGATACACCAGAACCAGAGCACAAAATACAAATACTACAAACCAGATGTGCTAACACTATCTTAAGTTACTTTCCTCTAACTAGTACTACTGCAAAGTTTGTTTTAACAGGGATTTGACACTTGGATATCAGAAGTTGCATATGACCTTCTTTTATAGGTGGCACATGATGATTTATTGCAAGAACGCTGGTAACAGTGATGGCAACTGCAAACAACATGACAAAGGCCATTCAAAGACTGTTCGAAATGGCCAACCATCCAAAAAAACCACACAAAATGACATTACCAGAATAGCAATATAATGAACAAACAATAAAAATATATCTGTAATCATTTAAAAAATATTATAAGTAGACTCAGGAATATCTAATGTCTAAATTTGCTCCTTTCATATTTCCCTTCCTTTTGAGTTTATTTTTCACATTAAGTCACCTTTCTAACTTGTCTGGTGTTTTATGGGTACGATCTTGTCACAGACCAAAGCCTGGTAACTGGGGAGCTGTAAGCTTGATAAAGAAAGCAGACATTTGACTCAGAGATGTCCGGTAGACCAATAGGACTCAGTAAGCAGTGGCTTGCCAAACATTAAACACCTGATGAGTAAAATGAAAGATTAAGAAAAATAATCTGCTAAGTAAATACCACAAATAATATTCAGGGCTGGGCAAAAGTGGGTTTATCATGAAAATCTGTTACTTAAAGAAGTAGGTATACAGTTTATCTTTTAGGTAATTTGAGCACTTACGAGATTGTACCTAAGTGCACTGTGGCATTGTAACATTCGTTTGAGTTAATAAAGTTAGTAAAGGTATTGAGTTAATAAATCTGTACTAATAATCATAACCTGAATGCCTTTTTCCATATGAAAAACTGTACACCTACTTTTGCCCACCCCTGCATAACATCCCAAAAGTCACTAATTAGCTTCCACAAGAATTATATACTCTGCTAAAAAATGTTATTATTTATCCCATTTCAAATAGTGAAATTCTTTGAAGGAAAGAGATTTTACTGCTGACACAAGATGGGGAGTGTGTGTTTTCCTTTGAAAAAAAGCAAAATTGCACAACCAACAGCAATCTGGCAGAGTTCCATACAAAGTTGCAGACACAAGTCCATGGGGTACAAATTAACCTAAAATCAACCTAGTAGACTCGCTTTGGGCAGCGGAAAAAATCAGGAATCCTAGAAGCAGAGACAATGGAAGGGCTAACTTCAAAGGTTTTGTATTTATGTTGTATGCAAAAATATGAAGTAAAATAAAAAGAACGCTTAGATTGCAAATTTAAGTCATTGGCCTTTCCTTGTTGGCTTCACACCACACCTCCTTCATCACTGTGGGGTCGCTCATAGTCAAGTGGTATCAGATTTAGTAAGGGAAAGTGAAGCCAATGGTGAAATGAAACAGAATGTTCAGTGAATACATGAATGGAGTTTGCTTAAGCAAGGTATAGGATATGCAGTTGAGGGAGGAGTGGGATATGTAATGAAGCCAGATGAAATGAAGGAAAAGAGAACACCAGAGCAGAAAAGAACTGCAGCATATGAGGAGGTAAAGGGTGCAGTTATAGCAGGGTTAACTGGTCAATTCTGCAGAAAACATATGAGCCAAGGTTAGAACTGGCTTAAATTTGGGTGCTTTGTTAAACATGTTTACATGAATTTTTAAGTGTTAATAATAAATATAATGTTCCCATCTTAAATTTTATTTTAATAACCCCCTGCTTTATTAAAACTTCTTGTTAAATGTTAGCTATCTCAAATCGATGCCCAATCTCAAGCACTCAGCCATGCAACTGACGATTCTCATTCAATTCCTTAGTTTGATTCTATCAAAGATGGACAAAAATGGATTGATTAATTTGCAATTATCAGATGCTAGGAAGTGCTGTGCAAAATTTTAATTTATTTATATTTCCTCTTATTCTGAGGCAAAAGAAAATTGCTGGATCTATGGGCCTTCCCTTAGCAGCATTGGGGACAAGGCACTGTGGAAAAGGCACCAGGCCATCACTGGGCACACACCCAGGACTTGCAAACTTTCTTGTAGCCATTAAGAGTAGACAGGTCATTAACTGTGACTGATATCTCGGTGTCTTTCTGTTCATTACATCTCCATAGTGCTCCCAGTTTTGCATTATAACTGTTATACAGTACATTACAGTCAAAGGCATAGTGCTGCCAAAGGAAGCACTATTATTTCTGTCTCTGCCTGCTGGACATTATAGGTGGGAACAAACATACAGTTCAATGGTTTACAAAAATAAATGTATACCGAACTACACTCAACATCTGTAAAAGTGACTCTTAAAAGCAAACACCTTGTTTTTCCCTTAAAATGAGAAATATATTTCACAGACATATTCTCTAAGTAAACAGAGGAATCCCTGCAGATTTTATTTTTTTTCTCCAGCCGTCTGGAGTTTTTTTTTTTGTTTTTTCTGTCCACCCTGGCCATCGGACCTTACTCGTATTCTATGTTAATTAATGTTATTTTATTTTCTTACTGTGTCTTTTATTTTTCTATTCTTCATTTTGTAAAGCACTTTGAGCTACATTTTTTTGTATGAAAATGTGCTATATAAATAAATGTTGTTGAAAAGCCAATTACACACAGGCTGACAAAAGCCACTTTGAAGTTATATAGAGGAGCTCAGTTGTGTTTGGTATGGTGAGAGTAACTTTGGCATTTCTCATGGCTACACTTGACCTTCTCATCTACAGCAAACTGAAAATCAAGACAGGTACTTGAAAGACCACCATGTGTCTTAACCATATGTTTACTGAATACTGACCTTGAGCTACGCTACACTGTGATGGAGGAACTCTTTTTGATTTTAATCTGCACTGTACGGAGTGTCTTTAAGGGAGAAAATCTTAAAGTACATTACAAGGCCAAATCCATTTAGCCAGCTACATACCCCACTTTGATCCCTTTAGATGTGATGGCGGGGGGTACAAAGGCATTTTCATGATGGAGATCCTGTAGTTCTTACAATATAATGAATTAGGCTCAGAGTCATATGCCTCCAAAACCAGGAAATCACAAACAAATTGAAGACAGAAAGTGTTTCCCTACTGAATGATGAATCAGCCTGCTAGAATTCTGTATTCTGTATCTTCCGTTTTTTATTGAACTTACTGCTAATACTTTTGTAAATTTAGTATTTGCACGATACTCAGTTTTGCATTTTTTTCAGCAGCCAACTTGCTTCTTAATCAAGAAGCTTGCACTTTAAACCACAAATACAAGAAAATTGTAATTCACAATTTCATTAAAGATTAGGCAGTTTTCACCCCCTTATAAAATAAGCACAAAACATTGGGATCACCTTTTGTATTGGCACTAGAATTTGGAATTTATTGATTATTAGAATCAAACCTAACAATGGTATTCTACCTGTTATATTAGTTATTGCAAAATTCACACAGATGTCAGTGAACAAGGGGTGCAAATGTGCTTTACAAGAGGCAAGGAACCTTTTCACTTTGGGCACGGTCTATCTGGGTTTTCCATGTTCATTTATGTTTTTAATTCTTATTGATGCCTTACTAAAAATGGCCAGAAGTCATTGCTATGACCTCTAAAACCTCACTTACAGAAAATCAGTGGCCTGGGAAATCTATCTGCCTGATACTGAATTCCTGAAAAGTTCTTTACACAGTTTACAACGGAGAAATAACTTTATGCCCCGAATCACCCATCCACAAATGGATTACATGAAAGATTTATACCAACTTTAAAACACACTCTTCTTTTGACAAACATTCAGAGAGGATCTGTGCACCAGAAGCTTTCAGATGTCATATCAAAGCTGCCCTTATGCAATAACAAATCAGACCTAACACAGTTTCAAATTCTGACTGGAAGTGTTAAAAGCAAACCTCATGAGACAAATGGAACAAGGTTCTAAGGGAGCGTGACGCCCCATGTAGTGGCAAGGTTGGCACCAGACTACACAGTGGGCGTCTTGTAGTTCGGGACTGAACGGGATAAGACTTGCAAGAAGTCAGGCACGGAGACACAACAAGGTGGTATTTCCAAAACAAAATTGGGTTTTATTTAAAGGTCTAGCAAAACACAAAAATAAAGGCCCAATCAAAAACAGTGAATTATATTTACAAAAATGTAATTTATATACACAAAATTGTAACCTATTTAAACAAAGAAATAAGCAGAATCAAAAAATCCACAAAAAATATTTACAAGGAAAAAAAAGTATATATACAAGAAAAATTAAAGGGTTTGCACCACAAACCCAAAATCTATATAAATACCTACACCAAAAATTATACTGCAACTAGGAGGTATCTATTTATAAACAAGAAAATATTTACAAAATAAGGCACAAGCCACTGTTTGGTATACTAAAAATTTGCTATACCAACCACGCTATACACACCACTGAGTCAAAAGAGAAACCCCAAGTGGCAGGAAGTGCCTCTTATAGTCGGGGAACAAATCTTCAGCTAATCGTGTGACATGTTGCTCCTTTTCACCAATCACAACTGACACAAGTGCCTTCTGTACAGGTGCTCCTCTGAATCCTTGGGAGGCATGTATTAAATAGGGCTACTGGCCTCACATGTGCACGAGAGCGAACGTCACTGCATTCCAACGTGTTCCCCTTGTAAGAGCTGATACTCACTACAAAAGTAAGTTACTTTTTTTCTTGGGGATCCCCTTCTCACACTAAGCCATGCACAAACTTAACTAAACGCTTTGCACCTTTTTTATTGCCAACGGCAGAGGCTAAAGAGACGCTCACCTTTATGACGCAGTTCGCGTAGTGTTTTCCAGCAGGCCTGACCTGGAAGCGCACCCGACCCATTGCCAGCATCCTGCTGAGTGAACCTGACGAAGACAAAGTTAAAATGATCGCAAAAGCGCACCCTGCACTTAAACAGGTAAGTGCTTTAATTTTTATTCCATAAAAGCTGACTTTACCCTATTCTTAGGACTTTTTCCTTTAAAGTGGTAATGCCTGGTAGGCAGATCACCACAGGGAGGCAGTGCAGAACTGCATTTTTTTGGCTTTGGTCAGAATTTTTGGAAATAAATTGTTGGGAAAAGGTCAACGTGACTCTATGTTAAAGTCAAAAATCATAGGAGACATGGAATTTGTTGCTGTAGATGTGATTAAGGTGGATGTATTGTCTGCTCTCATAGCAGGTCACAGTGCATACAGGTACAGTGTCAGTTTGTGTTTTATGAAGTGCTGGATTAACCCTGATATACCTGACACTATTTAAATGCTGGATGGATTTCATCTTATTCAAGCAGACAGAGACTCAGTGCGATAAGGAAAAAAAAGAAACAGAAAAAGGACTGGACATCTATGTGAACGAGGAATGATGTAAAAGGGACCATATGTCAGTTAAAACTACACTTTGTAATTCAGACATTGAAATTCTAGCTGGCAGAATTCATCCATGTTATTTTCCCAGGGAGATAAGTTATATCATCCTTAGTAAAGTTTATATTCCTCCATCTGTAAATGGAGACTCAGCAACGGGCATGATTTGTAAATGAAAAAGTTAATTTAAATGATCAAAAGAGTCTCCTATTATTAGTTCACTCCCATTATCATCATAGTGTATGTGCAATGGATTCATAAACTGTTCAAACCCCTTCACTTTCTTTACACTTTATTGTGCTAAAGATTTTATTTTTGTTTCATACATTTGCCATTTTTGCACATCAATCTACACTCAAAAAATCTCTATAAAAAGCATGGTTTTAGAAAGGTATGCAAATACAGTGGAACCTCGGTTTATGAGTAACTTGGTTTACGAGTGTTTTGCAAGACGAGCTAAATTTTTTAATAAATTTTGACTTGATAAGCAAGCGATGTCTTGCAATACAAGTAGTATGGATACATATTGTCTGCTGAGCGTCATGTGATCACAACTGAGCTGATGATTCTTCTCTCTATCGCGCACGCGTTTCTCTCTCCTTATCTCGCTCGCTTGCGTGTGCGTCTCTCTCCTTATCTCGCTCGCTTTCTTCCTCTCTCTCTTCTCTTGAGGGCAATCGTCTCCTATTCTCCTTCTGAGTCTGTGTGCCTCACTAATATAATCAACATCCGTGCGAGCGTATACTGTTTACTAAAGCATTGTGACTGTGTGTGTGCGTGTGCGTGCGCGCGCACGTGTGTGCTGTGAAGTGCGAGTCCTCATCTTGCTCCCCAAAACACGAAGCTGAGTCTCAGTACTTTAACAACACCAGCTTTATTCAGTTTGAAACAGCAACAGCGCTGTTATTTATTGTAGCGGGATCTTTATAATGTTCCTTGTATCACCCATCGACGGCAGGAGCTTATAGAATGTCTGCGATCTTTTTGGATGCGCTTATACGATGAACTGCTACAGTGCTGGGAGACTGCAATTGCTTTGGGACACTCTTCCGCGTGTCGTCCCATTGGGTGGAATCCCACATGAGTTTAGAAACTCACTCACACCAGCCATGATTCTTTTTAAAGGTAAAGTGCAGGTTAATTTGTTTTATGTATTTTCACTTTATATTTTGTATTAATCATTTTTATATGAATAGTTTTGGTTTGTGGAACGATCATCTGAGTTTCCATTATTTCTTATGGGGAAATTCACTTTGATATACGAGTGCTTTGGACTGCGAGCACGTTTCCGGAACGAATTATGCTCGCAAACCGAGGTTCCACTGTATATTAAAAATCAAAGCCTAAAATCTCTTATTCAGACCCTTTGCTCTGGCACTCCAAATTCTGCACAGGGTCCTTCTGTTTGCTTTAACTATCCTTGAGTTGTGTCTAGAACTTCATTGGAGTTCACCTATGACAAACTGAATTAATTGGATGTAGTTCTGAAAGACACTCACCTAATATATAAGGTCCCACAATTCACACTCTGTGGTAGGACTCAAACCAAGCCATTAAGTTCAAGAAGCTCTTTGTAGACTTCCAGGGTAAAATTAAGGTGAGACAAAGATCAGAGTAAGGGTATAAACTTGTTTCTAAAGCTTTAGATATTCCTAGAACCTCAATAATTGTGAAATGGAAAAAGTTAAAATCTTACTAGAGTTGGCCATCTGGTTGAAGTGAGTAACTGAGCAAGAAGAGCTTGTTGTAACCAAATACCCAATCATCACTCTAACAGCTTCAGATGTCCTCTTTTGAAATCGGAAAACCTGTCACAAGGATAAACAAACTTAGCCGCACTCCATCAATTAGGTGTTTATGGCAAAGTAGCTACCTCTTGCCTGGAGTTTGTCAAATGACATTTAAAACACTTTGAGAGCATAAGAAAAATATTCTCTGGTCTGATGAGACGAAAATAAAACTCTTTGGGCAGAAGTCCAAGAACCATGTTAGGCAAAGACCAGGCACAGCTCATCACTTACTTAATGAAGCATTGTGGTGCCACCATAATGCTATGGAGGTGCTTCTCAGCAGCAGGCAGAAGGAGACTGGTCAGAATTGAAAGAAGGATGAATGCAGCCAGTTACAGAGAGGTTGTTGAAGAAAACCTGACTCAGAGTGTATGTGACCTTAGACTGTGGAGATGGTTTACTTTTCAACTCGACAATGACCTGAAACATACAGTCAAAACAATGCTGGAGTGGCTTTGGGACAACTCTCTGACTGTCCTTGAGTGCCCGAGCCAAAGCCCAGACTTAAACCCTATAGAACATCTATGGGGGGCAGAACATGGCAGTTTACAAACGCTTCCCAGTCAGTCTAACAGAGCTTGAGATGATCTGGAAGGAGAACTGGGATAAACTGCTCAAATCCATGTGTGCTAAACTTGTAGGGACTTACCCAAGAAGACTTAAAGCTGTAATTGCTGCCAAAGGGGCTTCTGTAACTTGCTGATTTATGTCTTAATACTTACACGAATGAGATTTTTCAGCTTTTGATTTTAATACATTTGTAAACTTTTCTGAAAATATGTTTTCACTTTTTATTGTGGGTTATTGAGTGTAGATTGATGGGCAAAATAGCAAATATATTCATTTAAAATTAATCCTACAACACAATAAGGTGCGTTGTAAGTGAAAGAGTCTGAATACTTTACAAACCCACAGTAGTTTACATAAGAATATAACAATGTGTGTTACCTGGCAATTTTCTCACTTTGTTCACATGCATGCCAACCAGAGAAATTTCTGGAAGTTGTTCTTGGTTTTGAAAATTATTTGGGCAATATTCCTGGAATCCTCACTCCTGCTTTGTTCATAAGTGTATTCAAACTAGGAGGTTAGCCAATAATTTCTGGGATATTCTACTGTGCTATGATTGTTACATAATTCCACTTTATAAAACAATTTCCTGCTCACTGTATGTGTGTGAGTCTTTAAAGATGAAGATGATAAATAGAACACATAAATAAATAAAAATAAGTTCATTTGGAATTAAATCTTTATACGGGGAAAGAACTATGAATAAAATGAGACAAGGAAAAAAGAAAATCCTTTAGAATTATAAAAGTGCAAAACACTGACAGCAGAATAAAATACTGTAAATAGCTCATTTATATTTTTGTGTAATAATAATAATCCTGTAAAATCTTCTAATGATTTTATTATATTTATAATAGTATTAACCAAATACTATTCTTCTAGAATAAAGATCATTTTGATCTTACAAGTGTCAGACACTGTATGGTACAGACCCTTTGCTGATAGAGTTTTATATGTTTATAGGGTTATAAAAACCTTACCCAGAAGCCTCTGTGTGCAACTGTGGAAAAGGGAAAAAAACAACACAGAAACAAATGATTTCACCTGTTCTCATGTTCTTCATCCTGTGTCTCTCCCACCTTTTTCTTCATCTTGCTGTATTTCTGTCTAAACTTTAAGCTGCCTCATCTCTCCAATTAAAGTGCCATCACCAGAAGGGACACTGATACAAGCTACAAGGTTTGATCAAAAAATGTGGTGAATATTTTAAAAAAGAAACATTAATTCCAATAAACAATTTAAAATTACTAGTCACTCTCAAAATACTCTCCTCCACTTCAAATGCACTTATCCCAATGCTCCTGCCACTTTGCGAAGCAGTTCTGGAAGTTTTCTTTCAAAGAGTGTCTTTAGTTGGGCTGTCATGGCTGCCTGGATGTCCTCAGTGGACTGAAATTGTTTGCCTTTCCTGGTCATTTTCAATTTAGGGAACAGCCAGAAGTGCCAGACCCGGCGAATAAGGTGGATGCAGACACAACGTAATGTTTTTATTTGACAGAAATTGTCTTACTAGAAGGGATGTGTGACAAGGAGTGTTTGTCATGATGAAGAATGAAACTGTTTCAACATTTTCCTCGGTTATTGATGTTGAAGGACGTCCTGATCGTTTCCCGTCTTCAACCGAGTCAGATCCATTATGAAATCTTTCAAACCACTTGTAAACCGTCTTAATTGTCGGTGCAGTGTCACCATAAACCGATTTAAACATCTGATTGGTTTCCTGCGCTTTTTGCAATTTGAAACAAAATTTCATGTTAATGCGTTGCTCGATATCCATTATTAACAACAAACTTGAAAAACACACTTGAACTCGAAAAGTGGCTCACAAACAACTGACAGTATCAAAGAAGATGAAACTTGTCACAAACTCGGCACTAGGATGAACCTGTCAGAACCTGCTTTAAATTGTTTGGCGTTGCTCTAGGATGGTGCTCTGTATCAACATTCACCGTATATTTTGATCACACCTCCTATGTGTTTAAATAAATGTGTTTTATTCCTTCTGCTATTTGTGAATTGTAACTATTACAGTAGATGCTGGTTATGAACATCCCTCCATCTACTACACTCAACCATCCATTATTGAATCTGCAAGCCAAAATGCAACCCTGGATTTGGTGGCAGTCCATTGTTGTCACCCATTAATCAGACCTACGCATCTGTGGAAAGAAAACCCAAACATGCAGAAGAAAGTGAATGCAGATGACAGGAGACCAGGCTTGGCATTAAAGTCTTGACCACCGTGTTCCATGTTTCAATATCATGTACTATAAATAAGCTTTTTATGATCATAAAAGAATCCCAGATGGCAACATTTACTGAGTAATGTAGTAGTCTGTTCAGTGGGCAGCTGGATAGATTATATAAAAAATATAAAAGGCAGAGTTCTTCATAGATGATTGGAGCACAAATCACACCTTTTTATAGTGTTATGTGTTCTTCTGTTTAAAGTTTGCACATGTGAATAATTTTGTATATCAAACGTATTTTGTGAAGTACCAAACCTGCTTGCAACTTTCTACCTTCTTATTAGTCTCGTTCTATGATTGCTATTCTACATCATCAAACAGGCTTTGCAAATTTTTAATTACATTTTTTTATGAGAACACTGTTAAGGTGTTCACACAATGGAGCTTAACCTCACAGGAAGAAACATGGACCTACTTTACCTATCGCTAATTCTAGGTAATGCACTGACTTGTGTATAAGAAAATGTTGACCAAGGCTAGTAACACATCTGTAATCTTACAGTTAGAGAAGGGTTTGAAAAAGGTCAGATTGCATTAAACTGTAAAAGAGCGAGATGAATTTCTGAGCAGCCAACATCTGGAAGATAAAAAAGAAGCCTACACTTCAATCACTAGGAAAATCTCTGCTCATTACACCCAATCCTATTTAGTTATTAATAGGAAGCGGCTTAGACGCTGACATTTTACACAGTTACATCCCATCATGCATCTGGGACACTTCTGGCATTTAGTTTATCATTTTCATCAGTGTCATCTGCAGAGTGACCTGTGTGACCCCAATATCGCACACTGTCACTCATCATGAGTGAATTTATCAACACGTATCTAATCGGAATACGCTGGGGGATTTTAACCATTTGCATACTAAAATTGCTTTCTTCTTCACGGTGGGAAAAAAAACTACTTAGCATAATTACAAATGATAAGGGGCTAGCTGACAATTATGTCATTGGAAAAATGGAATGAAACAATGATTAGATCCGAGAAAAGCCCGCTTTTAAAAAGATATAGTTTGTAGAGCACTGAAAAATGGAAGATCCTAAAGGAATAGAAGATGTGTAAGTATAGGTGAAGGAGCTTTTCTTATTTCTAAGTTGATTTCTTGAAGAAAATATGAAATGTAACTGGCATACAGGAACGACTAATACTGTAGTTTGGTTTTTCAAGTATTCCCATTTTGATTAATTTATTCTTACCAGCATTGGGCACATTTAACATGCAGGCGATAAGAAAAGAACTTCGCAAAATATTCCATAACATTCTGAATAGTACTTGCATTGTATTCGCCACAATTTCTTTATATTTATCATTTAAAATAGCATGCATCAGTATCAAAAGGTGTTTCCATGTTTTCAGTAGTCATCTAGAATATGTATTTTGTGATTATATGATTATAAATCAATATTGAAATTAAACATTATATAGAATTTTGAAATAGCCAGTACAGAAAACAAATGGAGTTTTCTTTTATTTACCTACAGTGATACAGTACTTGGAGCACATACTGTATATATCACACCTATTATAGAGTAAAAAGTGCCAAATTCAAAATCACTGTTAAAAATGTTGGTTTTATTTATACACACCCTATCTAGTAGAGGTTGTGGTCACTGACTATGAGGTAGGGTGGCTTACTCACCTGCTCACCTGTCTACCCCAAACACAATGCCCAAGCAACAAACTCTCTACTACTTACTTCCCAGTCTCTTTCCTTTTCTCTTATCCTTTCTCACCTCATCATTTGATACACTGCAAAATCTCCTGTGTTAAATGAACTGCTTAAGATGTATATATAGCATGAAAACAATCTATCCATACTGCATATACACCTTTTTTACTTTACACTATCCACCTTCAGGAAAGGATATGTTTCTGTGAGTCTGTCTGGTTGCTATGTCTCTGGCGCATCACAAAAAAGTTTAGTATTAAAATTGTATTGCATTTGTCATTCCAAAAGATGACACATTGCAAACATTAACATTGCTTTTACAAATCCCATACCAAATGGCATATAACCAAGACATACACATTACTTGGTGCACTGCAAACGTTAACACTGAGGTCTACACTGATTGCTTAAATTTCAACCTGTCTTAGATGGGTAGCATAGCTAGTGAGAATTAATTTATCAATGTCAAAGTAGGCTTCGGGTTTGGGTTTGGGGACGGGGGTTGCACCTCTATAACCCACCTAGGAACTAATTCTGGAGAAAACCCTGCAACTATTTGAAGAACATAAGTTGAACATCCATTAGTACCTTTAAATGTCGGACCTCTGTTACAAGCTAAAGAGCCAAGCACTGTAACTTGTGGCCACCCGACCTGCCCAAACTAATATGCAGCACAGTCTAGATGTTTCCAGGAGTAAGTCTTCAGTATAATCTCTTATGGTCTATTCTTCCTTTTCCACTTCCCCAAAAGTCCTCCTCACTTCACTGCCCATAGAGAAATTGCCTCCAGGGTTTTCTTTAGAACAAAGAAAACTATTTACCCTTACTAGCTTTTGGAAGGTCTGTTAATTTACCAATGTGGTGCCCTGCTTTGAATTGTAGATCTTATTGGGCTCCTCTTCTGTAATTTGCCAAATTTGGGTCCCTCTTACTTCGTGCCAGCTAGGTAGCCTGCTACTGTACACACTCACTGAGAAAATTATTATGATCACCTCACCACCTGCTTATCCATGAAATTAGCTAATCAGCCAATCATGTGGCAGCAGTGCAATACACAATGTCATGATGCTTCAGCTAATGTTCACATCAAACACCACAATGGGGAAAAATCTCTGTGATTTTGGCCGTGGCAGTGACATGATTGTTGATGTCAAACAGTCTTATTTGAGTATTTTTGTAACCGCTGGTCTATTGGAATTTTTACACACAATAGTCTCCAGAGTTTACTCAAAATGGTGTGTAAAATGAAAAACATCCAGTGAGTGGCAGTTCTGCTGATGGAAACGCCTTGTTGAGGAAAGAGGTCAGAGAAGAATAACCATACTAATTTGAGCTGACAGAAAGACTACAGTAATATAGATAACCACACTGTTCAACTGTGGTGAGCAGTTAAATGTATTGGAATGCACAACATGTTAAACCTTGAGGCGGATGGGCAGCAACAGCAGGAGACTACGGTGGGTTCCACTCTGTCAGCCAGGAACAAAAAGCTGAGGTTGTAGTGGGCCCAGGCTCACCAAAACTGGACAGATGAAGATTGAAAACACATAACCTCATCTGCTGAGGCATACAGATGGCAGGGTCAAAATTTGGTGCCAACAGCACAAATCCATGTACCCAACTTGACTTGAGTCAACAGTCCAGGATGGTGGTGGTATAATGCTGTTGGTGTGTGGGAAATGTTTTCTTGGATCACTTTGGGCCCGTTAATACTAACCAATCATTAGTTGAATGGCATGGCCCATATGAGGATTGTTGTTGACAATGTGCTACCTTCATGGCCACAGTGTACCCATCTTCTAATGGCATGATAATGTAAGTCAAACATTAACTCCAACTGGTTTCATGAACATGACAGTGTTCTTCAGTGGCCTTCCCCAGTCACCTAATCTGAATCCAATAGAACACCTTTGGGATGTGGTAGAACGCAAGATTCTCAGCATGACTCAGCATTTCTCTGCAGAAATTGCGTTATAAAATCATGTCAACATTGACCCAAATCTCAAAGGAATGTTTGCAATATCTTGTGGAATCCATGCCATGAAGAACTAAGGCTTTTCTGAGCAAATTCACATCCTCTTTTATTTTATAATAAAAATAACAAGTTAAAAAAAAATTACTGCAGAATTTGCAGAATTGAATAGAATTTTCCTTTTGTCTTTCAAGGAAATACTTAGCTGGCAGCTGAAACTTTTCCCCATCATCTTGCCTGAAGAAGGGGCCTGAGTTGCCTCGAAAGCTTGCATATTGTAATCTTTTTAGTTAGCCAATAAAAGGTGTCATTTTGCTTGGCTCTTCTCCCCATCATGAGTGTGTCCTGTGGTGGATTGGTGTCCAGCTTAACAATTGCTACTGCTGCTGACATGACGGGATTGAATTTAATGTCTGCAGTTGGTTACTAAACAGAGGTCCACACATTGGCACATGTTTATAATTAACAATGCTGAAGAATTCAGTTTATGCCTGTAATCTCAGAAATGACAGTTTAAAATGATTTCTTTTTTTATAAATTTATTGAGCCAATGGTGTAGATTGACTTGATTTTTTATGTAATTTCGTCATCATTTTATCTTATCATCACAAAAACATAAATTCATTGCCCTAAGAAAGTGTAGAATTAAACACCTTGGTCATTTTTAGGGAAAAAGTAATTATTTTGTTTGTCTGTAGAAATTATGCAGCCACATGAGCACACCAGTCCTGAGATGCAACTGTCGGTTTAAAAAAATGTGTTTCTTCATGGACAGGGAGCCTTTAAATGTGTATTAACACTGTGAAGGTTTTTCTTTTAAAGCACTTTTACAGGTAAAAATCCCAAGACTTGTACTTTAGCTGTAAGTGAATAAATCAAAAGTCTGCCCCATTTTGCAGGACTATGTGCCATACATTTTACTTCCTCAGCTTGACATTGTCAGGGGACTTAAAGGATTCCTTGAGCAGACGTGTTGTGCCTTAACACACAATTAATTAGGTCATCTGCTGAATCTCGGGTAGCAGAGGTCACCGTTAGGTGTAAATACTGTCTGCAGCTTCTAGCAGATGGCGTCGGGGTCTGCAAATCGGTTGACTCTGGCTAGTTTCAAATGCCCTCTTTTTAATTCTTTTGTTATGACAATTATTTGGAGGGTCAGATGTCACATTATCCAAAGCTCCAATAGAATGAAGTGTGCTAAACAATAAGCCAAGCACATTATAATACCAGCATAACAAAACTCTGTGCTACCAGATGGCAATTGTGGCTACATGACCATGAGTCTATTCTAGATTTCAAGCTTTATTATTATAATGTTTTACTTTTTATTCAGTACTATTTGCTTTCAGAATCACCCTGCCTTCCTTAATTGCAGCTGCCTTTTTCGCCCATTGTACCACCTTTGCTCATGATACAATTTTCTTTAAAGATATTGGAGGGGTCATGGGAGTATACCAAAAAGCCTGGGACAGTAAACACAAATACAAAAGCTTGATCTGTAACCATAAGGCAGGAGGAGAAAAAAAGTTAGTTTGAAGCATAACTTTAATATTCTATATGTTGAAGGAGTCCTAAGAAACTGAAATCATTTAAAAATATTTAGATTTGAGACAGAGAAGCACATTGACTAATGCTACTGCTTCAAAGTTTTAAAGTCCTGTCTTCAGTTCCAGGTCTCCAGCTGTGGGGCATTATGATGTTCTTCTGCAGGGATTTTCTTTGGTTATTCTGATATCCTCCAAAATCCAGAAAATTGCAAATGAGCTATCCTTACTTGGCCTAGCCTGATTAACTATTGGTGTATGAATCTGTGTGCCACTTGATTGAATGGTTTCCAATCAAGGGTTGGAATCTGATTGGCATAAGCATCAAGACATTGAGCACATTTTCTTATTGTTTTTGTGCAAGTTGTCATTTAATTTTCTTGCTTTTTCCATATTGGATGCTTATGTGTAGAATGAGTTTGACTGCGAACTGAAGACCTTCTCCTGAATGGACCATATCTGAGTGGAGGCAGTACCAATGGAACTGGGGCAAAAATGTTACTGGTGCCATATTCAGAGTGTGTACAGAAGCCATTAGGAAGGTTAACAGAATGTTATGTTATATATAATGATGTCTGCAGTACAAGTCAAAAACAGTTATGTTTAAGATTTATAATGCACTAGTGAGGCCGCACCTGGGGCTTCATGCACAAAATGTGCTCACATGATGCCCTAGAATGTGCATGAGCCATTTCTTATACCAAAGTCAGGATTTATAAAACATGAGCGTAGTGTGGAAATTGGCTTAATGTTATGGAAAAATTTCTACCATCCGTAAGCCCTATGCACACTTTTTTGGTGTTGCATTTTAGCAACTCCAGGCAGCAGGGTAATAAAGTGAATGGAAGATTTTATTTCATTACATGTTTTAATGATGCGTCAATCCATCCATCCATCTATCCATTAGTCCATTTTCTGAACTTGGTTGTTTTAAACCTGAATCAGGGATGGCTTGGTTTCTGTCTAATGGTCTCTGTAATGTAAGCTCCAGTTCAGCACACAAATCATGGACGATGTCGCTCGGAAGTCTAAATAGGTTTACAAATCAGTCATCATCACAAAAAAAGAACATAAATACCAATAGTAATATTTAAATGACACAAAAAACGTTGTGTTTTTAAGTTTATTTATCTAGGGATTTTAAATGTGACAAAATAACCATTTTCTCATTTTAAGAAGTTATCAAATGTCCACAAAGCGTAACATTCATATGCGACTTTGTTAATTGATTTGAAAGCTGGAGTGTTTTCTGTTATTTATTCGTGTCATCAAAAAGATAGATATCACATTTTTATTTTCTAAATATTTTGCACAGGGGTATGTGTGAGGTGTAATGCAGATTTTCTCAGACCCCCCATGCCACTGTTTGTACTGCAGCCACACGGACTCTCATTTCAATCGCAGTAGTGCTGACTACTGATCTATGTGTTTTGCCGATAGGATCGTTTTTCAGGTGTGTAAAAGAGTAAAATATGCAAATGGAAAAAAATCTCTTTAAAGCTAAATCTGAAGCAGTGAACTAACCTGTAATTGAAGAGTATTTCTCTGTGAATTGGCAAAGTGTAAGTGAAAGTTGCTTTGTGCAGAATAGGTGAAGACACGCACACTCATGCACACACACATTATAAGATAATTTAGCATTGCCAATTCACCAAACCTGTGTTTGGACTGTGGGAGGAAATGAGAAACCCACATGGATCTACGTGAACATTTCACACAGGGATCACCCAGGAAGCAACCTCCAGACTCCTTACTCTGAGGCAGCAGTGTTAACACTCCATTTACATGTGCCTAATGTGTTAATTAAATTAAAAGTGTAGACTAAACAAAATTGAGGAAAAAAATACCCATTACTGGAGACTTATTTTAGGAGCATAGTGTACCTGTGGATGGGACAGGCCCCCACGGACACTCCTTAAACTCCCCCAAATGTTACTAATACATCAAGTTCACACTCATGTTTCATTTCCCCCATGTTCTCATGGTTTAAAAGTAAAGACGTCATTTAGGAACATGGCCAAATTTATATGATGATTAGGTTATGAATATTCAAAAAGGGCCGGATTTTTTTAGGCCATATATGGTTAGTGGTGGGAGGAGAAGAGGAGTGTCTAAAAGCACACACTTTTAAGTTCACTTGAGATTTATAAAGGAACTTGAAATGAGACCTCGTGTATATACATTCTGTTTTATAAATCGGAATTTTTTTGTGTATATTGTTTTTTCATTTCCAGTGTACAGCAGAGCTAGAAAAAGTTCACTAGAAATCAACTAGGCTGATTTCAGGACTGCAGGGTATAGGTTCTGAGGAAAACTTAAAGGAGCTGAGCCTTTTCAGTTTAAATAAACAGAGATTAAGAGGTGACATGATTGGAGTTTTTAAAATCATGAAAGAAATTAGTACAGTGGATCAAGACTGTTAAACGAGAACACACGGACACAGTTGGAAGCTTGTTAAGGGTAAATTTTGCAGAAAAAGCAGAAAGTATTTCTTCACAAAGAGAACCATGGACATATGGAATAAGTTATCAAGTAGTATTGTAGACAGTAAGACTTTAGGGATTTTTAAATCTTGACTCTGTTATTTTGGATAAGTTAGGTAAATAAAACTGGCCAGCTTATTGGGCTAGGTGGCTTGTGCGCGTCAAGATTTTTAGAATGTTCTAATATTTCGGCAGCAACCTTAAGACCACTCATAAGGGAATCAGTCAAGATTTCCATTCAGTGTTATCAGGTGAATCTCCAATTTTTGATAGGTACCATCAGGGCACAAAGGTAGCAGCTGCAACAGCAGTGGCTGAGTTTGAAGAAGCAAAGGAGTATGACATAGCGATAGCCTGACAAATGGAGTTGAATGGAAGGATTTAAATGCTTTACAAGAAAAAACTATTACAACTACTGTATTTACACTAATAGTTACTATTAATATTAAGAATTAATTGACATTAATAGTCATTGTGTACCATTTAGTTAATATATTTGTAGTACAAGAGTTGTGTTCAGGCAATAGTGTTTAATATGGGTGTTGCATTCTGCCAGGTGTGCATCAAGTCTCCTCTCTTCTTCATAATTCTCATGAACAAGACATCAAAGAGCAGCTGAAGTTTGGCGGATATCTGGTTTAGGAACCTAAGGATTACCTTATTAGATTGGTGCATCAGCAGCAGTTTTATGAACATTGTACCAAGGAAGATAACTCTATGAATGAGGTTGCTGATTTACAGGTCATTCTGCATTCTTATTCATACTGATGATCACAAACTCTGGGCAGTGACTGAAATAATGACATTACTAGTTAAAGTGGCAGAAGTTATGTTCTTGTGCAAGTTTAGTGGGCTTACTGTATTCTGAACAAAATGGGGAGCTTGGCTGTACGTGACCTGCGAGTAGGACTGCTGCTTCTCTGGATTAGGAGGAGCCATCTGTGGTGGTTTGGGCATGTAGACAGGGTGTACTGGCAGGCCCATTAGGACCGGGGACAGATTATATGTCTAAGTTGTTCTGGGAGCATTTCAGTATTCCCCAGGAAAGCATGAAGAAACTTAAAGGGATAAGGAGGCCTTGTCAGCCCAGTTCAGCTGGGAGATTAGAAGAACTGAAAGACTACAGGAACAATCTGAATGTAGAAAAACTGACAATATGGCAAAGAGCCAGTGCAAGGTGGAAAGTACAAACTGACATTCTTATTCCTGTTTGTTGGAGCTAATCCAGCTATAGTCTCTACAAATTGCAGATGTCTTTCTGACATCTTTATCTTTTTTAAGTAATTTCTATTGAGCATGAATATCACATTACAATATGTGAAACACAACCTATTTAACATTTTTAAGAAAGACCCTAACCCTAACCCTAACCCTATACAGTTTAGAAACAAAAGACACTTATAAAATGAATCCTCACAAATATTAAGACATCAAAAAGAAAATGTAACATACGCAAATGCCTTTTAGGCCCATTTTGCAGCATTAATTATTGTGCAATTCTGAACAGCTTTGTGCTTTTCTAGAAAAAAAAAATTCTAGTTTTACATATATAAATCAAGGAAATTGCTAGTGAATGTTTAAGAAGGAGTGCTCAAGAAGGTTTACCAGTGTGGCTGGGATCTGGCCCTGGCTCTTATCCTGTGGTGCTTACTCAACTACTGGCCTTTTAAATTGCTCAGCTTGTCTGAACACAACAATAATGTACAGGTGCTGGTCATAAAATTAGAATATCATGACAAAGTTGATTTATTTCAGTAATTCCATTCAAAAAGTGAAACTTGTATATTAGATTCATTCATTACACACAGACTGATGTATTTCAAATGTTTATTTCTTTTAATTTTGATGATTATAACTGACAACTAATGAAAGTCCCAAATTCAGTATCTCGGAAAATTAGAATATCAATTAAGACCAATGCAAAAAAAGGATTTTTAGAAATGTTGGCCAACTGAAAGGTATGAACATGAAAAGTATGAGCATGTACAGCACTCAATATTTAGTTGGGGCTCCTTTGGCCTGGATTACTGCAGCAATGCGGCATGACATGGAGTCGATCAGTCTGTGGCACTGCTCAGGTGTTATGAGAGCCCATGTTGCTCTGATAGTGGCCTTCAGCTCTTCTGAATTGTTGGGTCTGGCGTATTGCATCTTCCTCTTCACAATACCCCATAGATTTTCTATGGGGTTAAGGTCAGGAGAGTTTGCTGGGATACCATGGTCCTTAAACCAGGTACTGGTAGCTTTGGCACTGTGTGCAGGTGCCAGGTCCTGTTGGAGAATGAAATCTGCATCTCCATAAAGTTTGTCAGCAGCAGGAAGCATGAAGTGCTCTAAAACTTTCTGGTAGACGGCTGCGTTGACCTTGGACCTTAGAAAACACAACGAACCAACACCAGCAGATGACATGGCACCCCAAACCATCACTGACTGTGGAAACTTTACACTGGACCTCAAGCAACGTGGATTCTGTGTCTCTCCTCTCTTCCTCCAGACTCTGGGACCTTGATTTCCAAAGGAAATGCAAAATTTACTTTCATCAGAGAACATAACTTTGGACCACTCAGCAGCAGTTTTGTCTTTAGCCCAGGCGAGACGCTTTTGACACCGTCTCTTGTTCAAGAGTGGCTTGACACAAGGAATGCGACAGCTGAAACCCATGTCTTGCATACGTCTGTGCTTGGTGGTTCTTGAAGCACTGACTCCTGCTGCAGTCCACTCTTTGTGAATCTTCCCCACAGTTTTGAATGGGTTTTATTTCACAATCCTCTCCAGGGTGCGGTTATCCCTATTGCTTGTACACTTTTTTCTACCACATCTTGTCCTTCCCTTCGCCTCTCTATTAATGTGTTGGGACACAGAGCTCTGTGACAGCCAGCCTCTTTAGCAATGACCTTTTGTGCCATGCCCTCCTTGTGCAAGGTGTCAATGGTCGTCTTTTGGACAACTGTCAAGTCAGCAGTCTTCCCCATGATTGTGTAGCCTACAGAACTAGACTGAGAGACCATTTAAAGGCTTTTGCAGGTGTTTTGAGTTAATTAGCTGATTAGAGTGTGGCACCAGGTGTCTTCAATATTGAACCTTTTCACAATATTCTAATTTTCCGAGATACTGAATTTGGGACTTTCATTAGTTGTCAGTCATAATCATCAAAATTAAAAGAAATAAACATTTGAAATACATCAGTCTGTGTGTAATGAATGAATCTAATATACATGTTTCACTTTTTTTATGGAATTACTGAAATAAATCAACTTTGTCATGATATTCTAATTTTATGACTAGCACCTGTATATGCATGTAAAGAATGCAATGCTTTCATTGGTTCTTCATAGAATTCCAATATATTAATAAAGCACAATCTCCTACCTTGTGCGCAGTATGGTAGGGATAGGATCTCAGCTCCCTGCAGGTTTGAACTGGATTAGGTGGGTTTGAGAATGTTATTTTGCAGTATAAATTTGTTTATTTAAGTGTCCTATATTCTTAAAGGTCAAAAGCATTAAAAATACAATAAATATGGTGTATTCTGGTGGTGCAGTAGGTAGCGCTGCTACCTCGCAGTTAGGAGACCCGGGTTCGCTTCTCGGGTCCTCCCTGCATGGAGTTTGCATGGAGTTTGCATGTTCTCTGTTGCTGGGTCACGGGGGTCTGCTGGAGCCAATCCCAGCCAACACAGGGCACAAGGCAGGAACAAATCCTGGGCAGGGCGCCAATCCACTGCAGGACACGCACACACACACCAAGCACATACTAGGGACAATTTAGGATCGCCAATCCACCTAACCTGTATGTCTTTGGACTGTGGGGGGAAACCAGAGCACCCGGAGGAAACCCACGCAGACACGGGGAGAAAATGCAAACACATGAACCCTGGTTTCCTTACTGTGAGGCAGCAGTGCTACCACTGTGTCAACGTGCTGCCCCCATAAATTTCAGTCCCACTCCATTTTTTTATTTCTGCATCTCTTCTTTCATCCCAAGGTAATGTGATGGGAGATATACACTGAAAATGTAGCCTGATCCACTAATGTCAAGCTTGTCATTCTGTTTCTTGGTTTCACAGTTTGTGCCCAACAGCATGGCCCACAGGGAGAAGAGCCCACTAGCAATTGTACTGATTGTCTTGACAGCCAGTCCATCGATGGTTTCTTCTTGCACCTGATGCTGCCAAATTAGCTCCTGGTATCATTGTGGCCTTTAAATTTGGTTAAACGTGTACAGTAAATAAAAGGATGGGTGGTGTATCTTTCATGTAGCATAAGATTAAAAGATACATCTAAACGCTGCTTCCAGTCTTCCAATGTCCATGTGTCTCCTAAAGACGCAATTCTTCACCAGCTACAGTATCTTGGGACAACAGAGACCTTCTGCACTTCACTTCTCACAGTTCCACTGATTCAATCAAATGTGGCTTTTCAGACTGATATTTTTCAGCTAGCCTTGGGAAGACTTGTACTGAGGTTCCTATGCTACGCTGGGTGCCAGTCTATCGTAGGGCACACTCACTCAAACAACTTAATTCATCAGTTAACCGATCATTGATAAGGCTGGGATTAAAACATGGAATTCTGAGGCAGCATTGCTAAGCACTGCGCCACCCTTCACGAAACCTGCCCATCATCAAAGGGAATCAGGCTTTAATTACAGTAGTTAGACGGTCCAAATAACATTCTTGTCAGTCCTAGTGTTCCCAAATGATAGAAATAGGTGACTTATCATAACAGTTCATTACACTGCCATCTCAAAAGCCCGGAGGGACATGTTCAGTAACATATATTTCTTTTCTAACAAGTACTCACTGCCTGCTGAATGGCAGCTCCACTACTTAGCACCGCATCAACAATGCAGAGGGCCGCAAGCACCGTTCACAATGCTGCAACATTATAGTTTCAAGTTTAATTACAAATCGAAAGCCGGTGAGTTCAAAACCACCGTGGGAACTGCGCAGGCAGTACAGCTGCTTGTAAATCACAGAGCCTGGCTACCGCAAGCAGTATCCCCCCCTCATGTTTTAAAGTTTGTTATTGTTGGAGGTCAAAATTTGCTTGAAGACATGCTAATCCATAGATTTAACATATGTAATTTGTTTTTACAAAAACACAAGTAAAATACCATTAAGTTCAATGAACTAACAGAATTTTGTGCTTGTAGGCGGACGGGCACATTGATTATCTTTACCATCACTGGCTTTTGAGCTAAAATCCTAATCCTAATATCTATCCTTTCCTCCTACTAAAATAATAGAAATAGGATTTTCGGGCTGTCACTATGAACTAGCAGTATTTGAAGTTGCAGACCTTAATTTGTAGGACCACTGAATGCTAAACTGCTTCAGCTTAAATACATTTTTAAAGCTCCAACCTGCAAGGGATAATGGAAATATAATGAATTAACATTTATCATCGCTGTGTCCTAGTTAAGATGCAGCCTTTTAAAATTCTTCCCTATTTCTGGCTATACAAATATGGTTGGAGCCTAATACATTAACCTTAACCCAGGCAAGAGTCCTAAACTGGCAACAGCTGATCTTGGCAACACTGGGTACAAAGCAAGAGTGGATCCTTGGTGGGTTGCCAGTACATCGCAAGACTCATGTATGAACACAGCCACACAAGTCGGAATTGCCAGTCAACCTAACAGACGGGTTGGATGTGGGAGGAAAACCAGAATATCTGAAGAGAAACCCAGGCAGATACTGGCAAAACATGCAAACTGCAATTGTTTCATTGGCCATTGAAAGACGAAGGATGTATATTTTTGAACATCAAAAGCCTCCATTATGAATGAGGAATGCAACTTGAACAGTGTTGCATTTACATTTATATTTATTTACTTGGCAGGTGCTTTTATCCAAAGTGACTTACAAAAAAGGTAAACATAACTGAGTAACATTAGGCTAGGGCCTGTTTGTTCAGCAAGTACAATAAGACAGGTAACAAAAGATGATTGCCACAAGCGAAAACATGTAACAACTAATAAGTTTACAATCATAGCTTATAATCGGTCAAGCAATTAGACTTAATCTAACAACAGTTTAACCAACAACACAAAACATCACAGAGCAAAGTGTTCTTTTTCCAATCAATTAGACAGATATTCACAGAACAAATGAGATTTCAATTACTTCTTTAATGTGTTGAGGGAGTCAGCAGTATAGATGGAGATGGGTAGCCTGTTGCACCAACTAAGAACTGCAAAGGAAAAGAGTCTGGATTGAGACCTGATACCACATGTAGGCAGCATCACCAGATGTTCTTCCTAGCAGACCTGAGTGGACAAGAACAAGTATAGCGCTTCACCAGTGTCTTCATATACTCAGGTGCTGGCCCATTGACTATTTTGTAGGTAAGCATCAAGGATTTGAACTTCATGTGTGGTGCTACAGGGAGACAATGTAGTGTGCTGAGGATAGAAGTGACATGTGTCCATCTCGGCTGGTTAAATACAAGACACTCTGCTACATTCTGGATCATCTGCAGCAGCTTGATAGCACATGAAGGTACTCCTGCCAGAAGCGAGTTGCAGTAGTCTAGACACGATAAGACCAGAGCCTGGAATAGAAGTTGTGCTGCATATTCTGTCTGATAAGGTCTGATCTTGTGGATGTTGTACAGAATTGAAAGTGCATCAACAAGAAACAGCAGAAAATGATAGCTGCTCATCAATCACCACCCCATGGTTGCTTACAGACTTGGCAGGTGTTAGTAGCAGTGAGCCAAGCTGTACAGAGATGAGGAGTTGAAGAGACTGGCTGGCTGTGATTACATGAAGTTCGGTTTTAGCCCGGTTGAGTTTTAGATAGTGGTCTTTCATCCAAGTTGAGATATCAGTAAGAAATACAGAGACTCTAGTTGATAATATAATGTCCTCTGGAGGAAACAGCAGGTACAGCTGTAGTGTTATTCTCCACATAGCACTGATAAGAGAAACCATAGGACTGGATGATGGAGCCCAGTGAGGTGGTGTACAGACAGAAAAGTAGAAGACCCAGCCCTGATCCTTGGGGTATACCTGTGCATGTCTGGTGTGCCTTTGACAACTCTCCTTGCCAGGACACACTATAGGATCTACCTGAGAAGTAGGACTCAACCCATCTGAGAGCAGTCCCAGTGATGCCAGGGCCAGAGAGGGTGGCAAGAAGTTTGTCATGATACTGTGCTTCTCACAGTCTGAGAGTTGTTTAGGTGCCTTTTTGTAAATTCCAAGTGGACTTCAATGTGTCTTTTACATTGAGGAGAGATGGGTAGAGGGTGTAGTGGTGGTTGTCTTTTCGGATGTTTCTTCTATCTCCATAAAGGTTCTCTGGAGCTCAGTCCATCAGATTTTCGGTCACCCATTACCATGACTGCTCAGTTTTGCTGGATGGACAGCTCTAGGAAAAGTTGTGGTTGTTCCAAACTTCTTCCGTTTAAAAATTATGAAGTTCACTGTGCTCTTCTGAACCATCAATGCTGCTCAAATTTTTTTTTTGTAGCCTTCCCCAGATCTTTGCCTCAGCACAATCCTGTCTCTAAGCTCTCTGGGCCATTCTTTCAAGCTCATGGCTTGAGTTTTGCTCTGATACACATTGTCAGCTGTGGGACCTTCTATAGACATGTGTGTGCCTTTCCTAATCATGGCCAATGAACTGAATTGACCGCAGCTGGACTCCAAACAAGGTGATGAAATATCTCAGTTATGACCAATATAATGGGATGCACCTGAGTCAAATTTCAAGTGTCATCGTAAAGAGTCTGAATATTTGTGTCAATGGAATTTTATTTTATTTTTTTTATTTTTAATCAATATGAACATTCTGGGGTATTGAATGTTCCTTTATGTTATGTTAAGGATGCAACATAACAAAATTTGAAAAAAGTGAGGGGACTGAATGCCTTCTGAATCCACTGTAGGGCCTACTGTGAATGACACAGTTTTAGAACTAAACCCACAAAGACAAAGGAGAACATGTAGACCCCAAACAGGAGCTGACCTGGCCAGGAGCTGAACCTAGTCCCTAGTGCTAATCGTCATTGCTGGCCTCCATTATGTAATTTTTTTTTTCTTTCTATTTTGCTTGAAAACATGAGATTAAAAATGTTGTCAACCTCCACTAGACAGTTCCTGGGGTAAGTTACAGTAAAAAATATAATTTTTTTGTGAAGTATTCCTTTAAAGGTGTGCAACATTTAAAATGTTGGATAATCCATCTTGGTCTGCTGTTCTATTTAAACTGAAATTGGAAGCACCTTTATTAATACCTCATATTGTAAAGTTTCATCTCTTCATTCATTTTGAGTAGCCACCTTTTCTATCCATCCATTCATCCATTATCCAACCCCCTATATCCTAACTACAGGGTCACGGGGGTCTGCTGGAGCCAACACAGGGCGCAAGGCAGGAAACAAACCCTGGGCAGGGCACCAACCCACCACAGGGCACACACACACCCACACATCAAGCACACACTAGGGACAATTTAGAATTGCCAATGCACATAACCTATATGTCTTTGGACTGTGGGAGGAAACCAGAGTACCTGGAGGAAACCCACGCAGACACGGGGAGAACATTCAAACTCCATGTAGGGAGGACCTGGGAAGCGATACCCACTATGCCACCGTGCAGCCCCCGCCTTTTCTATTTGTATATAAATAAAATTTATTGTTTTTATTATTATTATTGTTGGCCACAGAGAGCTGGAGGATCTCCCAGAAGAATCTATAGGCAGAATGAACCAGTGGTAGGTTGCCAGGTTTTCCTCACAACCCTCCTAGACATTTACAGTCACCAGTTATCCCAAGTTGGACATTTGTGGGATGTGTGAGGAAATCAAGAGGGCTGGGAGAACATGCAAACTTCACAAAGACTGTGAGTAAGCTAGGAATTGAATACACTGCACCTTCAAACATGTATTAATAAATGTGCTCAGTCCAATATAAGGTTGCTGGGGGCTGGAATCTATCGCAGCAGCACTAGATGCAAGGTGGGAAACAACACTGGATTTTCACCAGTTTATCTAAACTACAAATATTTGGGAATGAGAGAGAAAAATGGAAGTAATTACAAGTTGTATCTGTGAGGCATTTGTGCTAATTACTGTGCCACCATGTTACCATGGCTCTTTTATTAATCATATTATTATACGGACTGGCTTTACTTTATTTTGTTAGCATATTGCATAGCCTGACATCACAAATTACCACTTGACTTAATCATTTTGTTCATCCTGAGCAAAACACTACTCTTACTAAGATTGGTGGCCTATACAGCAGTAAATCCTTTTAGGATTTGTTCTATCTCTGACATTTATTTGGTTAGTTTACTTACACTGGAAGTAAGGCCCACTTGAGAAAGCTTGGTCCACAAATACAAAAGTCACTTTTGACTACAATCATAGCTAATATTACAAAGAGCTGTGAAAGGTGATGGAAATGGTGTACATGAGTATCCATGGTCCCACCATGACCTCATATACTATATGCACATTCAGGAAAGAATGAGCGAATACAGTACACATTTTATATCAATACACATTTCAAGGATCATTAATATGATTTGTTAAATGTATTTGCAGATGAAATAATTCAGAATCTGTTACATAGCCAGGGGAGCATTAAGTTCAAGGCAGGAACTGGTCCTGGGCATGACACAGGTTCACCTCAAAGTACATTCTCTCATACCGTTGTGGTATAGCGGGTCCACAGCTCATGTCAAAGGGCCAGTTTTAAATAAATAATCACCATACTCGCGGCTTGGCGAGGGGGCGTGGTGGTCTGTGGCTGAAGTGGTTCCTGAGGTGATTTGCGGTGCGGGAGAGTCTCACTTAAGTGCACAGGTGAGGAGTTGTCCGCATCTGTAATTGTTCCTAGGAGCCTCTGATTGCCACAGGTGAATCACATCCCCGTTATAAAGAGAAGCGCGAGGTGGCTATGGAAGAAAAAGTAAAAGGAAAAAGAAAGACGGAGGTTGCAGAGAAGAAGGCAGGAAGCAGGAGGGAGAAAGCCGGTAGAGTGAAAGGAGAGTGAGCAAGCGCGAGCGAGCTCTGTATATGAGCAGCTGGGAGAGGCGAGCCCAAGTGAGGTGTTTGGCCAGCACCTGAGGGCCGACAGTAGTGGTTGCTCCTGCTGAGCAATTGTTTGGAGCAGGAGTGACTGGGAGAAGGTTGGCTCGCCACAGCCAGAGTCAGAGATTGGGAAGAGAAGCCCCAGTGTGAGCGTCCTGGTCTCTGGGGAGCCCAAGTCTCGGTCTAGGTGAGCTGAACCGGAGCCAGGGATCGGAAGGCCACCAGATCAGTTGTGTAGGAGAAGGTCAGCTGCAGGTATGGTGACTCTCCTGTTGCAAAGCCCGATGGGAGAAGCAGGGGAGCTGCCAGGTAAAAAGAAACCGGGCTTTGTGTTTTTAAAGGATAGCTTCCAGCATTGTTTTAACCTCGTTGTTTTTTAAAAGACTTTTATTTCTATTGGATTTTTAACCTCCACTCAGCACTTGTTTTTATGGTTTATTTATTTGAAGACTTGTGACTGCACTGCACTATTTATTTGAACACTGTTTCTTTTTGTTGTTCGTTTTAAATAAAGCACTTGCCACTTTTTGCACCATCCCCTTGCTCCAATGTTGTGCCTCACTGCCAGGCTCATCGGTAACATTACCGGCGGTGCAGGGTTCAAGGGCTCCTGGATAGACGATGGGAGCATGCAGTGAACTCGAATCGTCACAACCGGGCCAAGTCATACCAAGTCAGCCAACAACCTACATGGGATATGTAAGGTAGAAGGAATGCTCAGTATTGGACCAGTTCATGGTGTGGAGCAACGAGATGATCATTTCAGATGGCTCTTTGGTAAGGGTGGCATTTTCATGCAACATTCTTTTTTTCTTTTTTTATTGATTTTATTTGAAGATAAAGAAAACATTCCATACAATCAAGTCAAAGTTAACAATCCAGAATTCAACCCCCACCCAAAAGAAACAGAGGAGAGCCAACAGCAACAGCAAACCTTTACAAACAACAGAGAAGGGAGAATGTCCTTTTCCCCAATAAAAATGCTTATTCTATTTGTTTTTTAATCAGATGTTGCCATATTTTAAGAAAGTTTTGAACAGATCCTATAAGTGAGAATTTATTTTTTTCCAATTTCAAATAGTATAGAATATCAGTTACCCACTGAGTTATAACAGGTGGTTCTGTGATTCTTCTCCAGTTGAGAAAGATGAGTCTATATATTAGTAGTGTGGCATAGGCAATTACAATTAATGTGTCCTTTTCCACTTTGAGCGCATTTGGGATTACAACAGACACAACTGTTAGGAGTTATTGTGACACCGAGGCTGTCTGATAGCCATTCGATAGATTTTTGTCCAAAATGATGTTAATTTGGAGCACGTGCAAAACATGTGGCCCAGTGAGGCTGAAGCTAGATTGCAAGGTTCTCAGCATAAGCATAATTGTTCATAAGATGCAAAGACATTATCTATATACAATACTCCAAATCATTTAATCCTGGACGTTTTCCAAATATTAAATACTATGTAGATTTTAGAGGGTAGATAAAGGTGATTATTGTGTACAGGTACAACAGATAAAAGCTTTTCTGCCTTGAAGACCTTCCTGCATTGAATCCATATTTTGAATGATTGAAGTAAAATTGGATTACTCGCGATAATTTGTATTTACTGGGGCACAGAGCAGGGCATATAAACAAATACAGCAAGATTTTATTTCTATTTCAGACCAGGCTTGTTTATATTCATCAATTTGTGTCAATGTCCAGGTCTTTATAGCTTGTATATTTGCCACCCAGTAATATAATTGAAAGTTAGGTAGTGCCGTGCCTCCTTCTGCTTTAGGCTGTTTTAGTCACCCTTTGGAAACATGGATGTTTTCAACAGTGCAGTACAAAAAATGAGAGTTAATACCAAAAATGGTATTTTTATGTTACTTTATCACAGCAATATCTGAGAAAAAATTTTACTGTCACGTTTTCATGCAGAATGGAGAGAAAAAAGTTTGATATAATGCAAGCCAGTAGTGAGAAAATGCTGTACATTTATCCAACAATATGAAAAAAATTTCCATGGATTTGATCCAGTCATATGCTCAAAAGGTGCAAAATGCATTCTTTTTTGCCAAAATATTGTTAAATAGATACTTCTGGAAAAATCAGCACACATTCAAGAACTGTTGGGCGACAAATAAGGGGAAGAGGTAAATCCAATTCAAGGTCACATGTACAAAGTTTGTTTAATTTGTCTAAATTTTACAACATGTATGTTTAGTTAAAAACAGCAGGCACCTTTTAGATTGCAGGAAAAAGTTTGAAAGTGCCAAGGTATTTAGAGATGAGCATAACAGCAGAGTTTCATTTCCCATTTAATTTTGCAGTCTCAACACTAAATGAAAGAATATTTTTGGGGGGATCAAAGAGAAACTTTATGTATTTTTATTTTTTAAATGCCTATTCAAATTATTTTGTCTCTTGTTATCAGGATGTGGTTTATAATTAGACTTTTATATTATATTGCAGTACCTATTGCATGACAATTTAGTGTATCTTCGGTTGACAACTAAGAATGTATGGGTGTGTTTGCAAAAATCTACTATGCCACAAGTAACATTATTTAATATTCCTGAACTGATTTAAAATGCAAATGGATATGATGAGGCTGGGCAGTTACAAGCTAGTAACATCGACACTATAATGCCCTGCCAACAACCAAAATTTAGTTCCATCAAATTATGTATCGCCTGATTGTTAATACTATAGTTCCTTTCTTATATGTTTTAATAAAATGTACAAGTTAGCTGCTAATCACCATTGTTGATATTGTATATGGCTCAGGAACTTTGGAAAGAGGTATGTAATGTTGGCTTTTGTATTATAAGAAGGACCCATTCTTCTAATGCACATGTATGATGTCCACTTTAGGACATCATCCTTCCTCCAACAAAACTTCATACTTTACCTATACCTCTGAAAAATCACTGTTCACCATCTAAAAAAACATCTCTCCCCTGCAGCAAAACTCCTCTTTCCACCATCTAAAAAGCACTATCTTCCCTCCTGTCCCCAACTTCCTCCAAAATATCTCTCCTCCATCCTACTCCAGGAACAAAATATGAAAAACGTAATTAAGAGGCTTCAAAAAGCAGCGAGACAGCCATTAAGGTAGTTAACCTGCACAACCTTTTTACAACAGAGCCAAGCTCCTGTTAATCTTTATTGGACAGTGCATATTCTCTCTTTCTGTTTACATGGAAGACAATACACTTCAGACATTATCCCCCGTATGCATTTTCTTTGAAAGGTCCACCTGCTGCTGTTTCACATCATTAGAGTTTTGCTGGAGGAGACAGCTTTGTGAGAAGGTCTAAGGAAGGATGCAGTTTTGACAGATAAAGAATAGAGTGTTCCCTGAGGATGGAGAATGTCCTAAAATGGACCAGGTATGCATGGTGTAACTCACTACCTTCTTCTTAGAAACTCTCCATGGGAATGGCACAAGGAGCATTGCTAGGAGCTCTCCTCATCTCCTTTTACATTCATTCCTTAACACCTTTATCCCTTTTCATGTTTTTTCTTGTTCTGCGCATTCATCCTTCATACTTTCAAGTTTCACTTTCTGTCTCTGGATTTCAACTGACATCTCATGGATTAGGACCTTTTAATTTAACTCAACCTTTCCAAGTCTGATATCATATACAGTACCTGCCTTCTACAGTGTGTTTATCTGCATTGATCATTCTTTGAGCCTTGCTCTAGATAATGCCATCCTCTCACTTTCACCTGCTGTTCAGATTTTGGAGTTACCACAAGGGACTCCCATCTTTGTCTCTGTATCTTTTTTTTTCTCTCTGTTTCTTACACTTAATTGATCCATTTAATGTACTGATTTTCCAAACAGTTACTGTATCTCTTTCTTCACTACTTATGCCACACAACTTGTTCGTGTTCTAGGCTGGACTGAACTGTCTGACTTCCTGCTGCTCGGGCTCGCTGCAGGGCTATATGACTTCTCCAGCTAATGCCAAAAGCAGCTGCCCGCCTGAAGTATTATGTCTTCAGGCTACTGCACTTTCACTCTGCCCCAATGGTTCACCCTCACCACTGGTTTTCCATTGCTCTTTACATGGCTATGCTCCTCATTACCTCAAGTTCATTTTGTCCATTTTCTTGCTTGTCTGCTCCTCGTTGAAGCTCTCAATCTTCCAGGGTTGGTCTACTTACTGAGCAGATCTCTCCAGAGGCCTCATGCATAACGGCGTGCGAAGAATTAATAGCATAAGGACAAAAGTGGAAATGTGCGTATACACAAAGAAATCCAGATGCACAAATCTGTGCGTTCTGCAACTTCCACGTTCTTCCGCTCCATAAATCTCGGTCAGCATGAAAAGTAACACACGTGCACACGCCTGCTGCCCCACCCCGTCTCCTCCCAGAATTTTGTCTCTTTGAATATGCAAATCAATATAAATAGCCCTTAAGCTCAGTGTTCTGTGAAAAGGCAATGGCAAGAGCATGGGGGAAAATAGAAGAATTTCAGCGAATACCAAGTGAAGCCAAGGAAAAACGTCCTATTTTTTGGTTTAAACAGTGGTATAAACAACAAAAGGAAATTGATCGAATGACATAGAGCGTCTGAGAAACTCAAAAGCTCAAGTTCACAAAGTCGAATAATGCCCGAAATAAAAAAGAAGTTGTCAGATATCAAAGTTGCCGTGAAAAGGTGAGTTGTAGCCCACCATCTGAGTGTCATATGAAAGCTTATTAGGGTACGGAAAAAAGAAAAAAATAGGGACAGAGTGAGAAAAAAGCTTGAAATGTCAACTTTAATATCGAAATTTCCACTTTAATCATGTAGTTATTTTGTCATTAAAGTAGAACATCATAAACTTTAAATTGTTTAATTTACTAGTTTCTCAAATACCATCGTAACTAAAGTAGCACATTAAATGCTTTGTTTTGTATTTGACCTTCAATGTGCTCTTAAACCGGCTTTCTCTTCCTCTGACAGGACACAGAATCCATTACATTTGTGATATTACAGCTCTCTGAATAAATAAAATACTGAGATGTATACTTGATATAATTTTTATGATGACAGGAGTTAAAGCACGTTATTAAACATGGGAACACGGTGGTGCAGTGATACTGACGAGCTGGTGCCCTGTCCAGATACTGCTTCACACAAGATGCTTGCTGCACCGTGCACGACATTCGATGAAATAATTTATTGCAGCAGTACTGTCTCTTTCAAACGTACTGACCCCCAATTCCTGTCCTTCCTTTTCTTTCTCCAAGTAACCAATCGCCACACAATCAGCTCTGTAATAGATGTTAAGCCACCTGTAAGCTTAGAACGCCGATTCTTCAAAACTTTTAAGGAACATTGAAATATCTTTGTAGTACATGCTTATTTATTCTATCCATCTATCCTTCCAGTGTCACGCCAGGCCCAGCAAGAATACAGCGTGAGGCAGGAACAATGGTGCACCAGCTCCTTGCTAGCATTGTGACACCATGTCCTCACATGTTTAATTATTAACAATACAGATTATTTAATGATGTTATCATTTTATCTGTATAATGTAATAAACACATTTTAAAAATGATATCATCATCATATGTAAATACGCACTTTATAAAGTGGCTCAGGTTGTGCAATATTATAACTGTATCACAAGTTTACAGTGAGGTAATTGTACTAATAAGTACAAACAGTTCTACAAAGAGCACTTGATGGACTGATTGATTGCGTTTATAGTTCTTGAAATGAAACTGTTTCTGAACCGCGATGTCCCTACAGGAAAGGCTCTGAAGCGCTTGCTGTATGAGAGCAGTTCAATAGACAGCATGGCTGGGGCAGCGTGTGCTTGATGCTGTATACCGATAATTCTCTTTCCGATCAGATTGCACACTCAGATACAGTGGGATAAATAGTCTGAGTGGTGCATTGAGAAGAACAACGTTAAAGCAGCTATGGTATTTGGAATAGTTTGGCCATTCCGTGGACCATTATATTGTTACGGGTTAACTACAATCAGATGCCTTAAATTAATAAACAATATGTGGTTAATTTCAGTGTATATGATAAAGCCGCATCAGGGATGTGGATCTAAAAAAGAAAGGGAAACCACACTGGAACAAAAGTACTGCTTTGACGCTGGGTGCCGCCAGTTTGCAAAACAAACTGAGCGGAGAACTTGTGTACGCCAAGCATTTAGCTAGCGTGAAAATGTGCGTGGCTTTATGCCAAGTTTAGGTTTTATACATCGCAATTTGAGCGTGAAAACGGGAGTATGCAACATTTTTGTGCGTATGCACCGTTTATACATGAGGCCCCAGATGTGCTAAATAGATTATTTATTGTCATCTTTTGTTCCCAAGCTCTGCAATTAGCTTCCCCTCTCCTTCTGACGTCTGGCTTTATATAACATTTTTAACACCCACCTCATCATAGGACTCCTTGCAAGCACTTCAGTTTACAAGCACTCAGTTTAATTTTTAATTTCAAATAATTTGTTCTGGCATGAAATTTGCTCTTATTTAAAGGTTGATCCACTGTCCTCTAGTGCTACAATTTGTTCTTCTTTAATATTTTTTTCAGGGCTGAATAAGTTTTTTGGATTCCTGCTTAACCTTACCTGTGATTTTGAATGTCAAAGAATCCCATAGAATTGTTGCCTGAATGTCAGTCAGTCAGTCAGTCATCATCCAACCCGCTATATCCTAACACAGATTTTCAATTTCACCTGCCACCATTTTGTTTTGAGCCCATAGAATTCTAAAAGGCTTGACCCTGGAAGATGCGACACCTGCTTACTGTACACGTAAGCTGTCACATCTTTGACATCATACGACACATGCTCAACAATGTCCTGTATTTACAAACCTTTCTAGTGTGATTCTGTGAGCTTCCGAGATCTGCTGCAATGTGGAGATGACTTTGATTTCTGATTAGTGTTTTGGTGTCACAACTTTTACCTGCCTACCGACTCTGCAATTCCATCTCCCGGTTCTTTTAATGTTTTTGCTATTATGATCTGATACACTGTCAGAACATCCAGCTCTTGTGCTGTTCTCAGATTACTCTTTTTTTGAACTGTCTTTCCAGGCACTACAGGATAATGCATGTATCTTTATTTGTGTAAGGTATGACAGTGCCTAGTAAAGAAACAACTTGTTCACATAGAAAAAATGTACACATAATACACAGGACTCAAAGTAGTGGGATTTTGAAGTCAAAGTTAAAGTGAACTTTATTGTCATCTCAACCATATACATGTATACAGGTAGACAAAATTGCATTTTGACATTTCAACTCAGATTTGTCATGTACAGCTGAAGGGATGGGTATTAATACATAATGTGTGGTTGATTATGGTGGTGGTAGTACTGCAGTTTGTGTTGTTGCCTCACAGTTGAAGTGTCCATTCACTGTTTTTTCACGAATATGTATGCTCTTCCTGTGTCCTCCAATATCCCATAAAAATACAAGTCTGGCACCTTTAAATGTGCCTGTTATATTTAAGTATGAATGTGTGTATGAATATGTTTCATGATCAACTGGCCTCTTATTCAGAGTTGCTCCTACCTTTCTGTCATTGCTGTACAAACAGAATGTGGCATCCTATTCCCATGAATAAATGGTCTGTTCACAACAATTGCCTTTTTATATTCTAATTTGACACACATAAAAACTTTGGCAACTTGTGTTATTTTATTGTTGGTATGTTTTCACCCAAGTAGGATATCAGCAAGAGTGAAAGGGAAGGTCTACAGGACGGTAGTGAGACCAGCTATGTTATATGGGTTGGAGACGGTGGCACTGACCAGAAAGCAGGAGACAGAGCTGGAGGTGGCAGAGTTAAAGATGTTAAGATTTGCATTGGGCATGACGAGGATGAACAGGATTAAAAATGAGTACATTAGAGGGTCAGCTCAAGTTGGACGGTTGGGAGACAAAGTCAGAGAGGCGAGATTGCATTGGTTTGGACATGTGCAGAGGAGAGATGCTGGGTATATTTGGAGAAGGATGTTAAAGATAGAGCTGCCAGGCATGAGGAAAAGAGGAAGGCCTAAGAGAAAGTTCATGGATGTGGTGAGGGAGGACATGCAGGTGATGTGTGTAACAGAACAAGATGCAGAGGACAGAAAGATATGGAAGAAGATGATCCGCTGTGGCAACCCCTAATGGGAGCAGCCAAAAGAAAAAGAAGAAGAAGATTTATACTGCCATAAAGCATATGATTAAAATTTCTTTTACGTCAGTCTTTGAGTGTGTTCAATGAAACTGTAAAGAGGTCTGACCAAAGAGATCTGTCACTCACCCATCTGTGTCACCTTGATAAAAGGGCTTCCAAACTGCATCTGTTTTGTGCTTTGGCAGCTAAAACACTGCCTTAATGATTGAAACCAATTTAAAATGATGCCTTCCCACTCATTTACATGAAGATTTTAAATATTAAATAAGTGACTTGAAGTGGAAAAAGTCCTAAAGGTTTTGTTTTATATAAGAAAGAGGTTGCAATAGCATTTTAATTCACAAGGAAAGGAAATAATAACCACTGATGTACTAATGGCAAATTTTTCACAACTAGAAGCCAAACATATCAAGTGGAGTGAATGTGCAGACAGGAGACAATGTGGAAAAAATGATCATTAGGGCCTCATGGAAGGAGCCGTAGAAGACCGAAGAAGTGTCTGTAGCTCTTAACCTAGCCCTATAGCTCTTACCTTTCTACATGGCTTTGTATTATAGTAGCACAGGCAAAATGAGACTTAATAATAATACATTTTATTTATATAGCGCCTTACCCATGCTCAAGGCACTTACAGAATATAAGAAAGAATTGTACAAACCAAATAAATAAATAAAGAAGATTGAGACAGTAAATTCAGAGAAAGTCTAACAGACAACATAATTGATGGTCTAGCACACACTCACAGGTTACATGAGCATCTTGACAGAGAGGTAAACTGAGAGAAGGGGAATGAAGTCAAGTAGAGCTAAAAGCCTTCCTGTACAGATGAGTTTTGAGTTGCTTTTTAAAAGAATTCATGGAGTCAGCTGATCTAATTAATTTCAGTAGGTCATTCCAGAGTCTGGGTGCTATACAGCTGAAGGCCCTGTCACCCATGGAGTGTAGATTAGTGTGGGGCACAACAAGATTGCCAGAATCAGAGGACCTTAGTAGGCGGGCAGGCACATAGTGATGGAGAAGGTCACTGATGTAGTTTGGCGCAAGGTTATTTAAGGTTTTGTAGGTTATCAGTAGGATTTTATATTCGATTCTGTAAGACACAGGGAGCCAGTGAAGACGGAGCAAGATGGGTGTTTTGTGCTCGCTGCTGCTGGTTCGAGTAAGGACTCTTGTAGCTGAGTTTTAAATAAGCTGGAGCTGTGATACAAGATTAGAAGGGGCACCTGCCAGCAGCGAGTTACAATAATCAATGCGGGATGTGATAAAAGCATGGACAAGTTTCTCAGCATTAGAAAAGGAGAGGAAGGAGCGAACACGGGATATGTTACAGAGGTGAAAGTAAGAAAGTTTCTTGATGTGATTTATGTGGACGGAATAAGAGAGGGAGGAATCAAAAATTACACCAAGATTCTTTGCAGTAGAGGTTAGGTCTGATGAGATCACCTCCAAGATGGACTGGGAAGGATCTAATTTTATTAAGTTGCATTTTAGTCCCAATTTGCAACAGTTCAGTTTTGTTGCAATTTAATTTAAAGAGTTGTGCTCCATCCAGGTTTTAATTTCACTAGGGCAGGTTGTGAGCTGAGAAAGCTCTGATGAAGTTCCACTTTTAACATTGAAGTAGAGTTGAGTATCATCTGCATAAAAATGATAGCCCAGTCTATAGCTACAAATAATATGGCCAAGGGGAAGCATATAAATACAGAAGAGAAGAGGGCCAAGGACAGAGCCCTGTGGAGCTCCTTGTGTGACTGGCGCCGAGATGGATCTGCTGTTGCCAAGACTAACAAATCTTTGCCAATCAGTCAGATAGGACTTGAACCACTGGAGGGCTGTGCCAGAGATACCCTGTATGTTCTCCATTCTGGACAGTAGAATGTCATGTCTGAGAGTGTCAAATGCTGCACTGAGGTCTAATAGAATTAATATGCTGGTTTGTCCAGAGTCTGCTGCCATAAGCAAATAATTGGTTACACGTAGCAGAGCAGTTTCACAGCTCTGCCGCGCCCTGAAACCAGATTGAAAGGGTTCCCTCAAGTTATTAGTGGTTAAGTAATTGGTGAGCTGGAAGGCTACAACACGCTCAAGAGCTGTTGACAGGAAAGGTAAGTGGAAAATAGGCTGGAAATTGTTAAGATTGTCAGCATTAAGACCAGACTTTTTTAACATTGGGGTTACAGAAGCGATTTTAAAAGTGAGCGGCACAGAGCCAATGTCAAAGGATGAGTTTATTATTGTTGTAACAGTGGGGATTATGGCATGAAGGCAGGATTTAAGCAGTGTGGTGGGAATGGGGTCCAGTACACAAGTAGTCGGCCTCATCTTACAAAGCAGGTTATTAACAAACGCAGATGTGACTGGTGATAACTTAGAGAAGGAGCTGGATGGAGTGGGAAAACAGGGAGAGATATAGACAGATGATGTATTTATGTTAGTTGAATTATTTAGATCTTTAATTTTGTTACAGAAAAAGTGAAGGAATTCCTCACAGACTTCAGTAGACGAGGTAGTTGGGCCAGATGCGGGTTTGAGTAGTTTATTAACTACAGAAAACAAAACCCTTGGATTATTGTGGCCACTTTCTATTATTATGCCATAGTGGGTGTTCTTAGCAGCAGTTAGTGCTTCTCTGTAAGCTCTTTAGTGGTCAGAGAAAGCCTGGATGTGCACGGTGAGGCCAGCCTTACATGACATTCTCTCAAGGCATCGGCCAGCTGCTTTCATAGATCGCAATTCTGAATTATACCAAGGAGCTGAACATTTAAAGGAAACCTCCTTATGTTTTAAGGGAGCTGTTTTATCTAATGCTGAATGAAGGACTGAGTTATAGTGGTCAGCAAGACTATCTAGTGTTGATGGAATAGGTGCAGACAGTAAAAGATCAGAAATGGATCCAGAAAGGATAGAGGGGCAGATATTTTTAAGGTTTCTGTAAGAAATTTGTCATTTACAGGTAAGAGGAGGGAAAGGCAGTAAGACAGTGAAAAATACTGCTTTATGGTCAGAGAGTCCCAAATCAGTGCAGTAAATGTTGGCAACAGATAGTCCAGAAGTGCAGATCAGATCCAGTATATGACCACCAGAATGGGTGGGAAAATCAACATGTTGTGTCAAGTCAAAACAGTCCAGTAAGGATAGGAATTCATTTCTCAGTTTAGATGTAGTAGTGTCAATATGGATGTTGAAATCACTGAGAAGGATAATTGTCTGAGAATAAGAGCTTAGGTGGGTTAAAAGTTCAATCAGATCAGATAAGAAGGATGCATTGTATTTTGGGGGACGATAAAGAACAATGAGTGAGACAGGACCTGATTCCGTTATTAGTTTAAGAGCCAGGCACTCAAAAGACAGTGGACAGTCAATTGGGATTCTTTTGATGTTTAAGTCTGTTCTGATAATTACTGCTAGCCCACCTCCTTGTTTAGATGTGCGAGGTTTTGTATGGAAAGTGAAACCAGGTGGAGTCGCCTCCGTGAGAGACATAAATTCGTTCGGTTTTGCCAAGTCTCCATTAGACACAGTATATCAATTTTTTTTGTCAGTGATGAGTTCTGACAGCACGAATTCTTTGCCATTAGGAGATCTCGAGTTAAACAGTGCAATATTAGTTAATGAGGCTTCTTTTTGGACAGAGCTGTGATCAGGGTTTATTTCCACATAATGTAAATTAGGCACACTGACACTTCTATTTCCAGGGCCATGAGCAGGACGGCCTATTCCTGAGCAAATGCTGCCAGTTGTCTTTTCATTCGCAGCCTGGCGGTGGTGGCGACCTGACCCGCAATGTATCTTTTAGGATGTTCCAGTCAGACCATTTACTCTGGACAAACTGTTTAATAAGAAGGAGTTGGTCATGAGAGAATTTTAGCATGATACTGGGCAATACTTATCTGAAAAGCAGTGGAGAAGCAGCACAGCACAGCGGAACCGGTAGGAGAGGCGGGTGTGGTAGCATAGATGAGATGAGTGGCGATAGCAAAGCAGCAGAAAGCATAGCAGGAGGAGGTAGCAGGATTTGGAGGTTCCAATACACAGCCACAAACAGTAACGCTTGGTAATTTCAGGCATGATTGCCCCGGAGCCATAAGCCATGTTAGTATGAGCATCAGATCAGCTCCCAGTCGTAGAGTATTGTAAGATTAAATGGGAGCAGATCAGCATAGCGAATATAATCACAGAGACAGATCATTCCGAGGTCCTAGATCGCCAGGTACAAAGAAATGTTCATAGGTCTCGTCCCGCAATCCACAGACTCAGCTGATCCCAGTCAAAGTAGAGTCCATAAAATCTGTAAATATTAAGCCAAATCCATGCAATTCAAGTCGGCTGTATCTACGAACTATACGTACAATAAAAGTAATAAAACAACTGTGAGAAATTGTAGAATTGAGGCAAATTTTGCGAAAGTGTTGTTAACAGGGAGGAGCGGCAGCAACTTGCATGCGCCAGCGTCCCCTCACCTGCAGAGCTCTAAATAATGCAACTGGTTAAAGAAACCAATATGTGATTTTTATTTTTTTATTTACATATTTAATTCAGCAATTGTGCTTCATTTATTATATTACTTTAAACTCATTTTATGTATTTTTTTACACTTTTGCAATATTGGGGATTCAATAAGGAGCAAGACATTCATTCAGGTAGTTCAAGTTTATTCATTTTACTTCAGTGATTGACTCTTCATTTGTCACCTTGTTTAGCTATCTGTTAAATTTTGCAGGTAACTAGTGCTGGGCGGTATACTGGTTCATATCAAAAACCGGTTTTTATTTTTGTTATGATATGGAATTTTCTTATACCACAACACTGGTTTAAATTGCCTAAACAACGTTCGGAACGTGGCACAGCGGGAAACTGTTTAAGGTGGGACCTTTTTCACTGCTACACCGGTAAACACGTATGCAATGGAGTACATGTGGTAGTGTAGGTATTGCGCGGTGAAAATGGACAGAGAACATTCTGAAACTGAAGCCGTAGCAGACGATAAAGTTGAACATAATGACACAGAAGAACTTCTGTTGAAAAAAAAGGAGTCACATCCGTTGCCTGGAGATACTTTGGTTTTGAAAGGTCGGATGTGGACCATTATGTTCAAATCTGTGAATACTGTTTCTATACTACTAGATAATACTGCAAGCCAAGTTGTACTTTTTTTTTTTTCCAATACTGTGTAATGTACCTGGGTACTGTGTAATAGTGTGACATCATGTTGACTTTATTCTCGACATTTCTACTTTATTCTCACCGTTTATATCGAGATTAAAGTCGACATGTTGACTTTATTCTCGTAATTCGTCATTAAAGTAGAACATCGTAAACTAAACTCAATCGCAAAATGAATATTTAATTTACTAGATTTCTCAAACCCCGTCATAAGTTATGTAGCACATTAAATGCTTTGTGTTAAGTGTTCCCCGAGCCATTTTAAATTGGTAAGTGCTTCTTAAACTGACTTCCTCTTGTACTGAGAAGGCGTTGGCAGCGATCGCCACACAAAATACATTCACTTCATGATATTCCTGCTCCCTGAACATTTAGAATGCTAAGATAAATACATTTTCATGATGAAATGCATTAAAGCATGTATTAATCATGTGAGGGCATGGTGGCATGGAGGTTGCACTGCTGCCTTGCAGCAAGGGGGGTTTCGGGTGTACCCTGCCTTGAATTTGCATGTTTTTCTGGTGGGTTTACTCGGCGTGCTTCAGTTTCCTTTCAAAGTCATGCAGGATGTGGGGTTTTGTAATGCTAAATTGACCCTGCTAATGTGTATGTGTGTTGCTCGTATTCACCCTGTGATGAGCTGGCATCATGTTCAGGATTTGCTCCTGCCTCGCGCACAATGCTTGCTGGGATGGGCGCAACTCTGAATGGTTGGCATAATTAAACATGAATAACGAAGATTTTTTTAAAGTTCTGAATGCTCCATGGTCTAAGTTTATAACTAGTTTTAATTTCACAAAGACGTTTATCATGTGGTGATTGGTTATGTGGAGAAAGAAAAAGGAAAGATAGGAGCTGAGGGTTTGGTACATCAGATTGAGATAGCATGCATGCAATAAAGAAAGCCCACTCAGAAGAACATCTATTGAATTCTGTGTTTGTGTCTCCGACCACCAGATCACAAACCCAACATTTACACAATATTTAAGTTAAACCTGTGCAATACCCATTCATACATCCAGTTTTTTGGAGCCTCATCACACCTGCCATAAAGTTCTCTACAATGAACATACACCTGGGGACCCCTTACTGCGAGGGAGCAGCACTACCACCACACTACCATGCATGTTTATGCTTTAATGCATTTCATACTGAAAATGATATCAAGTATATATCTTAGCATTCTACATTTTCAGAGAGCAGGAATATCATGAAGTGAATGGATTCTGTGTGGCGATCGCTGCCTGCGCCTCCTCTTATTAAGTGCGTAGCGATTAACAACTGGGTCAGGGAACACAACACAAAGCATTTAATGTGCTACACTAAATTATGACGGGGTTTGAGAAAATCTAGTAAATTAAACATTGATTTTAGGATGAAGTTTAGTTTATGACATTCTACTTTAATTATAAAATAAACTATGAGAATAAAGTGGAAATGTTGACTTTAATCTTGACATAAGCGTCAAGGTTAAAGTGGAAATGTTGAGAATAAAGTTAACATATCGACTTTATTCTCGACATACTGTATAGTTCTTTTTTTCTTCCCTGTGTCCGTATTTTTTTTCTTCACTGTGGTCCTAATATGATTCCGTAGGGCTATACCACAAATAGCATTATAAATGCAAGTTGCAGTTTTATTATTTAGATTGAAGCAAGGTCCATATTAATGAAATTTTCCTAAATGATGGTTCAATTGGTAAAGATGTCATCTTCAAGTTGCACTTGTTACTGGAAGTTGCACTATTATTTATTTTATTGTTATTATTTATTAGTTTACTGTAAATATTATGCAGTTTAATGATGGCAAAGTTGTTTAAAAAGTCACTTTAACGTTTCAGTGGACAGAGATTGTTAACATTAACAGAAAGTGTAGTTGGTTTACAAAAAATATTTACTATTTTTACATGTTCAGTGCAATACAACTTTTGACAAGCACCTCTGGATATTTTACTAAGTCTAAATGCCTCCTTTAATGGTTGAAAATATGTTGTCAAAATGTTATCTTGTTTGCAAAATTTGTTCAATAAAAAGGTTTTATATTTTGACTGCATCTGTCATGCAGTGTGATTCCTTCTCTTCATTGGTGCCTCATTAGTGCCACCCCCTTGAAAACTATCACTTTATTGGGGTCATGCAAACCTGTATTAATACTTTTGTGCACATTTAAAAGTTTTTTTTGTACAATGTACAATTCTCATGACAGTGGAATTGGTTATTCTTAGCCAGTCTACTGCAGTAATTGCAGTGGAAAAGTTGGTTAACATCCACTCATGCATGTGAAAAAAATACCACCGAATATCGTGAAACGGGTATAATTTTGAAAAATACCATGATATAGAATTGTTGTCATACCGCCCAGCACTACAAGTGAACAAGTGAAACAAAGCAGGGGCAGAATACACACACACAAAAAAAAAATGATACAAGTCAGAAAAAAAAGTTCAGGCGCCAAAGTTCAAATGATTCCTCACTACCAACTATGTGTACATTCCTGCCATTTATGAATGGAGATTAAAGATGATTAACAGGTAGGAACTAGAGGGTACATACAACAGGAAAGCCTGAGGTGAGGCCATGCGTGGAAGTCTCTATGGATTCTTCTTCCCCCTACCTTTTAATAGCAATGACATTTTAGATTAATAAGTGACATTGTTTAATGAGTAGAATGACAAAACACAGATGGGCAAGCAAATACAGTTATGAAAATTAATTAAAATGTCTGTTATTTAAAGTTAGAATTTAAAGAGGACAATTCTGTAATAGCTGATGATGAATCATGATTCATGATAGTTTGTTACATTTAAAGAACTTAGCCCGCCAAGCCCTGAACCCATGAATTTACTGGGTTGCTCAAAAGCGACCTCCAATCTCAAATGATGAGCAAAGTAATAATACAAAGGAAAAACAAAGGAATAATAAGAAGGAGAAAAAATTACAAAAGGTAGAATGTTAAAACAACGAAAGCTATGACTTCAGGCCCAACTAAACAACCAAAGGTACACTAGCTGTTCAATGGGTGCAGTGCCTTAGACCCCCCCCACACGTCACCTTGTCTATGCAGTGGTGTCCACATTGATAAATGAATATATTGATTCTGAACTTCTTAGCAGTGCCCTCTTTCCATAAGCTTTTGGTGCAGCTGTTTACTTAAATTATAAACTGGCAAATAATGAATATATTACAGTAAAGTAAAACAACCACAAAAGTAAAGAAACAAATGAAACATTATAGATTGTTTACCAATTTAATGAATCTATCCATTCATCCGTTTTCCCAATTGATTTCTCATTCAGGGAAGCAGAAAATCAATTTATAATTTTAGCCCAAAAGACTTTAAATAATGATACGTTTGCTCAGAAGCACCTTCTACTGGTCACCCTGAGGGTGTCCATGTATGAGTTTCTATGAGCAATTTATAAAAACACGTTTTAAGAAAATGTCCTTTGAAAAATAGTAACTTCAGACAACTCTATTGACATTCCTTCCAGCCATTCTTTGCTGAATCCACTTAATGTATTTTAAAATTTTAAATGATGTGCTTTGAGAAACAAAAAATGTCTGATATATACATATACATATATATTTTTTAAACGGTTTTCATCCTTTGTGGATTTTTTCCAAGGAGTTCAAACATTCAGTAAATGAAAAAACAAATATAATCTTAATTTTATTTAGACTACAGGTGAAAAGTTTTAGAACACTTCAGTTTTTGTTTAATGTCTTAATGTTTCATGAAATCAACAAATAAAACAATGGAAAATAAAAAAAATAAGCTAAGGAATCATTAAGTTTACAAAATTTTATTCACAGTTTTTATTAATCAAAGTAGCCACCTTTTGCTGATATAACAGCCAAACTGTGGTAACCCTTCTGATTCAGAATGCCACTTTGTGCAAGTTACCAACTCTGCCTCCAGCAAAAGAATCCCAGACCATCATACTTCCTCCTCTGTGTTTGACAGTTGGTGTCACACACTGATTAATCATCTCTTCACTAACTCAACAGTGTACAAACACCCTGAGTGATGAACAGAATATTTCAAATTTTCATTCATCAGTCCAGTCTGTAGTTGTCCACAGCCGATATTTCAAGGCCCTATTTTGTCCTTTATGGAATGGCTTCCTTACTGCCAATCACCCTGTTAAACCTGCAGCACAAAGTGTCCTCTTCACAGTAGAAACTGAGACCACTGTTAAGCTGTGCTTGAAGCTGTTGTTCCGTAAGGTGCCAATCACGCAAGCTGGTGGCCCTGAGAAACGTCTGCTAGATTTCTTCCAATCAGAGTTTCATCTAGTTTCCAGTTTGCATTGGATTGTGTAGGTCACTGTACTCACTGATGTTTTTTGCAAATTCTCTAAATAAAAGACCTACACTTCTAAGGGTAATAATCTCATTTAATTTCTTTATTGCTGTTTTCTTGTAATATTGTGCTAGTAGTACTTCAGAGGTTTAGTAACACAGTCTGTTCTAACTCTGCTTTAAGACAGATAGAGGGTTTTTAAGTAATCAACAGAAGTCGGGACACCTGTGCAAATTGTTTGTTTCAACTTGGAAGGCTTAATTTACTTTAATTGCTGCAGACCATCTGTAGGTAGTAACCTATTAGTTGTTCCCTGAAGATGACCGATTTGTAATATTCTGAAATTTCCCTATCTTTCAGGTTTTGCTAACCTAAACTTTAAATTTTAAATTCTTCAGCACCATCCAACCTTTGCTCCTTAGGGACAAGCTGACAGAGATGGGAGTAGATTCATACCTGGTGGCATGGATCGTGGACTATCTTACAGACAGACCTCAGTATGTGCGTCTCGGGAACTGCAGGTCTGATATTGTGGTCAGTAACACAGGAGCACCGCAGGGGACTGTACTTTCTCCGGTCCTGTTCAGCCTATATACATTAGACTTCCAATACTACTCGGAGTCCTGCCACGTGCAAAAGTTTGCTGACGACACTGCTATCGGGGCTGCGTCAGGAGTGGGCAGAAGGAGGAGTATAGGAACTTTATCAAAAACTTTGTTAAATCGTGCGACTCAAACCACTTACACCTGAATACCAGCAAAACCAAGGAGCTGGTGGTGGATTTTAGGAGACCCAGGCACCTCCTGGACACCGTGATCATCAGAGGTGACTGTGTGCAGAGGGTGCAGACCTATAAATACCCGGGAGTGCAGCTGGATGATAAATTGGACTGGACTGCCAATACTGATGCTCTGTGCAAGAGAGCACACTTCTCGATGGTCCGGGATTTTCCGGGTGATTTTCTATGTAATAAACTTAATAAGTTATAGTGTAATGAAACTTGCATAATTAGATCTGGACCACCCTATAGACTTATGGAATAAACTACCAAGAAGTGTGCTAGAGTGCAAAGGCATGTGCATCTTCAACAATAATATAACTTTTTTTTGATAAAGCGTCTTTCCCATGCCCAAAGTGCACTTTAGAACTACACTCTATGTTGTTTTGGAGGAATGAAGTGGCTAGGACTATTGAGTTTGTTGGTTGAATGACCAGTTCTCATCAAAACTGTTGAATATTCTTCCTCTAATAATATAGTCAAAGTAGCAGCGGTTCCAGACTAAGCAATATGTGGTAGACACAGTTATACAACACCAGTACGAACAACTTCACCAGCAACTCTAACAGAAGTTAATTATGTTAAAGTAATGAGTCCCTGCATTTGCCTAAAAGCAGAGATCGATTGAGCATCCCTAGTAAATGCAGGTACATTATTCTTAAGTCCTGTTGCTAACTGCTCTGCTTCCTGCAGTTCTTTTATTTGTGTTAGGAATTTTAAGAAGCCCAACATTTTGTAATCACAATATCAGCTTTAATGCGTAGATACTAATACCTTCTGGAGGGAATAATGCGTGTCTTTAGATGCCAAATGAGGCATGATTTGAAAATTGCAACTTACTGTCACTAGGAGCCAATGAAGAAAGTATTCAAGCAGTCTATTATGGAATGGTCTTTCTAGTGAAAGACGTTAATATACAGGAAAACTCAAAGTGCTTTATGAAGAAATGTTTATACTCTGATTGCATATGCTTATTCCTATAAATAACAAGGAATGTTTAAGAAGCAGGGGATACAAGCAAAGATGATCTGAACTGATGGGTTTCATATGCACATTTAGCTTATCTGAATAGACTTGACCTCACCTGCTCTTATTTTAGGAACCCCTGCAGGTCTTCAGCAGTCTGCCTAGGAGATATGAGAAATAAAACTTAACTGTATTATTAATATCTAATGCGCCTCCTATGACACCCATATGACCCTAGCTGTCCCTTATTTCACTATCCTCTGTGACAAGCTCCTAGCCCCTTTAGAGCTGAATGTCGATAACAGTCAGGAAATGCTTTAAATAACGCTGCTGTTTCAGATGCTGCTAAGTCTTAACAAAGAATGAATCATCTGGCTTTCTAAGCTATTGCTATTTTATTATTTTCTTGTGTCTGTATCCAATAGTAGGCTTTATAAATTTACAAACATACAACAGCAGAGGAGGGGCATTTGTGTAGGCGATGTCACAGTGAGGTTGTATTTCTTTCATTTTAGCTTTTGGTAATTAGTTTTAAGGTAATAATTTGTTTTCCCACTCTTCATTGTGATGGCAGACAATGGTAGCTCAAAGGTCTTTGGCTGAACCCTTTTCATTTCTATAGCACTGCCGGCTTAGTGCTGATTGGAAGACCCATTGACAGATAGATCCAACGAGCTTAACAAGTGCAAAGCATTTGTGAGAGCCATAATATTTATGAAATAACATTTCACTTTTTTTTTTTTTTGCTTCTTATGTCTTGCATCTGCAAACAGCCCCAAAGGGGTCAGAGAGTTCAGCAAAAATCCTGCAAGCCTTTCCTGAACAAATAACAGAAAGTGACCCCTGGCCCTCTCTTTGCATAAGAATTGACATCAGTATTCAGGAGTCACCACAGCGGCAACTGGGACTACGCAAATGCTAGCTCCTGATTTAAAACTCCGGATTTTTTAATGAACCCGGAAAAAAGAGGGGACTCTGGGCTCATCTGCATTACAGATCAGGCTGCTCTGAGAAAATCAACCATCCATAATTCATTACATGTTTCCCGTGGAGCTTGGAGACAGCAGTGATCCTAGCAACAGAGTCATAGCAACAGCAGCTACCCCAGCACCCCCCACATCAGCCAATGATGTACCAGTGTCTCTGATCTGATTCAGCCAATTGGGAAGCTAGAACAATTTAATTTTTTTTCTTCTTCAGCACAACTGGCTAGACAAGCTTGTCAGCTCCTAGTGAACTGCTTTTAAACCCAGTGCTGAGGACAAATTAATGCAGGTACTTAAAAGATTTTTTCACACCTTGTGCTAAATGTCCACATTTCAGTAAAAGACGTGATTAAAAATAGGCAGCCTTGGCACTTAGTGCTTAATAGAGGCTTAATGTGTCTAAAATGCAATCTTTTGGATGTATTATTAAAAAGTGGTAAATGCAATAGCCACCCATTCATTTTCCGAATCTTGTTTATGAGGGGCTGCAGCCTATACTGGCAGAATTGGACAGAAAGAACCAAACCTGGACAGGATAACATTACGTATGTCATGATATTAATGTGCACAATATGTTCAAACCCACTCACTCGTGCAAATTTAAAGATGTCTGTGTAACATGCAAGTCTGTGGGATATGGAATTAATTATTTGGAAAAACACATGGACATAAAGACAATGTGTGGTCTCGACACAGACAGTGCCTAGATTGGGAATTAATATTAGAGCCCTGAAATTGTGAGGCAGCACTGCAATCTACTGAGCCACCATGCCCCTTTCTTTGAACAATATAAAATGCAAATAAAAATATAAACTCACTGTCCACCACCTTGTAAATGAAATACAGAATAAATAAGTAGTGGGGATCATCCAGAAAAACAGTTTTATTTTCTCATTATGAAATCTCAAGATGGTGCTGTATGCCACTGTCACCTAGCCAAAGCATTCCACAGCCTTCACATGAAATGCAAGGGCACCTGCTGTCATTGTCATGTCTGTGTATGTTTAAGAAATAAGGACTTAGACTCTCTACATCCCAGGACTAATAGTAGTATAATGAATGATGCAATTTTTACTCCGCTTGAGTCGGAATCTTGTGTCTATGAAAGCTATTTGGACCACCTTAAGCCATCTGTGCTCAGTTTTTAACTACAAGATATTGTTCAATGCTTTTATAAACTTGTATTTTATGTATACTGTTATTTTTGAAAATGACTCATTGTTACAAAAATATGTCATAGATAAAAATATATCTGTGGTAAATCAACAAAAATTTAAAATACTTAATCTTTCAAAATAGTTAACTAAGTTCCCACAAGCACTTCAGTGTGCATCATATGTACATTTTCAAACTTGTTTTATGCTAGAAAGGTTGACAGATATTACCCCTTATGATAGCTGAAACATGTAATCTTCTAAGACTTTCATCATATGTAGATAATGCTGAATTATTTTATGACATTTTAATACAGGAGAATGCCCAGATGGAGCTGGACAGTCTTTTGGACCTGGAACTTCTTGAGGTTTACTTTCTCTATCATCCTCACCAGCTGGAGGATCATCTGGCCATCTGACAAAAGCATATTTTACCAAATTGGACATTGACTTTTATCACTTTAATAATGACAGGCTTGCAAGCTAGGGATTCTTCCATTTTATGTTTTTTATAATTAAAAATTATTTTAATTATGAAAAAGCTCTTTCAGCTACATGTATGTGTGCAATTGTGCAATACAAATAAATGCTGTTGTTTTTGTTAAATAATTAAGACAGAGACAGTCATTTTTTTTACCTTAGCTCTAATTCTCACATTGTGCTCAGTTCCTCTTTCTCATTTCATAATGAACATGAAACTTTGGACCAATGGTACCTCTTGAATGCCCGAAGAACTTAGTGAAATATCCTGTTTTTGTATGAGTTTATATCTATCTAGCTACATATAGTCAGTTATCTTGAGCAGGTGATCCAGTCCTCTGCTTGCTTTATTCTGAGGTGTCCCTTAGTGTCTTGTGAAGGCAGCTTCATGTCTATACAGTCTGACATATGGGTCATCAGCGTTAGCATAAGCTCTGCTCATGTGCTGATGATACACAACCTGCACATAAGCCACTGAGAAATTTCCAAACAATCTCCTTTAATGCCATCATTGCATTGATGTCTCTTAAAGGATACATTCAGTGTTTTTCAAGACAGTTATTTCTTCACAGTCATTGCATATATTAATTTCCCACGTGAAATTGTGTTCTAAAGTGAAGAACATTTTAAATGTAAAAAATGACTACCACTATTGCTTTTTATAATGTGTGCTAGGGTCCCATTCTGAAAAAAGGTTTAAAACGTACGGAACACATCCATTTCTCAAGTCAAAAACATCACTGGGTACTGATTTACATCTTGACATTACACACATATTACAAAGCAGCATATTAATGTCATTTTAAGAAGAAAAAAGCAGAAAGCAAAACATTATTATGAAACTCTGGCATTTTCAAAAGACTGAGCACTTCATTTCATTGCTTGTCTTCCTCCACGGCAATGTGCAGACCCAGCAGTGTGGATTCACTTGGAAAGTCATTTCAGAGTGCCGTTACTGACACTGAACATTGATGACCTGATGTGAATTGCTGTCTCTGTGCTGTAAAAACCTGAAATAGTAACTGAAAAAAAACACACTTGTATTCTTTCACTATACGGAAGCTTAATTATTAATTTTAGCAAAGATATTGCCTGTTGCCACCAGATTGTGGATACTTTGGTGAAATAGAATACTTAGCACTAATGTGATTTACAATCAAGGGACAAAAACTGAACAGACATTATAGACATACAACCATCCACCTTTCTAACCTGCTTATCCAGGGCAGAGTCCCTAGGAAGTTGGAGCCTATTCCAGCAAGCATTGGCATAAAACAGGAACAATCTCTAGACAGAGCCTGAGTCCATCACAAGGTAAACACACACACACCCACACTCTGTAGGGCCTTTTAAGAATACCAATATTTATATTTAATTAGGTTCAAGTTTAGAAAGTTAAACACAGATGTTTTGACATAGCCAGAGTAGTACAGTAGATTTGCCTTTCTTGCCACACATACCAGTGTCTGCTTTGCATTTGCACGTTCTCCCCATATTTTCATGGACTGATTGGTATCAGTGAATGTCAATGAATTTACTCACTCAAAAGCGTTGCTCTCAGTTCTTTTATAATGGGCTCTGCCGCTTCAATCTCCTCTTTTGTACACTTTGCCTTTATCATTTTCTGAGTATTTTTTATCATGCGTGCACACAACATACCATAAAAGTGCAGATGACTTGGGTCTTTCAAAAATTAAGAGTATTTAAAATACAGTATAATGCAGTGTATTCAGTTCGGTTCAGATTTATTGTGATTTGTGCAAAGTAAAACGAAACTCACATGCGCTCTTTGCACTATGTTGACACTCGGCATCAGTCTCACACTGTAGGCTGTGTAAAATAACACAGAATGTAATAGGAAAAAAAGTAGGCGTCATTTAGGAAAAGTAATCATATGATCTGAGTTTGCATTTCTCTGTTATTACAAGTCATGGGAGGCCATGTCCACTGACGAAACACATTTGTATAAGCAAAAGTAGGATATTGCTGCTGTGAATAGACAAGTGAGCAAGAAATGTATCCTACCTCAAGAAAATAGTACCAAGAATCTGTGATAAAATATATTATTTCACAAATGAAAACAGCAATGAGATATCCAGCTCATCGATAGATGTCTGAATACTTGTCACTGAAACTTGGATCTTAATAACATACTCCACCAATCACAAGCCAGGCAAGGCCTCAAAGGCATGGTCAACAGGTCTTGTGAGCTTTTAAAGTAACAATATAGCTGCAACTAGAAAATCCTTCCATAACCCATAAAACATTACTAGAGACAAGAAGAAATGGTACTTCTCCTCTTCAGATTCCTTTAATACTTCCCTTTGGGATTCATGGAGCTTTCCTATAAATAGCAGTAGTAGTAGTAGTATCATAGGATTATACAACATTCAAAATTCTGCTACCAAAGTCCTGATTTAGACCCAATGTAAACACTTTGCCTCAAGTGACTTTCCGTGTCATACAAAAGCAAAAGTAAAACTCTCTACTAATAGACTCATTTCTAAATTCCAACATGCTAGGTTTGTTACATACAGTAGCAACTGAGTCTCCTGGTGACCATCTTCTCACTATTCCAAAACCTTGCTGAAGCGCAAAATGACCCATTCATTGAAACATGTTTGAAAATGAATGAATGAATGAATGAATGAATGAATGAATGAATGAATGTAAATATTTAGAAAATTATAAAAATTGTGACAAAAATGGGCAATTCATCTCAACAAGCTCATCTATTCTGTCTGCCTACATTGTCTAAAAGTTGAGACTCAATGGTTCCTAAAGGTCAGCTCTCCACCACAATACTTGGTAATTTATTCTATGTGTATATTGAACTTTTGTGTGAATAAAAACTTTCTAACCAAGTCTGTCAATGTGTAGTTGTTAAAGAATTTATTTTAATTTTAAGAGCTGGGATCAAACTGCACTAGTACCTTTCATACTTTTAAACACTTAGGTAATTTTACTTCTTAAGCTCCGTTTGCTTAATACTGTCATTAAATAATGTAATAAGTTTTAGAGTGTTGTAACAAAGCATACACAGGAAAATTAAACCTATTAAATCCAGTTTTAGTAACTAAATTGCAAACTCGGCAAAGTATTAAAGACATAAACTAGGACAAAATTTTAGGTAGGAAGACAGATGAGGAGGAATATGGTAGATTTAAAGGTATGTTTTATATGAAGAACCTTAAATATAGAACCAGTGGGGAATGTAAAAGAAGAGGTCAGTAGATTAGTTAGGAGATTCCTATCAATGAACTCCCAACCATCATAGGTGGACTGTACTGTAAAGCCTCAAGTAAAGGACATGGCAGAGACAGAATTGAGTCTGAGAATAGGAGCTACTCGGTTTAAAGTTTACATTTTTAATCTGTATTGATCTGTTATAAAATCAGTCTGTCATTTTCTAACCCCCTTAGACCTGAACAGGGCTGTGGGGGTCTGCTGGGGCCTATCCCAGGTAAAATAGCATGCAAGGCCCTGGACAGGGTACCAGTCCATCACTGGGTGAACACACACACACCCAACTACAAACTAGGGCCAATTTGAACTGTGGAAGAAAACCAGAATACCCAGAGAAAATCACACAGACACAGGGAGAACATGCAAACACCACACAGGGAGGACCCAGGGCGCGAACACCAGCTCCTTAGTGCAAGGCAGCAGTGCTAACACTCTGCCACTGGGCTGCCCTCTGTTAGAAAATGTGCCATTAAATTTGACTTTTTTTTTCTTCCTCTTTTATTTAGTTTATTTCCCATATTTTGCAAGGCATAACTTTTTAATAACCATTTTTTGTCTGCATTAAATGTGTTTGTATTCAAAAGCATGAATAATGAACTCTTGATTGATTTCTAAAGTATTTTGTTAAAGTTCTCACTTGAAACAATAACATAACATTGCCTATGATTTATGATATATTAGAAATAGCTTCAGTTGTTCATTATTTTTTTGATTTTTGCTTTATTTGTTTGTAGTTTGTTAAATGTTTTCAGATAGTGTGCTCTGTGACATAAAGATTTATTGATTTATTAATGAAATCCACCATAAAGAGCCATACGAAGATACTTTACCATTTGTTATCATGACATTTAAAGCAGGTATTCTCATTAATTTTGATAGGAGAGGAATCTGTTCCATGGACTTTGTGACTTGTAGGTTTCACTACAGCACTCCTTTCCAAATTGAATATTTTAATTACTGTGATGTGAAATTACTTTCAGGCAGGACAAATTTAGTCAAAAAGTAACCTTCCCAATGTCCCATTGCTGACACAACTTTCCTCATAACCTCTTAAAAGTTACTATTACATCCTCATCACAAGACCCCAAACTCTGCTGTGGTACTCTCTTTATGTGAAAGGCACAGTAAAATAATGACTGCTACCAGTGCTTCTAAATCTTTAAAAAGATTGAGAACATTTGTTATTTTTCCCCTTTGATTTTTCTGTGTTGTTGATATGTAGATGAAAATTTTGGAACTCATAAAAAAAAAAATCATAATTTAAAAGTCTTTACTGCTTGCAAAATCACCTCTACGTTCAATGCAGTGCAACTTTATGGCAAGTGTGTTTAGGCTGAAAGAGGTTTGATGTACAGTATGAATGGGTATATCAGTTACATCCCACTTGTTTTAATTTAAATGATATTTAAGTGCTGGGTTTGTGAGGTTGATATTTGGAGACAAAGACACAGAATTCAATGGATATTCTTCTTAGTAGACTTCCTTTATTGCAGCCATGCCATCTCTATCAACACATATCAATCACCAGGGGCCTCATGTATAAACGGTGCGTATGCACAGAAATGTTGCGTACGAACATTTCCACGTTCAAATCGCGATGTATAAAACCTAAATTTGGCATAAAGCCACGCACATTTCCACGGTACCTCACACCCTGTCGTACGAAAGTTCTCCATTCGGTTTTGCAGACTGGCGGCACCCAGCATCAAAGCAATGCTACTGTTCCTGTGTGGTTTATGTTTCCTTTTCGGATCCACATCCTTGGCACGGCTTTATAAATACACTGAAATTAACCACTGTAGCAGTAGGGGGCGCTATTGCTCCTTTGAACCCTCAGGTACCACGCCAAACAGCAGGTAAAAGTCCAATAATTATTATTTTTATTATAATAATTATGTGCACCAAGCACCCACCAATCCACACTACTCTTACAATACTTTAATTAATTAATCCACAATCCTCCTCTCCCAGACACTTAGCCACCCTTCCTCCCAGCTCAGCTTACTCGTCTGGGTTTCCCATCGTCCTTTTATACTGTTTCTCCTGACCCGGAAGTGAATCCACCATACAGTCCATGAGATTCCCTATCACTTCTGGGTCAGATACAAAGTCCTTTTCTTCACCCCAGAAGCACGTCATTCCTACTGCTCATGTGACCAGTATGTCCTTACGGGTTATAGGGTACGTAGCACTCCCCAAGCCTACCTACAGCGACTCCTGGTGGTCCCCATGGTATTCAGCAGGGCTGTTTATAAAAACTACAAGGTCCATGATGCTCTGCTGGAACCCGGGGCATCTCCACATTGCAGGGAATTGTTCCCTCTGGCGGCCTGGGGGTATTGGCCAGGATAAATGGCCGGCCATGGACCACACCGCATATTGTTTATTAGTTTAATGCATGTGATTGTAATTAACCCGTAACAATATAATGGTCCACAGAATGGTCAAACTATTCTAAATACTATAGCTGCTTTAGCGTTGTTACTCTCACTGCACCTTCTTCTTCTTCTTTCAGCTGCTCCCATTAGGGGTTGCCACAGAGGATCATCTTTTTCTATATTACTCTCACTGCACCACTCGGAGCAGCTGATCGGAAAGAGAATTATCGGTATACAGCATCAAGCAAATACTGCCTCAGCCATGCTTCCTATTTGAACTGCTTCTCACACAGCAAATGCTTCAAAACCTTTCCTGTACGGACCTCGCGGTTTAGAAAGAGTTTCATCCCAAGAGCTCTAAACACACTCTATCACTCCATCAACTGCTCCTTGTAGAACTGTTTGTACTTACAAGTACAATTACCTCACTGTAAACTTGCGATACAATTATAACATTGCACAACCTGAGCCACTTTATAAAGCGCGTATTTACATATGATGACGATATCATTTTTAAGATGAAATGCAGCAAAATATGTTTATTATACAGATAAAACTTTAACTTTATTTAAATAATCTTTATTTTTAATAACTAAAGGACACAGTGTTGCTGTGCTAGCAAGGATCTGGTGCTCCGTTCACGGATTGTTCCTGCCTCGCACTGTATGCTTCACTGGGACTGGCGTGAAGGATAGAATAATTAAACATGTACAACAAAGATATTTCAATGTTCCTTAAAAGTTTTGAAGAATCGACGTTATAAGCTTACAGATGGGTTAACGTCTATTACAGACCTGATTGTGTGGGGATTGGGTATTTGGAGGAAGAAAGGTAAGGACAGGAATTGGGGGTCAGTACGTTTGAAAGAGACAGTACTTCTGTAATAAAGTATTTCATCGAAGGTTGTGCATGGCGCAGCAAGCATCTTGCGTAAGACATGAACAATCACTGCGCCACCGTGTTCCCATGTTTAATAACATGCTTTAACTCCTATCATCATGAAAATTATATCAAGTATACTTCTCAGTATTTTAATTATTCAGAGAGCTGTAATATCACGAATGTAATGGATTCTGTGTCCTGTCAGAGGAAGACAAAACCCGGAAGCACGTAGTGATTCACACACATACAGCACATAGAAGATCAAATACAAAACAAAGCATTTAACGTGCTACTTTAGTTATGATGGGATTTGAGAAACTAGTAAATTAAATGATTTTAAGATGAAGTTTACGATGTTCTACTTTAATGACAAAATACACTACATGATTAAAGTGGAAATTTTGAAATTAAAGTTGACATTTCGAGCTTTTTTTCCACTGTTTGCCTATTTTTTTTTCTCTGTACCCCAATAAGGTTTCATATGAAACTCAGACGGTGGGCTACGACTCGCCTTTTCACGGCGACTTTGATATGTGACAACTTCTTTTTTATTTCAGGCACTGTGCGACTTTGTGAACGTGAGCTTTTGAGTTTCTCCGACACGCTATGTCACTTGATTGATTTCCTTTTGTTGTTTATGCCACTATTTAAACCAACAAATAGTAAGTTTTTCTTTGCCTCCACTTGGTATTCGCTGAAATTGTATTTTCCCCTGTGCCTTTCCCATTGTCTTTTCACAGAATGCTGAGCTTAAGGGCTATTTATATTGATTTTCATATTCAAAGAGGTGTAATTCTGGGAGGAGTTGGTGCGGGACAGCAGGCGCGTGCACGTGTGTTACTTTTCACGCTTATCGGGATTTATGTAGCGGAAGAACATGGAAGTTTGCATATGCACAGATTCCTGCATCTGGATTTTTCTGTGCGTACACACATTCCCGCTTTTGTGCTTGTGTCATGTTATAGTGTGAGTTCTACGCACTGCATTATATATGAGGCCCCAGGTCCTTTCCTTCCCTTTTCTGCACATAACCAATTACAACACAGAAAACGTCTGGGTAAAAGTAAAGTGACCTGCAACAGTAAGACACTGAGGTTTCAAAACTTTTAAAGATCACAGAAATATACATTTTTAAATATGTAATTAATAACAGAATACGTTCTTTAAATGAACATAATTTAGTAAATGCGATACTATAGATGCTTTAGTGCTTCCCATCATGAAAATAATAATATGAAATAAGAATGTTACCATTGTAAAGATTCAGAGAACAGCCAATTCAGGCTTGCAGGATGTTGCAGCTCATCCCAGTGGATAGGAAATGCAGGAGCCAGCAGTAGACTAAGTTTAAATTCATCACAAGGCACAATCTTAGAAAAACCCAGTTTTAAATCACCAGATAACTTTATGTGTGTACCACTCCTCTGGACCTTTTTCTTGCCCTTAGAGTGGCCGCAAAAAGGAAAAATAATCTGGAGTGTGAGTAACCAACACTATGTTCCTACTAGCCACACAACAAGTACAGAGCACAACAACAATACAATTTATTTTTGTATAGCCCAAAATCACAGAAGAAGTGCCGCAATGGGCTTTAAACACCCCTGACTCTTGACAGCCCCCCAGCCTTGACTCTCTAAGAAGACAAGGAAAAAACTCCCAAAAAAAAACCCTTGTAGGGAAAAAATGGAAGAAACTTGGGAAAGGCAGTTCAAATAGAGACCCCTTTCCAGGTAGGTTGGGTGTGCAGTGGGTGTCAAAAAGAAGGGGGTCAATACAATACAGAACAATACACAGAACAGAACAAATCCTCAATAAAGTATAAAAATAAAAATTTTACAAGTACGGAGCAGAATTTAACAGTAGATGATATCACATAATATAAAGCCGAATGTATGACTAAATCAATGTTATTGCTGTAAAGAAATAAATCCGCTATTTACATAAATCCTGCACTGCAGCACACCCTCCCTGACCAATTACAATACAAGACACTCCACTAATAACACATGAATACACAAACAACAGTTACCACAAAGGATTAACTAAGAGTGAGAAAAAATATCCTTTAAATGTCCTTTTGTACAAATACTGTTCTTTTTTTTCTTTCTTTTGTAATGTCTGGTATTGCAAGGATTACGCTGAGCCATACCTCAGTACTGGGAAATATCTATCCCACACTGCCTCCTCACACAGGCATTCACGCCCTCTGCCATGTTCTCCATAAAAAGGTTAAATGATCCTCTGTGTTGTCAAGTCCACTCGCCTTACATGAATGAACCTGGGTTCATCTGGCTCCTCCTGTGGACAGCGTAGTCCCCATAATATCCACACCTTCTTCTCTGGTGCTTTTCCTTACCTCTCTTATCCTCTCCCTTTTGTTCCTGCTCTTTCACCTTTTTAGGTATGGTCAGCCCCGCCCCCTTTTAGCTTTTATTGGCCCTCTGAGTCAGGTGCTCATTTCCAGGTAAATCATAGGTTTCTCATATCTATACAGATTCTTTAATGTAATGGTGAAATGGTACAACCAGACAATGACACTAAACACACATGACAACTGTTACATGTGTATGTCTTTAGGATCTGGGTACTCCCATGTACACCTGACTAGAGCAAGCAATCTCTTATCAACAAATTATGGTTAGGAATCGAAACAAGACTCCTGTAGGTCAACACTGCATGACTGTCGTGCACACCTTTCAAGCCTAAAAAAATGAAATTGTTACAATGATATTAATGGATAATACAGCAGAGAAACGAGGTCTCAAAGAAAGTCCATAGTTACCTTGTATAAATATGCGATGGTCATGCTTTTGAGCAAATAAGCAACAAGGTAACTAAGCCTGAGGTTCCTCTAAATGGACTGATTGGATTCAATGTGAAGATCATAATCTGTTTGGTAAATGTTATCATAAGTGTCAAGACAAGAAATGAAATGTAGGATTTATACACAGACAATCACCCTTGCTTCCAAATACAGTAAGCAGATGAAGTTCCAAATAATTGTCTGATTTACATTTTCAACATTAAAGAGAGTTTAAATCTCTATCTTAGCACAAAGTATGTCAAAGTATGACAAAGCATCTTGAACGTTAGATGGCCTTTACGCTTAACAGTAATCAAGTAACCTTGTAATCAACAATGCATGATTTGGTGTGACCACAATAAAACCCCACGTGTCTTTGGGAAATCGTGTCTAAGATTTATGGTTTTTTAGCAAATCATTTAAGAACAAGGGTCACATCTTCACTTATTAAATTCTCACTGAACTTTAGGGAGTTCAAATTTGCTCCTGTATTTTGAGGTATGCAAACTCCTTTGTTATTAAACACAATTTTCCCACAAATATTGAAACACCAAATCAGTCTTAATATCTCCTAATTTCATTTTACAGGTTTTTTTTTTTAATTTTGAGGCCTCTGCATTATAGACAATGATAGATTATCTTCTGAATCGTAACTCAACAAGGATTATTGCTTTAATCAGTGTTTTTGTAAAATGATTCTAAAAAATTAGAGCACAATTTGAATGCACTTATTTTAATTGCTCAGATGGAAAATGTTACCTTTCATTTATTTGTCCTTTAAGCATCATAAACCTCACATTTTTTTCTCAACTGTTCCCCACAACAAGCTGGTTGTAACGATGCAAACTGGCTCCACACTTCCTACCACACAGGTACAGCAGAATGTTATAGAATCATGGTCGATAATATTTCAGTTGCCTGTGCTGGGACAGCACGATATAAGTGCCATCCTTCTTCCCTTTCTTGACAGTATAATTTTAATGGTACTAAAATTTATCTGACTGGTGCCCAGCTTGATGCTTTGAAAGGCTTCGCGCAGTAACACGATCTTGAATTTGATTAACTGAGGTCAAAAACAAACTGATGGATGCACATAGTTTAACTTTTCTTATGGCATGTTTAGAGAATGTTTAATTCAAATCAGGCATTATTGTTTTAATATTGGGCAACATGGTAGTGCAGTGGTCAACACCGCTATGTCGCCAAGGCTGATTTATGTACTTTGCTGAATTCACTTCACCTCGAGTTCAGCAAAATCATGGAAATGTTTGGGAACTTTGTCAAACTCAGCAAAATGCATTGATGTCAATTTGGAAGGAAAAACTGAACTAGTTTTGAGTGGCTAGCTTATTATGGTGCAGGAGCCTTATAAGTGGCAACTAGGCCGAAAATGTGAGCTGAACTGTGAAGCAGCAGTGCTAACCACTGCAACACCATGTATTCCTAAAATAAAGTTAATAGAATTAAATATCTGATGTGGCGAGTGGCCAGAATCCTTACCCGGCCAGGTCGCCCAAGGTGTGGAAGGACCGGAGTAGAGAGTATTATCAGGACAGTTTCTCCCCCGGGCCAATAGAGGGCAGCTCCTCTATGAGTTATGAACATGGGAGCTCAAACCTGTTGGAACCCATGGCCACCGCCAGGGGGTGCATGGATCTTTCCAGGGCTTTATTTGGTCACGCTTCCACCACACCCGGAAGTGTGGCCGGAAGAAAGTCATTAGGCACCTGGAGTCCTATAAGTTGGCCAGAGTCAGGAGGAGAGGACAAAGCCTGAGGAGGAGTGGAAGGAGATGGACTGGGGGCAAGAAGGAACTGAATGGTATAGGTGTGTTGTGTTGACTGGTATTTTGGGCACAACAAGTTGTAAATAAACATGTGTAGTGTGGCAAAACCTGTCTCCTGCCTGTCTGTGTCCGGGTTAGGTTGGCGGTACGCCCTCTAGTGCCTCACACTGAATAGTAAAATTTCTTACAGGCAGTGACAAACAGGAAATACAAATTCACTATGGACTAACCCCACAGTTTGTTTGATTTTATTCTCCTCACAGTTTTGCTACATTTTTTACTACCGCTTCTACCAAATAAGCGAAATACTAAAGCATATGGATTCTTCACTCCTTTCTGTTTGTATCAACTACAGAGCACTCTGGGTAATACTATTAAAGGGGCAGGTTCATGTATTTGTGATATGAAAGGTCTGCAGCTTGTTGGCATCTTTTAAGAAAATAAATAACTAATGTGCTTGGGCTGGGGAGTGGAGCGGGTGTAGGTGATCTGCAGAAAAGACGGCTCAACTGCAGATCGGTGCGAGACAGTCAGTTGACTGTGCATTGCCTTGTTGACGCATGCAGTCGGTCTGATTGTCTTGTTATCGTCCTGGGGCAGCAATCAGGTGACCGCACCTGCAACCCTCCCCAGTGTATACAAGGGGAGTGCAAGACAGAATTGGGAGTAGAAAGAATCAAAAAACAAAAGGGAAGACTTGTGAGAGCAGTATCAGGCAGGATGAGCCAGCCAGCTAAGGGGGAAAGGCAGTGTGGTCATGGGTTCTATGAAGGAGCAATGGATAGGAGCTTTAGGAGCTGGTTCACCCCAATGATTATTTGTGTGGAGTGGGTGTGAGCATGGAAGAGTCCTCCCCAGGGATCCAGGGTACTAATTTGAGAGTGTGAAGGAAGAGAGGAGGACAACTGACCCTGAGCGGTCTGGCGGGAGCTGCATGAGGCAGCCAAAATGGGGGTTGGGTAGTGAGGACATGGCTGCTGAGCCTCTGCCAGCTGAGTGAGTCATGGGTGAGCCGGGAAACAAAGAAGAAGTTGGGTTCCCAAATACTGAAATGTCAAGTTAAATAAGACTAGTCCTAGCCATGCTACCCATCTAAGATGGGCTGAAATCTAAATAATCAACATAGACCTCAGTATTAACGTTTACAGTGCACCACTTGTTGGATTGTATTTTTTAATGCATGTAGTTTTAAAATGTATTACGTCTGTTATTCAAACAGATGGTGAATCATTAAAATCTGTAATAATAAAATGCATTACTGCCATTGTTTGTGATGCACCACCTGTTGGAATGATAATTGCAATGCATATGTGTCTGTTATATGCCATTTTTTTATGAGATTTGTAAAAGTCATGTTAATGTTTGTGATATGCCATCCGTTGGAATGACAGGGACATAGCAGCTCAACAAACACACAGACATTTGTCCATTTGTTAAGGTGGATGAGTTGTGATATAGTAGCATCCCATCAAGGAGTTTTTTCCTACCTTGTTCCTATGGCCGATGGTATAGACTCTGATCTATCATGACACAGTAAAGAACAAAAAAGATTCCTGAAACAGATATTTCACAGTGAGCAAAGTCCTATTCAAAAGGCATCAAGGGTCTTCTTCCATAATGTGGCCTGATGATGCCTGGTCAGTTGAGAAATACATGGGAGTAAAAGATTGAGAGAAAACAATAAGAGCACAGCAGGCATCACATTTTAATGAGGTCCACAATACTGAGTGAGGTCAGGACCTGGAGTGGCTTATATGCAGAGGAATCGAGTCTTGGAGCCTCTTTCAAGCCTTTTTAAGAACAGCCCTTTAAGAAAAACATTACCTTGAAAGATATCTCTGATAGTTTTTAGGAGTCTAAGATTCCTAAGACATGCAAAATAATCATTTCTTAGTAGTCTGTAAATATGTGCACACAGTAAATACTAATACTAATTATCCCAGATCATCATCAAAATGCAACATAACATAACATCATTAAGTGCATGTATTCCAGTTCAGGGTCATGTGGGGTCAGAATCCACTCTGGGAGCACTTGTCATGGGATTTGGGGGGGGATCTTCAGTTCATAGCAGGCCCCATTCACTCACTAAACTACATGGGGGCCAAATTAGAATCATTAGTTAACCTTAAACATCCAACTTTGTGTGAAAGGAAATTGAGAGGACATTTAGAAAAATTCTTGCAAACACAGGGAGATCATGGAACCTGCACACAGACAGCAACTGACCCTTGGTTTTAAACTTATGGTTTTGAGACAGAAATGCTAACCTCTGGAAATAGATTAGAGCACATTTTACTTCAGGATGATGTTGTTCATAATTTATAAGAGAAAGAGAAAAGGTGAAACCTTTGTCCCAGAAGAAAATAGATACCAGTATAACACAATTTTCATTTCTTTCAAATCATTTTCAAGGTAGTAGCAAAGGAGAGAATTAAAACAAAAAAAAGAGTGTCATTATGAACAATGCGGTTTATCCTCTCTCTGACACACTAACACAGTACTTTCAGCCAACAAATTATTCAGCAAAAGTGTGTCAAGAAAAACTACTGGGGATCCTTTATTCCAAGACCAATATTGCCTGCATTATGCCTCATCTGTCTTAATACTTTGGTGCTGTCCGCTGCCAAAATATTATTTTTTAAATCATTGCTCGTTTCAATCAATCAATCAATCAAATTTTATTTATACGGCACATTTTACAAAGAGTTCTGTTACCAATCAGCTTTACAGATTTCTGGCCCTCAAACTCCAATCAAACTCCAACAAAAGATCTATCATGTCAGTGACAGGGAAGGTAGTAAAAACATAAAAATCATTGGCCGGAATCAGATAATAATCAAACTAAATAAAAGTTAACTACCTTATTTTCACAATAATACAATAAAAATAATACAAATTGGTATTTAAGAGAAAAGAAGTCAAGAAGTAGTGTAGATTTCTTTGTGAAGTTTAAATATTTACGTATATGCCTGACTAAACAAATATGTTTTTAGCCTAGATTTGAACACTGAAAGAGCACCTCAATCATGTACCTCTATGGATAGACTAATCCAAAGGAAGGGTGCTTTATATAGGTTGAATGCTTTATTTCTACCTGTGGCTTCTTCATCCTCAGAACTGAAGCAAGCAGGAGAGATTATAAGGAATTAGAAGGTCACTCAAATATTGAGGTACAAAACCATACAAAGATTTACAAGTGAGCAGCGACATCTTATAATCAATTTGGAACTTTACAGGAACTAAGTGTGAAAATGTCAAAATATTGAACACAAGAACATAAGATATTTGACAACTAAGAGAAGACCATTCAGTCCAACAAGCGTGTTTGTTTAGTTGATAAGCTAAGCTGTACCAATATCTCATCCAGAAACTTCTTCAAAGTTGTCAAGGTTTTTGTTCTAACTAGATGTTCCCCACAACTCTTTGTGTTAAAGAAGTGCTTCCTGACTTCAGTCTTAAATGCCCTTCCTCTCGATTTCAACTGGTATCATCGAGTATGCGATTCACTCATAAGCTGAAAGAATTCTGCTCAATCTATTTTATCAGTTCCTTTGAGGATTTTGAAGACTGAGACTAGGCCTCCACCTAATCTCCTCTGTTTGAGTTTAATTCTCTGAGTCTGTCTGGGTACGTCATGTCCTTAGGTCCTGGGATACACCTGGTTGCTGTCATTTTTTAAGCTTCAAGTGCTGCAATGTCTTTCTTATCACATGGTAACCAAAACTGCACACAGTACTCCAGAAAGGGTCTCACTTGTGCATTGTACAGTCTAAGCATAACATCCCACAATTTATATTCAATATGTGATGAAAATGATGTGTCAACACAAACCCCTAAATCCTGGTGGTAATATGAACATATTTTCTGGTTCTTCCAAGCACTGTAGCCGCTGCATTCTGAACTACCTGAAGTCCATTAAGTGAGATTGACATGCAGCCACAGAGCTTGGTGTTGCTGTAATCCAATCTAGAAACAATACATTGCTGGATAACTTTTTCAGCATCTTTCAATGACAGTATACTTCTAAATATTGCAATATTTCTTAAGTGAAAGAATGCAACTCTTTTAGTACTCTAGAAATATTTTTAATATGAGTATCAAATGAAAATCACAATCTATAGCGACACCTAACTCACTGATTACTGTACTGGGTATTACAGGGAGACCATCAGCAGACATGATACATTCAGAGAACCAGATTTAGAATCAAGCACCAGCATGGCTGCTTTGCTAGAATTCAACAAAAGAAAACTGCAAGCCATCCAATCTTTTAAGTTTATTATTGACAGCCATATTTGAGATTAATATAACAATTTCTGCTACTGCCACATCTTGAATTCCAGTATCATGTACTGAAAAATATTTCAGATTTAATTTTGCTTTGAATTGTACTCTTTTTTTCTGTGTAAAGTGCCTTGAGATGGTTTGCTCTGTGAAGACATTGTTAACAATAAAAACAGAATGACATGCATTGTATCCTCTGACATAATCTGTCTAAACATCCCCCAATCATCTATTTATTTTCTGAATACATTTTATCAAATGCAAGTGTAAGGGGGCCAGAGCCCATTTCAACATTGTCTGGCAAAAGACAGGAATTACAGTAGCAATGTGTGAATGGTCAGTCCATGGCATACTCACATACACCAGTTGGGCCAGGTTAGCTTTCTCTTGGAATAAAGATGGAATACCATAGTAACCTGGACATGGATAACTTGCAAATTTGAACCAACAGCCAGGAATGGATTTAAAAGTAACGTTCTGGAGATGAACGCAGTACTGCTAAACACTGTGCCAACTTGACACTCATAGACACAATTACATTACAGCAACTTCCACTATATTCACAGTACCAGTCTTAAAATTAATCTGAACTGATCTGGATTCACAAATGAACAGTAGAAGCCAGAAGTGATGGATTAATGATAAGGCTGTTCACTGAGACATAGGTACTCAAAAATGTCAGAATACATAGGATAAAATACTTCAGTGCCGGTATACAGTAAATATAGCATGTTTGCCATATTTTTTGTGATTAGATTTTTAAACTTGACTTCAATAAGAGAAAAAGAACAATCAACAATCGTGAAAAAGTAGCAGTAACAGTAAGTAACAACACACACCCCTAGTGGTGCACCTCTTGTCCCTATAAAATAAATCTGTAAAAGTGGCAACTAAAAGAATGAAAGTTACTGATGCCTGTGAAGACCAGTGAGGGAGGCCCAACAGGCACAGCAATCCCAAAATCAAAGAAAAGAATCAGAAAAGGGAGGAATTAGGGATTAGGATTAGTATCATGAAGTGGACCCCTGACAACCAGCAAAACACCAAACCCACAGCAGCTTTCTCAAATCTCTATACTGGAGTCAGATGATCTGTTTATATGTGCATCTGGAAGTTTGTGTAAGACTAGATTAAAGAAAGAAGACTTCCAGAAGTTTATATATATAGAGAGAGATTTCCACCAAAAGGCTGTCTAGTTGTGCAGAGATGGTACCCGGACAGAATAACCTTTACTGGATAAAAATCAGGGTCAGAATAGAGAGGTCCAGGAGAAGAAATTTATGAGAACAGTAACAGAGAAAATAGAGAACAGGCAGTTAAAGACATCAATCCAGAAGCAAGAACTAGAGAACAATACCAAAGCATATGAAGAAGAGTGGCAGGACATTTAAAGTACACAAGATACAGATGGGATCTGAGTACTGAGTTCCTTGATAATTTGGGTTTTAGAGGATAGAGCGAGGTCGTGCTGCCAAGACTGAAAATAAACGTAGAAGTCTAGCAAACATTTTACATTAATTTGCATATAATTTACATTAATTTGGATATTGCTTAAGGTTTGGAATGAACAAGCAGGAAAAGCTCTAAAAGGGGGGTGGGAAGGAAATTGGGACCTTATTTACTTTAAGGACTGACCTGATTTGAAAACAGAAAAGTAAGTCATTTAAATCAGTAATTAGAACTTTCTGAATCCAGGATCATCATAAATGTCACCAAGTGTCTTGATGCCTCAGTCTTCCATGGTTAAAAAGACATGGGCTTTAAAACCAATACAAAGAGCAGGATTCTGAAACTTAGGGTTTATGGTTGTGCCAAATTTGAGATTTTCCAAATCTGGATATCTTCCAAATCTGAAGAGCATGTAGAACTCAGTAACTTAAAGCAGAGCAACATGGCTTTAGATTCAAGGCAGCGAAAGGAAGAACAAAAGGAGACCCTATTGGATTCAAAAGGGACCAATAATGGTAGGTTTGTGGGAGGTTTTAACCAGCTCCCTACTGGCCGAAGGGTAATGCCCAATTATATCTCTACGTCTGGCAGAGACACCCACCTTCCATAGGAAAACAGGCAGAAGAGATTTAATTTCAGACCAGTTTTGCTGCTAATTAATTACTGTATATTGCTTTATTTCTAATTGACTTGTGATTCAAGACTCACACCCCTGTTTATTTTTTCCTTAATTAGCAGCCAAACAATAATGTGATACATACTATCCAACACATGACAAGCAACCTGCATCCATCATACAATATCTGAAAATAAAGGAAGGTGAAGGTCTCAGTAATGTTGATCAGCTCAGGCCCACAAAACATCTTTGGAAATGTCTGCTGTAGTAGAATGAAAGCCCCAACTAGGAATGGAATTAAATAATGGGTTTAATTAACAACAAGAATTGGCTTCTAATTGAAAAAAATGATTAGACGGAAATTGGTTGAAGTTTGTGACCCTGACTTTGCTTGTCATCTATTGCTCACTTCACATCTTACTTCTGTTTGGGTGCCATTTAAGGAAAAAGAAGCAATTCAAAGGACTGAATCATAAAAAAACAAGTCAGTTAAATGTAGGGAAAAGAATACAATTAGCAGCAAAAACTGGTCACTAATTGAGAAAAGGGTTAGAATGAAAACCAGCAGCCTGAGTAACACTCCAAAACCCGAGTTGGAGACCCCAGCCTTGGATCCTCTAATAGTGGTTAGCTTATTATTCCAAGAGCCAAAGAAGTGGTGAGGCAGCCCTCTGCTGTTATGCACCAAGAATCCAGAATACCTTACAAATTTAGATATGGCAGGCTAACTCTGTGCATCATTTTATAAAGTCCTAAAAGTCTACTTTGTAATTTTGCATTTTTATTGCAACTCATTAGTTCTACAATAATACACTAGAAATGCATAGAATTAAACTATTTTCAATGAATATAAAATCATTATTAATCTATTTATCTCTCTTTACTCTACTGGTTCTTCTGTGGTGGTGCTTTGCTCCATTACTACATGATCAAAGCACTGTGCACCCAGCTGTAATTACTATAAGACCCACTGTGTCAAATCCTCTAAGATGAAGCCTAAAAAAGACAATAAGGAACCGCTTAAGTACATTTATGTTAGGTAAAATGCTCAGTGAGGGCTGGGTGGTCTTTTGGCCTTGGAATCCCTGCAGATTTTGTATTTTTCTCCAGCTTATCTGGAGTTTTTTGAGTTTATTTTGTTCTCTCTGGCCATCTGACCCTATCATACGATTCTATATATAAGGACTATACTTATCTAATAATTATACATCTTTATTTTTTTGTTATGTATTCATTATTTTCTTAATTTGCTTTTCTTTATTTGTAACTGTCTCTTTGACATGTTGTAATATACTTTGAGCTACATCCTGTGTATGAAAGTGTGCTATAGAAATAAATGTTGTTGTTCTACAGTATATTATCCCACATTAGAAAAACAAAATTCTGCAAAGATCTGTTGAAAGCTTTTTCAGACCTTGGCAATAAGTCTTTTATGAAATGCTGAAGTAAACACTGTGGGCTCATACTTCAAATTTTTACTCCACAGGCTGTTTTATTCTATACACAGGACTATTTTAAATGGATCCGTCTAAATGCATTGCTCTCTTTAGCGGGTAGGGGGTGAGTATTGAGTATTTCATATGTGTTTTCCAAGCATATGTTTCTGCTATTTGTCTGACTGAGTTGTTTTCCCTTATAATTTTTTTTTTTCAAATAAAATACAATGATGTTGTATGTGTAATTTCATACTCTGTGCTACTCTTCCAGTATTTCTAACATGTTTCAGATATGGAAGAATTAACCTCTATTTGTTGTAAACAGTATGGCCACAAAAAACTCAAACTTAATTTTTTGATGTTAAACATTGCATGAACTTATCAATTTGAGACCATAAAGGCACTGAAGTCCGTGATTACATTTTTAGTTAGTAACCTTTCAGATTGTGCATATTTCTTTAAATTACTGGGTCATGAAACATCCACTAATTCTAATAATATTTGAAAAATTAATGAACCTGATAGACCTTACCTTGACTAACATTTACCTATACAATGCTGTAACATAAATCTGTTTACAACAAAAAATATTTACATAAAGCATTATTCACAGAGAACTAGCTCCAAATTTTGCACAGATTAAAAATGTGTCACTTGAGTCAAACACAATAAATGCACCATATCAAAAAAATAGCACAATTCAAAAAGGAACAATGACAACAGACGAGAGGAAAACAAAACTGTAGCATGATGATTTAGCAGAGCTTAAACAGGACAATCACACTATAAAGAAGAGACTGCCCTGCAGTCAGAAGACTGCTTGCTCACTGATGGTCCGGATTTGGGTTTATGTTCTGGGAGACCACTGGGGATGACCTGGGGATAACCCTAACCCTAACCCTAACCCTAGAGAAAAGATAAATCAGTTACACTGATGCTGTATTTGCCTAGGACAGGTAGCGTGAACATCACCTTGTTGTGGATTGTGAGATTTTGGGAATGAAGTGTGTAGCAGGGCTCAAACAGAACAAGATAAAGAAGATACTTCCTTGTAGCAGGAAGCCCAATCAACTGCATAAGTTGATGGAATTCCCCTTTGGCTGAAATAGTTAAAATGGTTGGTTTCTGCTCTTCACACTTACTGCAGACACAAATTCATGTCCTTGGAGTCCAGTGGGTTTGATATGTTTGGTGGAGTATTCATTGAAGAAAGTGAACCAGGTTACAATGACAATTTTGTATGTGAACAAAACTCTAAACACCACTCTGGGTCTTGATTTCTTTTCAAATTTCTGTGTCATTGAATAAAAAATAAACATTTACTATTATGCAATGTTCTAGGTTCAAATCCCAATACAATCACGGTCATTTTGACTTTTCTCCAGGCACTCTGGTTTCTTCACAATGTCCAAGTTATTTTTATAGGCAACTGTAGAATGGCCTGGCAATAATGCCTGCTGGAGCTGTGCCTTTTCCTACATTATTAAGCAGTATATTGAAGCAGTGTTTATTCTTTATTCTGAATTAAGAAAAAATCTAAAGTAAAATATAACTGAAAAATGTCTATTATAGTTTCAGCTCTTCCAATGTATAATAATTGAGCATAAAATGAGAGAAATTACACAAAACCACATTATGAACATGTCTGAGAAAATATAGAATGAACACTCCTGCTGAGAAAACTATGACCACAGCGCTGATTGAGCTGGATATAAAATGAAATGAGGCGCATATGGTGGCAGATTTGTAAATAGATTCCAAAGGATATTAGGTATATTAATGATCAGATTATATCAAATTAAAGAAATGAAGCCATGCAGGAAGGCCACCTACTTTCTGCTACAATGTGTGCTAGAATAGAACATTTTCTTGCTTGAAAATATTTAGATCACTAAGAAGTGTGCTGTTGGTTAATTTCTAAGAAACCTGGAGCATAGTGATATGGCTTTAATAAAATATTATACTCAACTGTTTAAGGGCATAAAGAAATATAATTTGTTAAAAATGGCAAAACATTTTTACATATCTGTAAATTCTACTACAGCAATGAGCACAAAACAGGAACAGAACTTGGACGGAATACCAGTCCATCGCATGAGAATTTCATTTTAGGTCATTTTTTCATCAATTAACATGCATGTTATTGGGGAATAAAAGAAAATGGAATGATGGAAAAAAACAAGTAAACATAGGAAGAACATGCAGACTGCATGGAGACCATGATTGGACAAGGAATCAAAACTAGGTCACCAGAGCTGTACAATGCTGCCTAGTGTGGTAGATGGCCGGAACCCTTGCCCGGCCGGGACACATCCATGCTGGAAGGACCAGGGGAGGAAGCATGGCCAGAACGCCAGATGGCAGCCCCCCTGGGTTGCAGCGGTGCCTCAGACTCTTGCAGGACTCCATGGTAGTTGGAGTTGGATACAGCCCTGTTGGGATCCGTGGGCACCTCCAGGGGGTGCTGCAGCTGCTGCTGAGCCCTGGAGAGCAGCTCTTCCGCCACACTCGGAAGTGCCTTATAAAAGGAGTGAGCAGACACTACTCGGGGAGTCAGAGTCAGCAGGAGAGAGATGAAGCTTGACTGGAGGAGAAAAAAAGGAAAAGAGGAAGAAGAGAATTGTGTGTTGTGCTTAGCTGTGCTTTTGGGACTGTGTTGTGCATGTGGGAGACAGGGAAGATGTTTCCCACAAGTGAGAAAAAAATAAAAGTCCCATGTGCTTGCACTTGTACCTCCTGCGTCTGTCTATGTCGGGTTGACTTTACACTAGTAAATGTAATTCAATTCAATTGATTTCAATTTATTCAGAACCTGATAACAAGTTCACAGGTAAATGCAATGAAAACCTTATTTCTAAATACATAATGAGTACACATAAAGACACAGACTAGTTTAAACACACAGGAAAACAAAGCCATTTAAAACTGAAGGAAAGGAAAACAAAACCACAGTCAGCAGTATCCCTGAAGAAAATAAATCTGTAGGGGTCTGTGGTTGGTCATATTGAAAAATCATAGTCGGACAAAGTCACAGGTCATGGAGACCATGGCCAACAAGTCACTCACCCTCTCAAGGACATTCTACAGTATAGGTTTGTGCTTGGCAGTCTAAGAAAAAGGCTAATTGGATTCCAAGGCTCCCAGTATATCTGGCATCTTTTTCATGTGGCATTACAGCAGTGGCACCATTAAACAGAATAGAAGAGGGTAAGTAATGGTTCATAAGTAAGGTAATACTTGTGTTTTTGGGTGTATGAGAAGTAAGCAAAAATGCAATAAGCACAGCTGATCAGCAGCTCTTATCGTGGTATGCTAAACTGAAGTGGTGAGTTTTAAGCCGGAATTTAAAATTTGAGACTGTAGGGGCATCTTTTATAAAAGCAGGCAGATCTCACTTGGGGCCATGCAGCTAAAAGCTAGACTGCCTGCTATTATTTTGGTAATCTTCAAAATCTTTAGTAGGCTGACATCTTGATATCTTGATACATACGTTTTTATATGATAAGTTCAGAGAGGTAAAAACTGCCTAGGCCACTTAATATAGAAGAATATTTTGAAAAAAATTAAATGAAAAAATAAAAACGCAAATCAATTAAAGCACTGCAAAATGTAACAATAAATAAATAATGGCATCATAAAATGTGAATATACTGTAAATCATTAAATCTATCTTAAAATACATTTTGTTGCTTTATGTATTTAATTATTTCTTCATTTATTTAATTCAGTGACATACACAAAAATGAAATAAGCCCTAAAATTAAAACTGTCATTTTAACTCATCAGAGTTGAGAGGGCGGGCTCTAGCAAGTACTGTTTTTTGATTGGTGAATCGTTGGTAAAGCAGAGGTAGACTGTTGGCCATAAAGTGTTACATTTACAGCAAACACTTCAGATGCAAACTCCTAATGATGAATTTAGAGTTTCTTGAATTTAATTTGGAACATTGCACAGTTATTCTTGGTAAGTGCCTAATTTGTGCAAGCAGATAAGCCACAGGATACCCAAGTCATGCAAAGTGCATATATCCAGTCTTTGGATGATTCACCAATCAAAAAATAGTGCTTGCTAGAGCTCATTGAGGAAGAAATATTTAGAATTAAGGTGCTTCAGTCTTTCCAAATAATAAAGTATGGTGCTAATAGAACTATAAAAAACATGTCACTTATGTATTAATAAATAAGGATGTATTAAGCTAACTGAACAAATGTAATCTAATACAGACACTAAGCTATAAGAGTGTATTCCTGTAAGACAATTGTACTAAACTAACTTTTAAGGTAGCTTTTGATATTGTATAACCAATTATTATGTGTGATGATCATTATGTGTGAAATGTAAGCTATAATAAGATTCTTAAATTGTAACTGACACAAAGCCATTGAAGTGTTGTAACCTTGATGGTGCAGAAGAATAGGGAAGTACCTGTTTTGCAAAGTGCTGTCTCTGTAAACTGTCTTGCAAAACTAGCCATAAATACTACCGTGTACTTCTGCACGTAATTATTTAATGTGTCATCTTAAGCTACCTGCAAACTCTGCGTGACCTCAAATTGAACTGCCATGCTTCCTCTTTTTGTTTAGTAAACAAACTAGTATAAAACTGAGCTAACTCCCTTCCTTGGACAGGTTGCCTGATCTAACCTGTCAGTAGCAACTTGAGCAGGCAGGCAGGCAGCCTCTCTCTCACCAAGAATAAAAGAAATTGCTTTTTAATTTAAATTGGTTTTTATCTCCCGTGTTTCCGACTTAAGCGTCCACACCATCCTCTGAATTTTGACAAGTGAAAGTGACAGCTTCATTTCAGGGTTTATTTTATATTGCGTGCGGTGTCACTGCAATAAATAAATGAAGCAATAATTAAATAAATTCTTAAAGAAATATGCAAAAATATATAAATATACTATCACATTTCAATTTCTCTTTTTTCATTCTGTCCAAAATATTTCTTTATAATGTAAAGGTTTAGATGTAAGAATAAGAATTTTGAAATCAACCTTAAACTTACAGTAACTGGGAACATTTTACTATTTATATTACTTAGAAAAAACTATTCCCATATTTCAATCAAGAAAGTTCATCCTGTACAAGTTTTAAAATAAAGCTCAGCAAATATATATGTATATGCAGGGATTTTTCATGTAGCATCTTACATAGCCATAAACATCATTCTTCACAATGTACTAGAAAAGTTTCAATTTGTCTTAAAATAGACATTATAGTTATAGCCATGCAAAAACATCACAAAATGGTGGCATCAAGGAATTCATAATGTTTAAGTCCTTCTCTGATAATCCCCTTTATCTCAGAAACATTTTGAAAATAAACAATGGCTCAATGGTGGTTGCAAATAGCAGTGGTAACAGAGCGCATCCTTATCTAGTACCACATTCTAGTTTGAAGTAGTCTGAATTAATGATGTTAATACAAACTGAGGCTTCAGGACTGGTATACAGTAGTTTGATCCATGCACATATGTTTGGGCCAAACCCAAATTTGTGCAATGCAGTGAATAGGTAGTTCCATTCAACCATATTGAATGCTTTTTCTGCATCCAGAGATAATAAGATCTCCAGGGTGTTATACTTTGTGGGTGATTATGTTACATTAAACAGGTGTTGAAGATTGGAAGCTAAGTGTCTGCCTTTAATAAATCCAGGTTGGTCTTGTGATATTATCGAAGGAAACACCTTCTCAGTCCTTCTACCTAGAACTTTGGAGTGTATCTTAACATCATTATTCAGAACTGAGATTGGTCTGTATGACGCACATTGTAATAAGTCCTTATTTTTCTTAAGAAAGACGGTAATTAATGCTTGGTGAACAGCTTGAGTTACAATTGTATTGTCTCTGGCTTCTATAAATGTTGCTAATAAAGGGGGAGCTAACTTAATTTAACTTTTTTTTTAATAAAATTCAGCAGGGTAGCTATCAGGGTCTGCTATTTTCCCACTCTAAAGTGAGTTTATATCGTCTAGTAATTCTGAGTGTCAGAGGTTTATCCAGTTCCTCTGCAATGAGAGTATCTAGTTGTGGTATCTGTAATGCATCAGAAAACTGAGCAGAGTATAAGGACTTATAGTAGTCTCTAAATGTGTGTATTTATGGTCAATGATTTTGTCTCTGTCTGTGTTAGTAATTACTGGTATTGCACTGGGAAGTTTCTGCTTGTGGATTTGTTGATCTAAGATCTTATTAGCCTTCTCTCTATGTTCATAGTAATGATTTTGCGATTTAAAAATGAGTTGTCCCATTTCTTTTGTTGTTAAGAGATTGAGTTCTGATTGCAAAGCCTGTATTTTCCTATAAACATCTACATTTGGGAACATGGCGCGTTCTTGATCTATTCTAGTAACTTCACTGATTAACTCTGATGCCTTCTTGGTTTCTGATTTGTTTTTGTGGGAGAGATATGAAATAATCTGTCCTCTCAAAAATTTCCCAGAGTATTCCTGCAGAGACCTCTGAGAGTATATTCTCTAAAAAAATCAACTTAAAAGATCAAAATCTAATCAATAACATTTTAGAATAGGCTTTTATATTGGGGAAAAGGATTCCCTTTCCTTTTTTTCTACTCTTAAAGTTTTACTCTGGCTGTTGGCCTTCCTCTCTTTCTTTAGGGCGGGGGTTGAATTGAATTTAGTTTTGTTAAGTTTTACTTGTTTGTATGGAATGTTACTTGCTTTTAATAAAATATCATAATGGTGTGAACAAAGATAGAATTTCATAATGATATCAGACAATAAACAAAATAAAAAAAAGAACAAATATCTCAAAGTAATAGATTTACAACATAAATAAAAAATTGAAAATCGAATTAGACAGAATTAGAATATAAATGTTGCACTCTGAACAGGGAAATTAGGCTAACAGTAAAGTGTTAACAGCAAAACAAAACAATCACAAACCAGTATTATCCTATTTAGGGTCTTAGGGGGTAGTACAAGGCAGGAAACAGCTCAGAATAGGGTGCCAGTCCATCACTCGGCACCCTGATGCCAACTAGTCCAACCTGCATGTCATTTGGAGTTGTCCTCAGAAAGTTTAGCCAACCATGTTTAGAAGGTGAAAATTCTATATGCACAATGACCAGGCGTGGGACTCAAGCTCATTATGCTTGATCCATAAAACAGCAATACTACTCCATCATGCCTCCCATGTACTGTATTATTGGTTCATTATTGATTATTTTTGTTTCTTTCCAAGCCATTGCACACTGTCCAGTAGATAGTAAGAGAATATCTCTCTCTGCATCCCCTTTAGGACTTTGCACACAGCATTCAGTTGCCCAGTCCAATGTTAATGGACTTCAAAGAAATAACCCTGCTTCAAATTAAAAAGAGATAACATGCAGATGCAATCTTCTTGTTTCATTTTTTTCTATTTAATACTAGGCTCAGTCACCCTGCTGATGCAATATAAACATATAAATAATGACTCTGATGCACTGAACTTATAGCTATTTCATACCAATTTATTTTCCTCATTCCAACTACCAAATCACATTTTTACTGACCGACAGTGAATGAATAAATCAGCATGGAGGCCTAGTTAAAAGCAGGACCATTTCGACTTCATCCACTGTTTGTTCATTCATTCTTTTTTCTGAGCATAGTTGCAAGGATTGTCTCTATTATAAATGGATTAATTTAAACAAGGCCTCTTTTTCACTCTTTCAGATGTCTGAAAAACTGTTGTTCTGCTTTGACCTGCTTTCCATCAGACTTCTAGTCTCTAAAATAAACAAATAGTCGGACACGTACATTTAGTTGTCTGACATCCCAACAGGTTGACACTTTCTTTGGAACAAACATCCTCCATTTGGATGTGCAGGTTAATAATGTTGCCTGTGTGGCTTTGTTTTGCATCCAAAGACAGCACTGCTGAGTGTCAAATCTGGAAAGGGACTGGCAGCTAAAGAAAGCACTCATCATTTTTAGAAAAAAGGGCAGTGAGGGCACCACATACCATTTTATCCCAATAAGACATACCAGTTTAGTGGACAGGAAGCCTTGCACTATTTCATTAATGTCAAATGTTGATATAGTGATGAATGGAAGCTAGTGAGTACTGTTATTTGGACAGCTTGAAACATTTGTGGGTTAGCAGATCAGCAAAAAAGAAATCTTCTCTGCACTGACACAGTAAGCATGTGGTATGTGCTCCTTTGAAAGAATCTGTGCATTTTGAAGCTCATTAATTTTTCTGTCAATTGATTCCTGTGTTTAAACATGCTTTATGAAGGTCAAAGCTGTGTGGGACCTGGAGACATTATTGGGTGCAGAGACTCAAAGTGGGCCAATTCAGAGTTAATGATCATGCTAACAAGAGGACTTTAATCCATAGATGAAACACATCTGAAAACAGGGAGAACATGAAAAAGCCACAAAGAAGGCCAGTCCTGGTCCAGCCCAGATCCAGTCCAGTTGCCACACATCTTTTTCCATTCTTAATTTGCATTTTTAATAAATGTTGCTCTACCTAATAGAAGAGCTAAATGTACCTTATGTTATAAACAAAAAAATGATTCGATTCACCTTAACATAGATTTTTATGCATGTCTGTCTTTGAGGTCAACTTACTCTACAATAATCAATCCTTATTCTAAAATGTTAGACAAAATTAAGATCTCCACCAATTTTAGAGTACCTCTGAAAATTTTTAGTGATGGCCTTTGCAGGATGGTAAACATAGTTAAGGTTATGGTTACGATGGTCATCAATTAAAGCAAACCTAAGCTGGCCAAGTTCAAAGAAAATGTTGTTTAAGAGATGTGCACAGAAACAGGTCTAAACACCATGGCACCATTCCCATTGTTCATTATACAAGTTATGGCAATATAATGCATGTATACATAGGTATTGGTCCAACCTATATACAGTAAGACTAGAAAATTAAATTGGCAATGTTAGGAAATGAGGTTTCGAGGAACTTATTGTTTTAGAATGGATCCATTCATCCATCAATCCATCAATGTTCTCTTAACCAACTTAGTTTAAAAGAGAGCAACAGAGCCATTTCCAACAAAATCATGTGTAAGACAGGATTCAGCTCTGGAGAGAATACCACTCAATCACAGGGTACACTTATGTACACCCCTCCACTCACTCACTTGTTTAACATACATCTTAAATATTTGAGTCACAGTAAGTGTGATTAACCTGTTTCCCATATACAGTATGTGAAGCAACAAGGATATTTTTAACTGATCACAGCGGCCACATTAGCTATTTACTGGCACTATTATTATTATTATTATTATTAATCAATTCATCAATATTTAGCAGGTGCCTTTATCCAAGGTGACTTACAAATCAAGTTATAATTCATACAAGACAGATTAGCAGGTGCAAGCATCAAAAGCAACAAAGAACAAGATACAAAAAATGAGCAAGAGGCAGTAGTACTACTATTACTGCTCCTACTATATAAATGGGTTCAAGGCTTCTTAATTTAGTTATGCTTACACAAGAATTTTACCTTCACAATTGCATCTAATAAAAGGACAGAAAAAAACCCCAAAAACAAATAGAGACAATTCAGGTTAAGGTAAGGCAGTTTGATAGGGCGTGTTTACATAAAAATAGTTACAGGATACCTATCAAACCTTAATAATTTTCTCCAATATTCCTTATTAAAAAGTCAAATGGCACTAGGAAGAAAGGAATTTCTGGAGTGACTTGCGTGGGTTTTCAAAGCGACCATCCTTCCTGATTTACTGAAGTTAAGTTCTACATGTAATGGATGTCTGTCGAGAGTGGAGATGATTTCCAGTTTCTTTAGCATTGTCCTCTGACACACACTTGCCAGATCACTACATCAGCCCCAATAACTTTATTTACATGCTTAGTAATCTTCTAGAGCTTTTTTAAATTTTGGTTTGCCAGACCACTAAACCAGGCAATGAAACTGAAAGTGATCACAGACTGAATCATACTGTGGTTAAAGGACAACATGAGGTCCTTGCCTACTTTAAACAGTTAGAGTTCACAGGGGAGAAATAAATGCTGATTGCATTTAGAGAATTTTTTTTTGTATTTGCATTCCAGTTAAAACTGTTATATGGATTAGTTCCTAAGTGTTTATATTCTTTCACTATGTCTACCTCTTCTCCCAAAACAACAATGTGTGAACATACAGATTTCTGTCTCTTAAAATCAAATATAATTTCTTTGGTCTTTACATTCAGAGTGAGAGAATTTTTATTACACTTCTTTACCATATAGTCCAAACGATTTAGATAGTATCTTTCATTATTTCCCAGATATGAATCCTATAAGCATGGTATCATCAGCATATTTGATACTGGAGCAATGGTCATTGTTCAATTATACATGAAACAAAACTAAAACATAAATCCTAAACTCTAAGTTAGTGCAACAACTGCTACCCTGTGGAAGAGAAACTAAGCAGTTCCAAAATATAATATAAAAAGATCCATCCATTATCCAACCCGCTATATCCTAACACAGGGTCTGCTGGAGCCAATCCCAGCCAGCACAGGGCAAGAAAAAAACCCTGGGCAGGGTACCAGTCCACCGCAGGGCACACAAACACACACTAGGGACAATTTTTGATCGCCAAGGCACCTAACCTGCATGTCTTTGGACTGGCAGACACGGGGAGAACATGCAAACTCCACGCAGGGAGGACCCGGGAAGCGAACCCAGGTCTCCTTACTGCGAGGCAGCTGTGCTACCCACTGCATCACCGTGCCGCCCAGCATAAAAAGATGTGTTTTCAAAAGATGACCAAACATATGTAAATTGAATGTAGTGTGACTAGCCAAAGCTTTGGCACAGGCATGGGGAAGCACTGTCTGGACCATCACCAGAGAGACAGAGGCAGAACAGAAATGTCTTCAAGGGACATATGGACAGAGCAAAGACTGGAGATATTGAGGAGAAGAACCATTCAGAGTATGGCAAATATTTTTATATGTTTTCTATTATCTGTCTTCAACAGGTGTCATGGCTAGTACTATATAAAATAAATAAGGTAAATAATATTTCTGCTTTACCATCACAGTATTACATTCTTAGATCCATGCAGTGCTCGGAGAATGTCCGTCAGGATAGATGCATCCTAAGAATAAGTAGAAATGATTTGCATGTAATTTTATAATTGCAAAATGCTATGAATCCATTTTAGCAAAACTAAGAAAAACGATCTTTTTTTTGTGAACAGATGGAGAATACTGACAATATTAACTTTTACAAGTTTAAATTAAATATGTATCAAAATATTACACTTCAAGAAATTTAACTAACAAATGTCAGGTTTTTCAAAAATGTGTTTTTTTTTACTCAGTATTTTAAAATAAAATACCGCATATCCACATAAGTAATGAACTTGGAAATAAACATAACAAATTATAGTAAAACAAAATAAAATAAACATGACAATAAAAAGACTATGAAGGATGTAATTAAATAAAGAATACAGGGTAACTGTAATGCAAAAAAGCAGGCCACAGAGAGGTGAAACATATTCTTAATAGTACCTACACACTAATGTATTGAAAATGCACAGAACAGTATACATACTGTAAAATTCACAACTTGCTTCATTTTTTAACTGTTACTTAATTGACCAAACCTAGTAAATTCTAATTTTAAGCACATCATGAATCTGTTCGGGTCAATTCAGTAAAAGTTCTCAAGTTAATGTATGAGTTTTCAGTGCATGACTCAGAATCTCAGTACGCCGTGTACGTGTTGTTAAGAGTGAGCCAAGTCCTACATGGCATCTCAGAAATGCTGACAACTCACAAGGTGTGCTGCTTTTTAATAAGGATTAAAACGATACATAAATACATAACCAAATAAATGTAAATGATGCATTCAGCTAACTCTGCCAAAAGTGAGACCTCACCCTGTCATGTTTTATGTTTGATAGGCTCAGATTGGCTGCATCCAGTATATAGCAGTTGCACTTAGCAATAAAAGGGAAGTGACATTTTTAGTATCCGAAAAACAGCATTCTGGAGAGTGGGATTCATGTACAGTATATGATTTCAGTATAACATGGGACTCTCAACTAACAATCTTCAAACACCAGTGCTTCTAAACAGTTGAATATTACATCACAACCAGCGAACCTTATTGTATTTAACAAATTAATTCACATTTTATGGAGTAAGTTAAAAACAAAGTGTGTTTATTAATGCTCAGTATATCCTTATTGATCTAAAACTCAAAACAACTTAATAATTCTTGAAAAGTGATGATATGCACCTTATAAATACTGTTATTGAGACCAGATCAGGAGTACTGTGTGCATTCTTGGATAGCAAAAAAAGACACAGAAGCTACACAGAGGAGAGCAAGCAATTGCGTCCCTGGACTAAAGACCATCCACTGCTCAGACAGGCTCAAGGAATAAAACCTGTTTTGCCCAACACAGTGATTTCAGATTGTACAGGTTCAGTAGAATTCTTTGAGTTAAAAGACTTGTGTGAATCTAGAAGAGACTACCAAGTCCTGGACTTGTAGTGTAAACCATAATGTCTTTTAAAAATATAGTTCAAAATATTTAAAATATGAACATGGACGTCCTATACTAGTTTCACCACGTGTTTCCCACCTCTCAGCCAATAAGATTAGAGAACAGAAAGAAAGATATACAGTATGCCGATTACAACTTTCCATAGAAAAATAAGAAAGAACTAAAAATAAGGTTTTTATTGAAGCTGTGGCGTCAACTTAAAGCCAAATAATCTCTTTTTAACATTAGGCTACCTGTATGACGGAGTCTTTTGTACTTAACAAAACACAAAATCCAAAGATAATATTTTATTAATATGTTAATTTTCTTGTGTGGTTTACATCAATGGGCAAGACAAATTTTTAAAACTCATCTTTTCATGGAGAACAGAGGACACAAACTTTCAACTTGAATCGGCGTCTATGTTGACCTATGCCGAACTACAGCAAACAGTATCAAAAACGTAAATGAAATAAATCTTATGTTACTTGTGTCACATAATTCATTTGCCAAGTCATCCAGTAATATTCCCTCAAGGTCCAAAACATATGCATTTTTACTAAAATATTGTTAAATAAACTGTTTTCTGGAAAAATGCTCTTGTGAATAAAATGGGAACACAATCAAATGCAGATGATCAAAGACCCAACTCCCCCGTCATTCATTGGTTAGGAGTCCAGCCCAGTAACAGCTTATTCATTGGCTAACATTGTACTTTATCCGATATCAAAATACCAAGGTGTGCACTGAGAGACAAGTATAACTAAAGTTTAAATGTTAAAGAAAAGCAAATGGAAACTTTAAAAGGAAGAGAATTTTCCTTTTTGTTTATCTAAGGTGCTTCAAAAACCAGGTCAACTCAACCACGAAGTTTCAATAATCCCAAGGTTTTTCTCCATTGATTTGACAGGTAAATATAAAAATAATATGTCATTTTTGGGTGAAGTAGTCATTTAATCCTTGGTGAGTAACTCATCCTCCATTTTCCTAAGATTGCTTATTTGGTCACAGAGCAAGGCAACAATCAACTCTGAAAAGGATGCCAGTCCATCACAGGCCACTCTCACACTCAAATGTAGCTGCCAATCAACCGGAAGTCTTTGTATTGTGAGAGGAAAACTCACACAGGAATAAGTAGTCATAGAAGATGGGAAGATGAGTAGATGTGATAATTTGGAGTTCATCAAGAGTCAAGTAAAAATGATTCTATCATACAGCAAGGTCAAAAGTATATATGTAACTTCACATTTAAATTGAGGTGTGTGTTTCAAAGAGCAAATGGTCAAGGAATAATGGTGTAGAAACCCTGCTACATTCTGGCTTCCACCTTCACAGTAACTCCCTTTTAAAGGGCAGTCTTAAAACCTAATTAGAGCTGATTGTTAATGAGCTTTTCTGAATGTGACATTTAGCACTCTAATAAAGGTCAGTACCATTTCAGCCTAAAGGTACAGTTATTACAATTGAAATCTGAAAGCTAAAATCAGGAAAGGAAACTTTAGGTGATGTTTTTATTCCAACCTAAATTTCCCATTTTCAGCCTATCTCTTAAACTATGTATTTGTTGACCTGATCATGCAGTATCTGTTAATCTGCTGTAAAGGTCCTTCTTAAATCCTGGTATGCCGCCACTTTATTTAATGGGGTGTCCATAATGCTTAAATGCATCCATTTATTCCTTCAATTACAGTTGTAAATTAATTAAGGCCTTAGGTGAAGCAAAAAACACAAATCAAAAGTTTTCAGCCATGTAGCATATGTGAAACACCCAGATTTAAATTCTTTTAAAGAAGGTACCCAGCTTGAATCAGGAACTCTTGTCAAATTCTTCAGCATGTCCAAGAAAAGAAGTAAGTATCTCAATTAAGTTAATTACTAATTTAAAGTTTAAAAAAAGAATCCAGCAGGCACTCTGGCACCCAAGGATCTGCGTTTCCTGCCTCTTATTTCAAAGGTTTCAATGTCACAATTTCAAGAGACATGCAAATCCCAATTTTTCAGCTTCTGTGATTGTACTTGTAATTTTCTGTCATCCACACTCTTAATTTGTTTGAGCAAATATGACAGAAGTTAAATATTTAATAATTGTACCATATACGTAAATGCAATGATCTGAATGCATATCCTCTAACTTTTCTCTTGTGCTCTAGTTTCAGTCATGTTCACCATGCAATAATCTAAACAATTTACTTTAAAGTTGGGTGCCTCTGTAAAGACAGAAATACATTTATGCCCCAGCTGAACTTCAGCAATCAAACATTGCCAGTTAAATTGTGATGATTATGTTGTTTCATTGTGATAGAGCGGCAGGAGACATAACAGCCCCCCACAGACCCATGCAGATTAAAAGTGGAGTTGTTAAGGAAAGAGGAAGGGATCTGCAGTCGAAACAGGAGTCTAAGCTTTTGTTACGGAGAAGAAAAGAGGAAAAAGAAATTGCTGCTGATTGCTAAGAGCTAGTGGTGGCGTTCATTTAAAGAAATCAGTGCATATCGACAGGAAATAGAATATCTTTGTGTGACCATCCCCAGTCCCTTCCAAGGTCTTAGCAAATCAGAATGGGGCTCTTATGGTTCATCATTGCCCAGTTTTTTATAGCTGCTGACACAGATTCAGATGATCTCCCTTCTCATATAGATATTACGTGTGACTCATTGGCACAGTGTTTAAAGATGTTTCCTTACATCTTTATAGCTCATGGTTCAGTTCTTGGATCGACCATTGTTTTTGTTGAGTTTGCACAGTTCAAGCATAATTTCATGAGTTTATACTTGTTTCCTCACAAATGACTCCTTACCTCTAGCTCCTTCCAAGGAATTCCACGTTTTCCATACAGTATCAGAATATCTTTTGTGTGCTCCAATATTTTCTCTCACTGTGGTGTGCCATAAAGGCACCAAGAAGTTACACTCACTGACTCCTCCTAGTCTGTAGCTACAGCAGCTATATGGTATGGAGGAAGAACTGTGCAAAGGGAAACCAACTTAATTTTAGCCACATAAACCTGTAATCACATTCCTTTGTTCACTATATAAACCTCAAAACCATAAGTGTGGATGAATACGTAGATTGACTGGTAAACTAGGATCCTTGGACAATGATTTACTGCAGCTTCCACTTTAACATTACCTTCTGCGAAAACTCTACCTATACTTTCCCATCTGCAAAAATCAACTCATTGATGTCTCAATCATGAATCATACCCCTAAATAATTTAGCCTTAACCACCAGAGGCAGCACGTCCACCTATTTTTATGAGGGAAACTTGACCTCAGATTCAGGGGTACTCATTCTTACCCCAACTTAGAAACTGCAAGGAAAAAAGGAAACCTGCAAAGAGCAAGTGTGCTTTTGTGAAACATTTAAAGTAGATACTATTTGAGCCTTTTACACTATTTATACTGCACAAAAAAAATCATTATCATGAAGAAGGACTAAAGTCAAACATGGAACCTTTCTATTTCCCTTTAAGTTTTTCAATTTCTATTTTTTAATGTGTAAAAATTCTTTCCATGCATTGCACTTTTTGCATTGATTTGTTTTCTATATTTGGCAGCCATTTACTTTTTTTAACATGGTAATGGCCATAGTGTTTACAGTTGTTGTGGCTATTCATGGTCACATAACCTGCATAACATGATGCGTGACAACATCATTCCCTCAGATATAAAACATGGTGGCATAGTACAGTCAGTATCGCAGTGTAATATTCACATTGAAATCTCTACTTGCATTCATTTTCATTTTCACTTTTTGGCTAGCTCTGACAACAATTTTTGGCTTTGAACTTTGACTCTGATTTTTGTCTAATGTTTGCATTATCCTTTTAACTTTATCTTTACACACCAGTGCCTGCCTTTTTAACCATTTTTCTGACAGAGACTGTCAACTTAGTTCATCTCCTGGTCCTGTTTTACTTTGTACTTTTCAGGAGAAGCCACAATCTATAAGCCCATCCAAAATGGGTTCAACTTTAAACACAATAATTATAATGCATCTCTTACTACAAAAGACAGCTAAAGCATCCCAGGAATTCTATACTTTTGCAGAATTTTTCAAATGGGACCCTGCAATTTATAAATCCTCTGTAGTTCCATAAAACAAATATCAGTGAGATTGTCAAAGTATCATATACCTTATAATACCTGTGCAAGAAAACTGAGCCAGTCCACTGTCAAGAATGAATCTGTAATGGTCATTTGGAATTCAAGGTTCAACTAGGGGTCAGAATATTGGTTCAAGCACAATAGCAGATGCTTACCTGAGGATTCTAAGAAGTGCGATTCTCTGGAAACTTGACCACACGTTTTGAAAATCAAATGATGTGGGAGAAAAACCATAGTACCCAAAAGAAAACTCATGCAGGCATGGAGAGAACAGGCAAACTCCACATGGACAACAACCAACCAAGTGCGCGATTCAAACTGCAGAAATTTAGCAGTTCCACCTGATGCTTCCCATACTGCATTATTTTGAGAATGAAGTGTCTATCCATTTCAGAAGTCTGTCAGATTGGTGCTTCTTCTTTCTGATGATGACACCAGTTGAAGTTGTATTTGTCTGTCTTTCTTAAGCTGTCAGAAGTTTGCCAAACCTTCTTTGAGGATACAAAGAGCTCATTGTTCACTAACAGCATCTTTCTTGTACATCAGTGTCTTTCATTCAGTTACCACCATGTCTTCCATTTTCTAAAACAAGGTTTTTACAGATGACTTCTAGTCAGTGCAAATATGTCAGACACATGTCCATCATCCAAATGATACCTGACACACACCTGTAATTGTAGTTGGAGTTATGTTGCATCTTTAGGATGACACCAACAGACCACACAGTTTTCCATTTGCCAGCAAAGTCTAGCACCACTGGTGAGTCATGTTCTCCCTGTTTCAGGCAATTTTTGTTAAATTTTCATGAGATCCCTCGAGAGAATCAAATTGTAAGTTGCTGTGTATCTGGCCTTGTTAACTCTGTCATGGCTCAAAGCTTGTCATAGAGTATTTGTTTATATCTGTGGGCACATAAAACCTACAAGCAAAACAAGACCATCCTGTAGCTTACCCTGGTGAAACAAAGCAACAGAAAACTGTGCCACATATCACCTAGCTCTCAGTAAAAAGTGATTTCATTTTTCAGTTTTAACTAATTCAATATTAGCGTAAGATCTACTAATGCTTTTGTCTTAGACACTAGCAATAGTAACATGGAATGATTTTTTTAGTGTAAATGTCAAGGTGTGCAAGCAGTCTAAGTAATTGGCATTAAGTGCTTAATGCTATAGTATTGTCTTGTATTTCATTTAAAAAGAACCTCCATTTAACTATTTCAGTTTATTCTCATTTCAATGTCTTTAAAATTAGCCTTGTCAAGCTCATGCATTTAATCAATATAAGAGTGAGGTAAATTAACTCCAATGAATGGCATTGTCCAATTGTGAGGAAAAAGAATGCATTGGGGTGAAGGTGAGTAGCTCTATAAATCTTTAAGAAATAAACCCATCATCAAGAAAGGTGTTAGGCTTCACCCTCATTGTCAGTCATTAATTCAAACAAACAAAATTTAATTCTTGATTGCGAGATCAAACAAAAGGCTCTAAAATTGTTCTCCTTGCAATAATTGCAATCTGTGTTACATTCTGCATCAGCTGCCTTAACAAAGCATCATCTGGCTAACAGCAGGTACTGAGCAAATGGAAAAATCAGACTTGGAGGGCTCTCTCTGCATCTCTTAGCCATTAAAGGTGATTTAGGAATGCGCAACTAGAATCAAACTGAATACTTGAAGAAAAATATATATCTCTTTTTTTGCAATAGGTTTGTACTTCTACTTTAGAAAAGCATGCACGGACTGTCATTTTATTTGAAGAAGTTATGGGAGATTAAAGGACAAACTTTTTATGAAGAGGGCCAATCAGCTTCTGTGATTCTATTAAAAGGCAAGTGGAGAACAGAAAAACATTTAAAATTAAAATCATTGTCTCACTTTGCACTGTTAAATACATTTGTGTGTTAACAAGTAGCACTCATCCTAAAAATGGCAGTGGATGTTTTTGTTCATGTGAGAAGTGCTCTGTTCAGGCTGCCATCAGCCCAGTTTATAAATGACTAGCAAAATACCCGCGCTTCGCAGCGGAGAAGTAGTGTGTTAAAGAAGTTATGAAAAAGAAAAGGAAAAATTTTAAAAATAACGTAACATGATTGTTAATGTAATTGTTTTGTCATTGATATGAGTGTTGTTGTCATATCTATATCTATATCTATATATATATATACATATATATATATATATATAGCAAAATACCTGCGCTTCGCAGCGGAGAAGTAAAAAGAAAAGAAAACATTTTAATAACAACATGATTGACAATGTAATTGTTTTGTCATTGTCATGAGTGTTGCTGGCATATATATATATATATATATATATATATATATATATATATATATATACATGTGTACATATATACACACACACATATACTATGGGGTGAAAAACAGGCAAATACATTGATTTTCTGAATATATAAAATCGGCGTCAGAATATATAAAGTCAAAACTTGAATATAAAAAGTTACTGTCGGAATATATAAAGTCAAAAGTTGAATATATAAAGTCAGCGTCGGTATATATAAAGTCAAAACTTTTTTCTGAATATATAAAGTCAAAACTTGAACATATAAAGTCAGCGCTGGAATATATAAAATCAAAACTTGAATATATAAAGTCAGCGTCAGAATATATAAAGTCAGCGCTGGAATATATACATTTAAAACTTGAATATATAAAGTCATATCCGAATATATAAAGTCAAAACTTGAATATATAAAGTCAGTGCCAGTATATATAAAGTCAAACTTGTTTCTGAATATATAAAGTCAAAAGTTGAATATATAAAGTCATCGCTGGAATATATAAAGTCAAAACCTGAATATATAAAGTCAGCATCGGAATTTATAAAGTCATTCCTGATTATATAAAGTCAACATCGGAGTATATAAACTCATTCCTGTAATAGAATAAAGTCAAAGTCAAAATATATTGATTGAAACGACTCTGAACTGAACTAAGTTAACAAAAACGTATTCAGAAAAATAAATTAAAAAAACACTGTTTGGTTAATGTTTTGAAAATGATGCATGTGCCCTGCCCAGGATTGGTTCCTGCCTTGCGCCCAGTGTTGGCTGGGATTGGCTCCAGCAGACCCCCATGACCCTGTGGTCGGATTCAATGGGTTGGGAAATGGATGGATATTCCAGCGCTGACTTTATATATTCAAGTTTTGACTTTATATATTCCAGCGCTTACTTTATATATTCTGACGCTGACTTTATATATTCAAGTTTTAACTTTAAATATTCCAACGCCGTCTTTATATACTCAGGTTTTGACTTTATATATTTGGGAATGACTTTATATATTCAAGTTTTGACTTTATATATTCCAGCGATGACTTTATATATTCAAGTTTTGACTTTATATATTCGGGAATGACTTTATATATACAAGTTTTGACTTTATATAGTTAAATTTAGTCATCATTGCATACATTTTTCTTCACCATAGAAATTTAAAGACTAAATTCAACTTCCATTCTTACCAAAGATACTTCTGGCGACTAAATAGAACCTACTTATATCCAAATTCCAGCTATTGAGCTATCGCCTGCCTGCCTGAATAAGTCACCCTCGCTTCGCTATTACTTTTTTACCGTTCATTTAATCATGGCTAGTGGCGGAAAAATTATAAAATTATAAAATTACAAAATTACACTGAGTATGGCTTTACCAAAACAATTATTGATGGTGAATAAAGTATCGATTATTCATAAAGCTTCAATTGGTGATCTGTTTTTCTGTGTTAACCTCATATTTTTTCATACTTGCTCTCAAACCAAGGGGGTGTGAGGGTAAAATGAATCGGGAAGCGCTGATCAATGTAATTGGTGTACCAGGAAATCATGCATTGTAATGCAAAGTGTGATTAAATGCATTATTTTTTAACGTGTTATGGAGCACATGCATCGAAGTGTCTCAGCTGTGCTTGTGCTAAGAAAAGGAAACATTTTAAAAATAACGCAACACGATTGTCAATGTAACTTTTTGTAAGTAGTGCCTGGAGGATTCAGAGTGTGTATTAACTTGTGGATTTTTCTGTGAGTATTTGGTGGCAGTGTCACAAAGTCGCTTCCGTAAGACTACGTTAGCTGCAGAGCTCAGCTCAGAGCGAAATGAGGTGAATGGGAGGGGAGATGATGACGTGACTCCCCCACCCGCCTTAACTGTCAATCCCCCACAAACACAGTCTCTTGGAATTTGCATAAGCACAGCCCCTGACGTGCAAATTTAACTTAGTTACAAAGTGATCAAAACTCTCGTTTATATCCTGCGTCCTCTCATTAAACTTGTATCCTGCATTACCCGTGGGCATGAGAAACGCCAGCGGCAGCCTGTCTATGAACTTAATTTAAACTTTAGGTTTACACCGTGCTTTGTTCCCGAAGTAGCACCACTCATGAATATGGTTGTATATGTCACTCGCTCGCTTCTTATTGTTTTGCTACCTTCTCAATTATATAATGCATGTTTTCTTCAGCACTTTTTGGAGCTCTTCCTGGTTTTCTACGCACTGCGTTGACAGTCAGTTCACGTGATTATGTGGGAGGCGTGATGATGTCACACGAAACTCCACCCCCACGGCTTTCGAGCTCAACTCCATTACAGTAAATGGAGAAAAATAGCTTCCAGTTATGACTATTACGTGTAGAATTTCGAAATGAAACCTGTCCAACTTTTGTAAGTAAGCTGTAAAGAATGAGCCTGCCAAATTTCAGCCTTCTACCCACACGGGAACTTGGAGAATTAGTGATGAGTCAGTCAGTCAGTTAGTCAGTGAGTGAGTGAGTGAGTGAGTCAGTGAGGGCTTTGCCTTTTATTAGTATATATTATGGGAGGTCTCATTACTCTTTTCCTACAAGCCAAAATAGGTATGTTGCTTCTCTCCCTAGAAACAAAACTCATTTGGATTAGTATTTTTCAGTAAAATTCACATGCTCCTGAAAGATTTTTTTTTTTTTGCCAGGTGTCAAACATGTGGCTCTGATGGGGACCATTATAGGGTCCTTCTAAAGGGACATGGAGGAAGGAACAGAGTGTTGCCCAGTCACTAACATACCTTTTTTGGAATAGGGCACCCCAGCAGAAGCCTGGCATCAATTCTGCTTTAACTTCAAGATCCACCCTTTTCAGTCCGCCACTATATAAGAGATATCATCTCTGGAAATTGGTGTTCAGATGAACCAACTGCTCACAAAGATCAGAACTTTCTGACAATCAGAGCTACATTTGGGCAAACCAAGAGATTTTTTCTTTGTTTCGTTTTTTTGTTTTTTGCTATGCACTATGGTAATTAAACATGTTATTGCCAGCAGAAACCCCACCCTTCTTTTGTCTTGTTGCATTTTAAGTTCACACGTGGTAAAACATATAAACGCAAGGTGCTTCAAGTAGAAAGAAGTGGCTACCTAGACAAACCACATTGATGATCAGTCTTGAGCAAAGGAGATTGTTTGGGGATACACTTCAGGCAATCCTTAAGGGTATTGGTAAAGTAGATCCAACAACATTTTTTCAGCTCAAGTGTGAATCACATACTCAAAGACATAAGTGGAAATTAAAAAGAAGTGCATTTAAGACTGAGGTCAGGAGGCAGTTCTTTATGCATTCAAAAGTTGTGGGACAGTGGAACAAACTACCGAGGCATGTAGTAGAAGCAGAAACCTTGATAACCTTTAAGAAGAATCTGGATGAGATATTTTGACAGCTTAGTTATTGGCTAAACAAATGAGCTTGATGGAATGAACAGCCTCCTCTCGTTTGTCAAATTTCTTATGTTTCTTATCATGGTGTTTAACTTATCAAGCTTAGTCTATAGAGTAATTCAGCATCTGGTGGCCTGCTTTGGAAACTCTTGCTCTTTTTAATTTAAAGGACATTGTTTAAATTCTCATATATGTCTTGTATATGTGCTCTTGTGAGAAATTTTAAAATGTCACGATTAGAAAATAGGTAATACTAGACTCTCTGTGAATCTTCCACATCAGAATGACAAGGAAGATTGTATTTTTTAGTAAGCTTTACATTAAGGAGAAAGTGTTAAAATACCTGACTATTCCATATTCCTTGTTCTCCCAAAGCCACAGGCAAACAACACTATATAATAAAAATTAATTTTACATATGACCAGGGACATGAATAAAGGGGTAGCTACAGTGAGTCGTGCCCCTGACCCTTTGCCCACATTGGCTCAAGAGCCATCTCTTCTCATTAAGTGTTAATTAATCGCTTCTGAGCAGAAGAGTGTGTGTCTTTTTCATTGTAATAAATGAAAAAATCAGTGTAAAGCAGTGTGTTTTGTTAACGATATACTATCATATATGGAAATAACATTTGGCCTATGATAATTAATGCTATTAAATCCACAAAAAATGTGTAATAATTACTTGTGTGCAGATTGTGATGTTTTGCGTTATGTTACGAATTGGAAGATAGCTGTATTTACTGTGCCACTGATTTTAACTAGTACAGTATTTAGGGAAACATGGCCAAAATAATTTAAAAATATGTAATTTGAACTATTAAAGAATTTACATTGGAAAATATTTTAAAAGAGACAGACTGTGGTGGGCTGGTGCCCTGCCCGGGGTTTGTTTCCTGCCTTGTGCCCTGTGTTGGCTGGGATTTGCTCCAACAGACCCCCATGACTCTGTAGTTAGGATATAGCGGGCTGGATAATGGATGGATGGATGGATGGATGGACTCAAAATTAAGAAGTCATTTGCACTACCTTTAAGAATGACCAGAATCTCCTGTATCTTAAAGGCCACACAGGTAATCCATGAGTTTCTTTAAAGTCCATAGCCTGTTCTGAGCGTAAACACTTCTTATAGGGTTTCCATTCAGGAGAATGGGGTTAGAGCAAGAGTGATGTCACAAAATAATCACAATGAGAAAAACGCAAACATAAAAAATACACACGGTAAATAAAATTAAAGAAATTAAAATGCATGTCAAGTCAGTAAGTTACACTGGAAAAGAAAATGAAGAGACCAAGTCCAGTATAAACATTCCTGGATTGTAATGCTCATTTCAGAAGTCAGGGACACAAATCTCTGTATCACTAATGTGATGAACTTGTCAAAGTCCACATGGCGTCGGGATTTCTTAGGTGTCATAGGTAATAGTGTTTTTGTTTCTTAGATAGCACTAGTAACTAGATTTACACTTTAAATCTTCTCTTGGAGATTCTTTGAAGGCTGAACAAGAAACTTGCTGTTACTTTATGTTCATTAATAATGACTGTCTGGTTAATTTTGAAAAAGTTAGCTTTTTAAAAATGTACTTTATAAGAGTGTGGAGAGATGTACTTGGTGTAAAATTATGTTTATGTCGTTTGTAATATGTGTGTGATGCAGCCCTTTGTTACTTTATGAAGTTCATTTCTCCCCTTCCACATGAACTTTATTTCATTGGTGACATGCGATATGGGGTCATCACATGCATCTTTTATTAACATTTTCTGTTAAATATATACAATATTTTATAAAATTTTCTTTACATTTTAATTTAAATCACTGCATTGAAAAACTGAAAGAATTCAGCCTCTTTATTTTTTTGTAAAGTGGCTTCTTGCAGTATTTACAGTGAAAGAATCTATTTCAAGTGGAGATTGATTTATCTCATCTTTTGATTGTGCACAACACCCGTTATCATGCTTAAATTTGCTTCCACACCTTTTCTGTGCAGTTAAGCAAGAGTCATTTTCCAAAATATTTTATGCAACAAAAGGTTTAGTGAACTCCATTGTCAGTATCACTCCTCTTTGCAAGACAGTCATAATACGCTTCACTCTATTTTAAGTACCAAGTCTGAATCAATCTAAACTACTGATATTGGCTCAGAGTGAACAGACAAACGTATGAATCAATCAGGCACTTGAATAAGAGATTATCAAACAAACAGAAGGGTAAAACAAATATTGTAGTCACAAAACAATCTTTGGATTGCTCACGAATAGAATAGTTTGTGATGTTCCTCTGTTTACACAAAGGTCAGACATCAATTGCTACATGATTTATAGAATATCCAGTGCATATTCAAGTGCCTAACAACATGCAACATCATGCTAACAAAATGGCAGTGTTCATTTAAAGCCAGACAAGGAAAATTCATAAAATAAAAACAAATTGTTAGCGCATAAATCCTAATAAAGACAAGTCTAATCTTTCTGAAAGTTTGTGTCGCGACAGGATGGGACATATTGTAGATATTCTGGGCATGTATAATTTCTTTCATATAAAGATGAGATAGTAGTCTGATCATCATAATGGTTCAAAATGCTTACATTCAGAATGCACATCATAAAAGTATATTAATTTCTGTGAAGAAATATGAAAATTGCACATACATTTGAACTCCTACACCATTATGAAGACCAAGATGTTGCTGCTGACATGCTGATTAAAAGAAAAAAAGTTATTATGCATCAGCTGGATGTTCTTGTTGAGGTTTCATTTAAGAACATTCTATCGAAATGACGTTTAACTCTTTATTAGGGGACATTGTTCCTGTTTCCTTTGAAAAATCAGTTCTGCATGTTTTCTCTTTGTATTCTGCAGTGGCACAGATTTTAGAGATCCTGCTGTCTCACAACTCCAGAATCCAGAATTCAAATCCCTGCCTGGACATTGGCTGTGTGGAATTAGCACATTCCCCTGCATAAGTGTAGATTCCATTCCAGGTACTCTGCAGACATGACAAAGTCATGCCGCTTTGATTGATTGGCTACTCTGAATGGTTTGTATGAGTGAGTGTGGGATTACATGTGAGTGGCGTACCGACACCCCATCTAGTGTGAGCATTGCATCTCTCCTCCCCTCAAGGCTGGCAGGACAGGCTCCTGTGCATCTACCTTACCTTACTACCCAGGTTACAATATACTTGAGTTTAACTCTAACATAAGAATTTCATGACCACAGAAAAAAAGTGAATATTTTTAACATTTGGATTTTTCCGGCATAATCATATTTCTTTCAATTTGCACTTAGAAAGCTGCCGTTGTTCCTTTCTTAAAAGTATATTTTGATTCTGCACAGTAGAGTACTGTGATGACATTTTGATGTCAATGCCAGCATGACAGACAAAAAAGACAATAAAATGTAGCCAATACGGACTATTCAGTGACAGGCTCTATTAACTGATAAATGATGAAAGAGAGTAATTTTTGAAATTACAAACAATGGAAAGGAACATATAAAGTACATGTAGTGCCCATAGACAGAAACATTGTCAGGTACTGTAGAAGCTGAAAAGTAAAGTAATTTAAAGTGTTACCATAAGCCAGACAAAAATGATTATCTTTGATGACACTCGTATGTATATTTCCAGGTAAAAGAGCCAAACCTTGTGCCTTTTGTTGCAGATCCTAATTGATAATGACCAATTTTTCTGATTTGAACTAATAAAACTGAACATGGTGTTATTTTACTAAACCATTTTTTACACAACTAATTATTCAATTTGAAGCTTCAATAGGTTTTATTACAGCACCTGTCATTCTGTTTATACTCTGAATTAATGCAGAATATTTATTCCTTTAGCAAATATCAGTTAGTGGCTAGATGATGGCAGCTGATAAGCCAGTAATCAGATTTCTATTAAAGGACACTGTTAAGCGTACAGTGTATGCAGTAGGTGTATTTAACTGCAGTAGTACAGTTCACAGCTACCTCTTCTTGTAAAGCTCTTCACACTTTTCATGTAGCAAATTGTTACACCTATGTAACGCCTCGCTGTGACTGTAACTACCAAGTCATGCTTTTTTTTTCTTAATTTTCTTCCATTTTAGTTATTCTGCTTTGTGTTTAGACTATAGTCTATCTATCTATCTATCTAAATATTTGGACAGAGACAACTTTTTTCTAATTTTGCTTCTGTACATTACCACAATGAATTTTAAATGAAACAATTCAAATGCAGTTGAAGTGCAGACTTTCAGCTTTAATTCAGTGGGTTGAACAAAAAGATTGCATAAAAATATAAGGCAACTAAAGCATTTTTTAACACAATCCCTTTATTTCAGGGGCTCAAAAGTAATTGGACAAATTAAATAACTGGAAACAAAATGTTCATTTCTAATACTTGGTTGAAAACCCTTTGCTGGCAATGACAGCCTGAAGTCTTGAACTCATGGACATCACCAGATGCTGGGTTTCCTCCTTTTTAATGCTCTGCCAGGCCTTTACTGCAGCGGCTTTCAGTTGCTGTTTGTTTGTGGGCCTTTCTGTCTGAAGTTTAGTCTTCAACAAGTGAAATGCATGCTCAATTAGGTTAAGATCAGGTGACTGACTTGGCCATTCAAGAATTTTCCACTTCTTTGCTTTAATAAACTCCTGGGTTGCTTTGGCTGTATGTTTTGGGTCATTGTCCATCTGTATCATGAAACGCCGCCCAATCAATTTGACTGCATTTAGCTAGATTTGCGCAGACAGTATGTCTCTGAACACCTCAGAATTCATTCGGCTGCTTCTGTCCTGTGTCACATCATCAATAAACACTAATGTCCCAGTGCCACTGGCAGCCATGCACGCCCAAACCATCACACTGCCTCCCTCCACCGTGTTTTACAGATGATGTGGTATGCTTTGGATAATGAGCTGTTCTGCGCCTTCTCCATACTTTTTTCTTGCCATCATTCTGGTAGAGGTTGATCTTGGTTTCATCTGTCCAAAGAATGTTTTTCCAGAACTGTGCTGGCTTTTTCAGATGTTCTTTAGCAAAGTCCAATCTAGCCTTTCTATTCTTGAGGCTTATGAGTGGCTTGCACCTTGCAGTGCACCCTCTGTATTTACTTTAATGTGTTCTTCTCTTTATAATAGACTTGGATATCGATACGCCTATCCCCTGGAGAGTGTTGTTCACTTGGTTGGCTGTTGTGAAGGGGTTTCTCTTCACCATGGAAATGATTCTGCAATCATCCACCACTGTTGTCTTCTGTGGACGTCCAGGTCTTTTTGCGTTGCTGAGTTCACCAGTGCTTGCTTTCTTTCTCAGGATGTACCAAACTGTAGATTTTGCCACTCGTTATATTGTAGCAATTTTTCCGATGGGTTTTTTCTGTTTTCGCAGCTTAAGGATGGCTTCTTTCACCTGCATGGAGAGCTCCTTTGACTGCATGTTGTCTGTTCACAGCAAAATCTTCCACATGCAAGCAACACACCTCAAATCAACTCCAGGCCTTTTATCTGCTTAATTGATAATGACATAAGGATGGACTTGCCCACACCTGCCCATGAAATAGCCTTTGAGTCAATTGTCCAATTACATTTGAGCCCCTGAAATGAAGGGATTGTGTTAAAAAAATGCTTTAGTTGCCTCACATTTTTATGCAATCTTTTTGTTCAACCCACTGAATTAAAGCTGAAAGTCTGTACTTCAACTGTATCTGAGTTGTTTCTTTTAAAATTCATTGTGGTAATGTACAGAACCAAAATTAGAAAAAAGTTGTCTCTGTCCAAATATTTATGGACCTAACTGTATCTACAGCTGAAGTCAGAAATATCGATCCACTTAGGGTGAATTCTATGCATTGCAAAAGTAATTTTTCCAAAAATGTTCACAGACAGAGTATTTTACTTTATATTGACTGGTGGACCAGCCTCCTCCACGCTTGTCTGTTCTCTTCCTCTCTCTGCAGAACAGAAGATTGATGGCCATTCCACCTTTGACGTCACTTCCAATCTCTGTGTCCTCGACTGCCCTCTATCTATCCAGAACCCATATGACAAGCAGTTTGGCCATATTTAAATCATTTCTACATTAGACTCCTGTCTAAAAAGACAATAAAACTGTTTAATTGCTGTTTTTTTTTGGCTGTAGATTATATGGGGTCACAGACATGCCCCAAACCTTTTTGCTTGCCTGTTTCTTGTTTTACAGTGTATGCACCCCTCTTACAAAATGTTTCCTTGACTAATCTTGCATATTTTCTGCAGTACTCTCCCATACATCTCCACTTTTCTTGCAGAGAATCTCTATTATAAGCATTCTTCAAATTTACAAATGCCTTTTCTGTTTATCTCTATATTTTTCAATAACCTGTCTCAAGGTGAAAATCGCATCTGTTGTGCCTTTTCTGGCATACATCCAAGCTGTTCTTCTCGTATCATCATCTCTCTTCTTATCCTTGTATTAATTATCCTTTCCCATATTTATGTGGCATCAGCTTTATAGCTCTTTGAATTCCACAATCCTGTCTCCCTTCTCCTTATGCACAGACACAATCACACTATTTCTCTATTGATCTGGCATTTCCTCTTCACAACAGAGCTTTGACATCAGCTCTCATAACAAATCTATTCCTTCATTCCCCAGACTCTTCTATTCTTTCTAGTCTAGCTGCCTTCCCATTCTCCATTCTTTCCAGTTCTGGTTTGATTCCTTCTCTACTTATCTATGTTGTTATACTCTCATTTTGTACTTCATCTCAAAGTATTACCCTTGGAATTTCTTCATTTTTCAGTTTCTCAAAGTATGCCTCCCACCCTTCCATAATATTATTATCACTTAGCAAATCTCCATGTTTGTTCTTTACCCATTTCATTTGAGTCAGGTCTTTTTCTGCTTTGTCTCAAGCCATTGCTATTCTGAATGTCTTTTTCTCTGCTTCTGGGGTTTTCAGTTTCCTATATACCCCTACATACAGCACAAATCATCTTACACAAATAAAACATATTGATAGGCTGAGATATTACATTGCAAAGACTTACACGGGGAAATGGGACATTGCAAAATTGAATGGGTGTATTGCACTTTTACTTGCTATTGTCAGTAAAATTCTGTTTTACACTGACATGTTAATCTTTTGTTTTTCTTAATTAGATTAAAACAGGGATAAAAGCTTCACTTTTTAAAATCAGGGATAATCCTTGGAAATCACTGCAGCAGCAGGTGTCCATTTCAAACAACTTTTTAAGCAGAGAGACTATTCATTTGATTCATTTTTATTTGATTAAATTTTTTGGTTTCTTATTTTGCCATTTATATTTTAAGCCAATCATTTGCAGTTGTTGTTTTATTCATATCAGAAAGGATTTTGTCCCCTTTGTGTAATTCCATAAATTAAAATAAAATCAAAAGCAGCCACCACAACTTTCCCAATATTTACAACATGACTACAGTACATGGTAGGAAATTCTGAAAACACATGCATGATAAAGTACCTCTTGAAGTTTATTTTTCACATGTTAATTTGCTTTACAGACAAATCTATTACGGTAAACTGATATTAGATTAATAATAATTAATAGATAGATAGATAGATAATTTATTAATACCAAGGGGAAATTCACATACTCCAGCAGCAGCATACTGATAAAGAACATTATTAAATTAAAGAGTGATAACAATGAAAGTATAATAAAGGCATAATATGTAATCAATGTTTCTTTACAATTTAGAATTTAGTTGAGGTGACTACTGCAGTTGAAAATTTAGTACTCAAAGCTCAAGTTTTGGATCAAATTCAAAATTCACAAAAGTCTTTGAAGATAAGTATGCCCAATTTTGTGAACATCTGAGAAGTGTTTTGGCTGTTTTTAGTACTGACTTAAAATTTTAAACATGAAAAGTAGGAATTCTCCCAAAACCTAATCTGCTGTAAAGTTTAAAAAGTGTAAGCTGACAGAAAATGTCACTAGAATTAATCTATTCATTCTCCAGTTGCAATATCCAAAAAAATATTTTTAATACAGGCAAACAGACCCACATCATTCGAAGAAAGCTCAAAACATGTTGTAGGAATATCAAAAATTGTTGAAAACAAGAAAGTTACATTTTTTCATGAAAACACACAAATTTATCAGGGTAAGTTAACAGTTAATTAAGTTCTTTGTTGATCAATGGAGTATTATTTGGACCTTTGTACTAGGGTGTTGTACTGTGTTAGCCATTATGAATGTAGTGAGAAGTCAAGCAAAATGACACCTTATATTGGCTAACTAAAAAGATTACAAAATGTAAGCTCTTGAGGCAACTCGGACCCCTTCTTCAGGCAAGATATAATGAAAAATGGGCCTGAGTTGCCTTGAAAGCTTGCATATTGTAATTTTTTAGTTAGCCAATAAAAGGTGTAATTTTGTTTGACTTTTCACTATTTGCACCTTAGATAACCAATCATAAGACTTGAAAGGTGAATAAAAGCAAACTATAAAGGAAATTAAGGTAAACTACTAAAATAAACAAATGTAGGTCACATTCACACACTTCCACATTTGTCTAGGTAACACAACCTGCACATCATTTGGATGTACGAGAATTACTGAGGACATGCTGACCCAGGGAGAACATGCAATTACTGCTCAGACAGTGTCCTGGCAGAGATTTCTATCTAACTCACTGGAGCTTTCTTCATGGAATAGTTGTTTTGCTTTAAAAATATTTTTTTTTCAGTGATTATTCTCAGCTTAATCTTACATAACACTCTTCATTGAATACACCCTCAGGACTTTTGCAACTATTTACTAATACAAACAGAAATAGAAAAGTACATAGCCATGAACATTTACATACATTAATGATTTGTAATTAAGAGATACATCATCTTTGGCCAAAATCAAATAAGTAAATAAGTACCAGAAAGTATGAGTGGTCGATAAAAAGGAAAAAAAAAGTACAAGGCAGAACAATCCCAAAGAATATAAAACTCTTGTTGTAAAATGATAAATATCATTAAAGTGAAAGTTCTCATGCTGCCATTGTAGTAAATTATTAAGACACAAAGCAATTGACTTCCAAAAATCATGAAAATGAAAATGTCTTCTTGGGGATTAATAAAGTATATCAAATCAAAAAAAACAGTCATCCAAGTGTCATTCTACAGTGATCTACACACTATCTACACAGTATGCAGAGGATTTTCTGTGTTTTCTCTTGCTGCTAAAGCTGATGTCCACATTATGTGACTTCTATTTCTAAGATATGTCTGACTTGATGACTGGGGGTGCTGATCTTCTCTCCAGACCATGTTAATTTACACAGCTGAAAATCAATGGGCTTGTCAAATTAGCGACGTTCCAGTTCAGTCTTGCTCGCCTCTTCAGCATGCTCTCTGATGGAGCCCATACTGCACGAAGAGTTAACAGTGAGTTCAGCTTCAGTCTCTGTCCTTTCTTTTTTTTTTCCTTTCTGTTATGGAATTTAAAACATGAGACATCAGACAGATGCATTTCTCTTCTGCTTGTGAAGTCCACAGCCCGTGTGTTCCTTATCACTCGTTGCTGCATTATATGCCTTGCACCTCAGGATGAGTATTCATCGGTTGCCAGCTCTCATGCACACAGAGTCCACCGCTGTGGCTAAAGACCAAATCAAAACAACTGCCCACATCTTACTAAGATTAAGTAAATGAAGATTACAACTGAAAACCTCTGGAAAGGTCATCCAATGTGGCATGGCCTTAAGGTGCATTGAATCCCAAACGTTTAATATAAAATAATGGTGAAAATCTTACTTCTAGTTGTTGAGCTCCACATTGTCATACCGGCACTCAGTAGGGACTCCCTGGGCTTTCAGAGAGTCACTCATCTTCCACCACCTTTAACAGCAACTCCACGCCGTCAAGGTCTGTGGCTGTTTTTCTTGATAAACAATTTTTGATGTTTTTCTTGTAAAGCTCTAAAACTCAATTATTTTTATTTTCATTTATATTGTTCTGTTAGGTTGTTGACTGGTAAAAAAAACATGACCTCTTCTAGACACTGAAAAAGAAGCCTAAAATGTTTTAGTATATTAACTTTTAGAATGTTTGTTTATTTTATCCAGCTTCCACAGAGCAATTTATTCACTGAGGTTCTTGATCTTGATCATCTTAACTGAAGTAAGCTCGCTCTGATATTTATTAGACAAATTCATATAGCCATTCATCCATCCATCCATTTTCCAAATCCACTTATCCACATCAGGGGTGCGGGAAACTGAAGTCTGTCCGAGCAAGTAACGAGTATAAGGTAGTAACAATCCCTGAATAAGGCGCCATTCCATCGTAGGGTGAACACATTCACACACCCGGGCCAAGTTAGCATTGCCAGTACACTCAACTTGCATGTCTTTGGACTGTGGGAGGAAACTGGAGGACCCAGAGGAAACCCACACAGAGACAAGGAGAACATACACTCTAAAGGCCATGTCACATTAGATGACTTTTCCAGCGATATCCAGTCATAGTTTTCATTTATGTAATCTTAGAGAGTTGGAGGTAGTACACTCCTGTGAAGGTGGTCATCTAATGTGACATTCTCCATACTTGCTCTGAGTAAATCAAACAGGTTTGATTTTGTCTTTACTCATAGAGGTGAGCTCTGTATGCATGAGTGCTGACAACAAATGTAGGCTCATCTGGAAGTAGAATGCATACTGTATAATGCAGTGACAACGAACAAGGAGCACGGGTGTTTTGGACCTTACAAACAGAAGACAAGATCATCTGTCTGATAGCCTGTGTTTTACACATCCTAACAGAATCAAAACAAGAAAAAAAGAGCAAAGATCATGGCTCCACTGGCATAGCTGTTAACCTTGTGTACAGTGTCAGCTCCATCAGGTAGATTATTATTGGCTGTCAGAAAAACGGCCAAGTGCAAGTAAAATGTTGCCACTCAGTCATTAAATGTGACATGAGCAGTGATTTCAGTCATTTAAATTGACATGGCCAGGTGATTCGTTTAGCAAATGCAGTGAGCAAAAATGAGAAGTTGCATAATGCGTCATTGGATTAAGGCAAATAAACTGATCAACTGCCTTAGATACTCTTTAGTCTTAGGGTCTGCAGTATATCTGGGTGTAATGTGAAGCGAAATTTGAGGAAACACTTGTCCTATACTTTATAAACCTTTTCTAAATCTTTGTGGTTTATAGCTTATTTGGGAAATTAGTGTAAATTTAAAGTAGGACAGAGATTAGAAAAAGAAAAAGGGCTTAGCCAGCTTACACTAAACTAAGAAAAACTGTTGATTTCAGGGGCTTGGTCTTCTGAAGGGGAGAAATACCTTGAAATCTTAGAAATAATTCTGTTTATTGATTGTTTTAAGAAACCATAAGTGTAAACTGTGTACATTTTTTGTGTTGAGTGTCACACATGCAAGCTTAGGAATCAGCCATCAAGTCCTAAGGTGAGAGATATTTCGCGAGATGATGGGTTGGTTACGTGCACTGATGTCTCTCTTTCTTTGTCTGCAGAAATAAAGAAGAAAAACCATAATCCACCTACCTTATTTCCGGTCTCACAAAATGGCCATGATCTCACACAATGCAACATCTGTGATGTCACTTCCAGTTCCTGTACAGTGACATCACTTCCCATCATCTCCAATGACATTACTTCCAGGTCTGCCATAATGACGTCACTTCTGGCCATTCCTGATGACATCACTTCCTGCCATTCCCAATGACGTCTCTTCCGTTGTGTCATTTCCTTCCACCTTGTTTTCTTATTTCGCTATATAAATGCCATGATTCTAACTGTATGTGTCAATTGTGATAAATTTTTTATTTCTTTTTGACCTTATTTTCAATATACAGGGACATTCCCCAACTTTTCTTGAGTCTTTTTTGTGGCTTATTTCACCACATGGGTTACAGTATAGACTGCCCTATAAATTGTACAATTCAAGGTTTCTTTTTTAACATTTGATTGTATACAGTACAGGTTTCTTTGGGCTGTTCTGGAATATGTGGCATAGCATGTGTGTGCACTGAACTAACAGACAGAACTATCATCAGTTTGTGAGTTGCAGCTAGATGACTATCGTTGGTTTTCAACAGATATGCGTTTTAATTTTGTGAAAGAGCTGAACTACAACTGCTGCACTACAACTTCTTATGTTTGTCTATTTCCTCTTTATATACAATTCTTGTATCTTATGGCCTTTTTTAAGCACAAGCAATGAGTCATCAAGAGTTATTCTGAAGACGGCTGTTGTGCACTAGTCTAAGAAGTCAAAGTAAAAGAGTTTTTAAACTATATTGCATCTTTTAATAAAGATGTTTGCAATCCACATGTATCTCTAAAAAAGACACATTCACTTAAATTGCAAAGATAGTAGATATATAGATAGTTTGTCTTTTTACAAAAAAATTTTGAAATACGTTTTCAAGTACAACCATTTTTTAAGTGCAGAATTCTTATTAGGTAAAACTAAAGGTCATATTTATTTATTTGTTCAAGATTATTGAATTTGAGAGTTTTAACAAAGTATTATGGATAGTCTTTGCACATTTGTGTCTTTTAATTTGTTTTATAATTTTTGTTAACATGTGGTTTGGTATGGAATTAAAGTCTTAAAAATCCATAATTATAATTTGCAAAAAATATACAGTTCAGCTTGAATATCATGTGTGGCAGAGGAGGGATTTCCCCTCAGCAGGCTGTTAACTGGATTTAGGAGACTGACTGAAACTATAGAAATTAATCACTGGAGACGCCATTTTTGTTCTCGCCAGTATCATTAAAATAATAAATATTACTTTGGTATTAAAAATTCCAATGAACAATATGAATTTAATGTTTGCTGATTTGTTTTCTTAATGGTTGCTAAATTTTTTTTTCAGCAATTAAGTTGATATTTCAGTAGCCCTGCTATTCGTGCGTCTCTGAGATGATGCACTTCATTGTATGATTGCAAAGATTTGCCATGTGTTAAGTTTGGCCAATGCAGAATTTTGAAACGCTAACTACATTTTCTTTTGGAATGATGTGTAGTCAGATGTGTGTGAGGTTGGCGGTGCATCCAATTTTTGATCCTTTCTTGTGCCCAGTGACCCTGAACTAGATACAGCAGTCAGAACATTAATGGTTGGATGGACAACTGAGTCAATTGCAAAGTTTCCTTTATTTTATAACTACGCTGTATGGTGCTGTGTTAAAAAGAATCTATCTTAATATTTGCTTATCTCACTCAACAGACAGTTGATGGGTCTAACATTGTGCTTTCAAAGCTTGTACTAATCATGTATTTATTTTCTTAATTCTATAATGGCATAATAGAAGCAAGCCCTTTTTTTCCTGAAAGTACAGCAGGACTCTCCCTTTTTATTAAGTTAAGCCATGGGAGATATTTATGTAATAGTGGGGATACCTGCAATCCCACACCAAACTTCAAATCCTGTGTAATATTTCAGCAAATGTTCCCATGTATTTTTAGTCCATTTTTGATTTTTATGTTATTAGTGATACTGTCATTAAATATTTGCATTAGTCTTGTGTTTCATATTAGTTTTGTGTGTTATTTAATTTCTTTGTATCTGTGCTCATTCTGTTCAGTGTATTTTGTGGGTGGAACCTCAAGAGGCGAGGCCACTTACCCATAACTGTAAAGCAGGCGACTTTAGCCCTATAAAGGCTGAGGAAAATCCAGTCCCTTGCAGTTACATTGCAATGGTGAATTTCTCTGATGATTATTCTGTGCTTGTTGTGAATATCTGGATTTGCCGTCTCATTACTAGCTAAGGATTGACAGTTTCCCACTCTTTAATAGGTATTTTGAGTATTTTTTGTGACTTTTATACTCATGATTCCCAAGTTCACGACATATTGGATATGCTTCATGAGGTGCAACTGCTATTGAGATGATTTATTTCTCTTTCTCTTGTATATTGCGGCCTTATCCTTTATCCAATTAATGTGACCAACTAAAGAGCTTTTTCATATTTAAAACTGTAATAAACTTGGATTCCTCCTTAAATCTGTAACTCTCTTTGTGTCTTGCTGTGTTTTGTTTTACAGTACATTACAAGATTATGTAGTATGAATTTGCAAAGGCATACTGTTGAGTGCTGTTACTTCACCTCTCCAAACTCCTCTCCTAGTACTGTCATTTCTGAGTATAAATGATTTTCCATAATCACATGAGTTTTACAGTTTTGACATCCCAAAGATGCATACATTAGGTTAATTAATGTATTGTAATTGTAATAGCCTTTGATCTAAGATAGAATACTGCCTTGTGCCAGATATTGGAGGAAGAGGCTCTGGCTCCCCGTTACATTGTTAAATAACAAATCTCATCTGCTGTCAGAGATGGAAGTGTGGGACAGTGCTCCGTTGGCAACAGTACTGTTTGTCTTCTTTTTAATTGTTATTTGACATATCTTGCATTCTAACAGGTTCTTGGTGGGTCTTCTAAAAAGTATATAGAGACTATCAAAAAGGGAACAGAAAGATCTTAAAGAAAAGGAAAACACTTCTAAACAGTTAATGAAGTCTAAGCTGAACCCAGTGACAAGAAATTGACTGTCACAGTCTGATGAAGAGAAAACAGATGTAGGTCTCAATTGACAGAGCTGTTCTGCTAGATCTCCAGATCTGCCTCATCTGGAGCATCTTGCCCATTCTGAAAGCAAGGCTGAAAGTAAGAACTCAATGCATTCATGCTGCAAAACAAAAGCAGGGGGTCCTTCTTAATCTTCATCCGAAAGTCCCACACACCTGTCAAGCCAGCAACAACATCAACCAGCTATGTGATGCTAACTGAATGGTGTGCAGAAGATCGTAATGAGAATGTTCCTGATGTGAGACAGTTGATAGCTGAAGCCAATGAAAGAAATGAATGTAAAAAAGCAGAAAGGCCTCAAAGATTTACATCAGGAGGAATGATTAAGTAATCACTTTGAGGTAAAGCTGAGTAAAAAAAGAAAAAAGAATAAATGAAATAAAAAGAAATTGAACATAAAATGTAAATAAAGTGAGCAAAACTGAGAATAAAATGATTGTATTCTGAGCTCAGCCCATGCATGTGAAACATAAGCTCATGTCCTACATTAAACAATTGGAAGAACCATCATAGATGAAAGAATAACCTCTTAAATAAGTTAATTTAAAATACTCTGCATTAAATTTGAGTAGTCTGAAGTTAGATCAAGAATGAATAATATTAGAATTGTGGGGTTACCAGAAACACTACAATCCAGAAATCCAGTGAAATTCATAACAGATTTTATTTCTAAAATCCTGAGCAGTAAGTTAAAAGCAAACACGATTCCCATAAAACAGCCCTTGTTGTTTTGTTTTCAAGCTACGTCACATAGACGAGAATTTTTTGCTAAAACAAAGTACATCTGTTTACAGATACGACATGTGGAGTTGGTCAGAAATGGATTGCAATCACATTTAACATGAGTTGAAATACTATCCACAAACAACTGTCAACTCAGCGGAAAAGACAAAAGAATCAAGTATGGCAGTGCTAGCAGTCAGGTAAGCTTGATACCTGTGCAGCCTTCAAAAGTGTGCAGTGTGTGTGTGAAGTTGAGGTACCATTTCTTTCATGGGACTGTCATATCTATGGTGTCATGTTAAAAGGCTAAAGTTCTTTATGGCCGTGAGGTGATGTGTTGCACAGATACACAAGCAGACAATGGAGGAGCCATTTAATGACAGGTCTATATCTGAATTATATATGAATACAATCTATATATAAAATACACATTAAAGGGGGACATGGAGAAAAAAACTGCTTTTTGCAGATGATGTTGTCCTGTTTGCTTCATCAGGTCGTGATCTTCAGCTCTCTCTGAATCAGTTCGCTGCTGAGTGTGAAGCGGCTGGGATGGGAATCAGCAGCTCCAAATCCGAGACCATGGTCCTCAACCGGAAAAGGGCGGAGTGCCCTCTCAGGGTTGGGAGCGAGATCCTGCCCCAAGTGGAGGAGTTCCAGTATCTCTGGGTCTTGTTCACAAGTGAGGGAAGAATGGAGTGTGAGATCGACAGGCGGAATGGTGCGGCGTCTGCAGTAATGCAGGTTCTGCATTGGTCTGTCGTGGTGAAAAAGGAGCTGAGCCGTAAGGCAAAGCTCTCAATTTACCAGTCGATCTACGTTCCTACCCTCACCTATGGTCATGAGCTCTGGGTAGTGACCGAAAGAACGAGATCGCAAATACAAGCGGCTGAAATGTGTTTGGAAAACTAATGGAGGGATGAATTACTTTTAAGGTACAATAATAAATATTTAATATAATTTTCTCCCACATCCCTAAATTTTCAGTAGATTAAACTGATCGCACCAACACGATATAATACATTTTTTATTAGCTGTCTTGTTAAGACACTCCTCCAGAGAAAATGGGCTTCTTGTAATTACACGATGTACTTACACTTTGGTGCACATTCAGCATGGGATGCACAGCTAAAAACCATCTTGAATATTTGTAAGCAAAATATAAAAACAGGTCATAATGTGTTTTTAATGATATTGTTTGTTTATCTTGAATCAAAGTAATTTCTCTTTTGAATTTTGCAGCATTTTAAAAGAAAATAACAATCACATTACCTTGTTATTTCATATGAGTCCACAAGGATCAGGTCTCCTGATATGTGATATTAATATATACTGTATTTAAAAAAAATAAAAATATATTTACAGCAGAACAACCCGAATTCTCCATTAAGGATGATGTGTTAATTGAGATGCTCCTTTAGTTAGAATCTGTTTTGGTAGTACAATGAAGCAGCAGCAGTGCATTGCTGTCATCATTTTATAAATTGATTTCTTAATTAAAAAATGATTAATGTTGACCTTGCCGTGTAAATATATTATGTTTAATATTTGTATGGCATAAAAGATTCTGCTGATTGTTATACAACACCGTCTTGCACCAACTGTTTCTGAAACTAGTAACTATTCTGGATTGAAGAGCTGGAAAAAGCAAGGGTATCATGGTGGGGGGCAGCATTAACATCCTGGTTTTGTGCTTCATTAGAAAGGATCTTTATCGTCAGAGGGCCATAAACACCGGTAAATGCATCAGTATAATCATTAGACATTAATCAAAAAATGAATACGATTACAACAATTTCAATAAATGCATTGGGAGGCAGGACAGAAGTCCAGGCTCTTCACTCATTTCTCAATCCATCTTTTATGTCATATAGCTCTATAGCAAGGTGGCAGGTTATGCTGTTGCCAAGCAGCGGTGAGTAGGACAATGGCTAATATTTCAGTTGTGTACAAAAAAAATATGAGGATCTGTTTTGGTTACTATGGTGAAAAGCCCACTTAATTGTATTGTTGTTGATTTTTTTTTCATTATTTTATGCAGTACTGCCAATTAAAAACTGACAGGGAGGCAATCACAATTAATTGAGGGCAGCTGCTACCCTCCATATTTAGGGTCAGGAAATGATAAAAGCAGAGTTCATCTGTAAGCAGAAGGGTATATTAGAAAGATGTGAACACCAAAACAACCTCTGTGTTATAATTTTAATACTAATAAAGCATCCAGAAAAGTATCATGATTGATATATAGAAAACTGAAATTATTTATTCTACACTTATCATTGTCCTTGCAGATCACTCCATCCTAGTGTAAAAGTAACAAAAGGATTTTAAAATCAATGTATTCACTAGTCAGATTAAAAAAGATATGGGAGATTAAAAGATGTACACAAAAGTAACATACTCTATAAAAGCAAACTTTTCAAATCCTTCTAGAACATACTTACAAAAATGTTGTCCTCTCAGTAGTGTCAGCAGGGGTGGGTCACTGTTTCTGACATGAAAAGGGTCTCCTCCATTGATGAACGAATACATTAAAACTGTTATTATTAATCAACTATTAATAATTTCTACATTTCTGAATAATGCAGCGTTCCTCTCCGATTCAGCATCCTGAGTTATTATTGCATGACTAGCTGTGGTTCCTGTATAGTCTGCATGTTCTCCCGGTGTCTGAATTCATTTTTCGTAAAATACTCAAATTTGAATTGGAGGTGTAAGGAGTGGCACATCTCTCTGAGATGAGAGACATTCTAGGATATTGGCGGTGGCAGTGGGGAGCACCACAGAAACAGCAGCGTACAGAGATACTAGTCGTTTGACTAATAGTTGGGAAGTAGCTCAAGAAGCTGTGAGATTGTCGCTGTGCTAACTGGTGGTGTGGAAAGTGAAGAAACAGCAGATGGGTGTCAATGAGGAATATAAGAGTCATACCATAGAGCTTGGCACCAGGAATAGGTCTTATGGGAATAGCAACCCAAAAATAATCATTGTTTATCTATAATAATAAAAGGCAAAGCCCTCACTGACTGACTGACTGACTGACTGACTGACTGACTGATTGACTGACTGACTGACTGACTGACTGACTCATCACTAATTCTCCAACTTCCCATGTAGGTAGAAAGCTGAAATTTGGCAGGCTCATTCCTTACAGCTTACTTACAAAAGTTAAGCAGGTTTCATTTCGAAATTCTACACGTAACGGTCATAACGGTCGATAACGGTCGACAACGTCCGCAATGTTGAACTTTCTTATTTATGGCCCCATCTTCACGAAATTTGGTAGGCGGCTTCCCTGCGCTAACCGAAACCGATGTATGTACTTATTTCGATGGTATGACGCCACTGTCGGCCGTCATATTGAACTTTCCAACGTCACCAATTTTCAAACTTCCCGTGTATGTAGAAGGCTGACCCCATCTTCACGAAATTTGGTAGGTGACTTCCCTGCGCTAACCGAAACCGATGTATGTACTTATTTCGATGGTATGACGCCACTGTCGGCCGCCATATTGAATTTTCCAAACGTCACTAATTCTCCAACTTCCCGTGTAGGTAGAAGGCTGAAATTTGGTAGGCCCATTCCTTACAGCTTACTTACAAAAGTTAAGCAGGTTTCATTTCGAAATTCTACGCGTAACGGTCATAACGATCAACAACGTCCGCCATATTGAACTTTCTTATTCATGGCCCCATCTTCACGAAATTTGGTAGGCAGCTTCCCTGTGCTAACCGAAACCAATGTACATACTTATTTCGGTGGTATGACGCCACTGTCAGCCGCCATATTGAACTTTCCAACGTCACTAATTCTCAAACTTCCCGTGTAGGTAGAAGGCTGAAATTTGGCAGGCCCATTCCTTACAGCTTACTTACAAAAGTTAAGCAGGTTTCATTTCGAAATTCTACGCATAACGGTCATAACGGTCAACAACGTCCGCCATGTTGAACTTTCTTATTTACGGCCCCATCTTCACGAAATTTGGTAGGTGGCTTCCCTCCGCTAACCAAAACCAATGTACATACTTATTTCGGTGGTATGACGCCACTGTCAGCCGCCATATTGAATTTTCCAACATCACTAATTCTCCAACTTCCCGTATAGGTAGAAGGCTGAAATTTGGCAGGCTCATTCCTTACAGCTTACTTACAAAAGTTAAGCAGGTTTCATTTCGAAATTCTACGCGTAACGGTCATAACGGTCAACAACGTCCGCCATGTTGAACTTTCTTATTTATGGCCCCATCTTCTCGAAATTTGGTAGGCAGCTTCCCTGCACTAACCGAAACCAATGTACGTACTTATTTCGGTGGTATGATGCCACTGTTGGCCGCCATATTGAACTTTTCAACAGTCTTTGTTACTTATGGGCCCATCTTCAAGAAATTTGGTACACGGGTTCCCAACGCTAACTGAATCCTACTTACGTACATATATACGTCCATAGCCTGCAGCTTGGTCACCATGTGAGGCGGCGTTGGGTCCCCCATCCCAACGCCTCCCACGTTGTTGGCTGCCTGCCTATATAAGGCCGTCCGTCGCTCCAGTCTCTACATTCCCTTCCTTGCTTCGCCACGGGATTCACGTCTCCCTGCTGATAACTACAGCCTTTTTGTTTAATCCACGGCTTCTCCGCTGTTTTATTGTTTGTTTATTACGATTAAAGTTATTGTGTAGGTATTTTACACTTAATTTACATTACTCAGGTACCCATTTCCTTCATCATTCCAACCCCCATTACCATGTCTATCGAGGTAATCACCATCGATCAAAGAACTGTCACTTACCGAGTGGTTTCCATGCCCGGAGATGGCACCTACCTTTTCCATTCTCTGTGTTACATATTGCACGGCCATATCAGGCTCACTCTTGATATCCGGAAGAACATTGTGTCTTATGTATTGAATAACTGGGACAGGTTCAAAGTGTGGACTGATGACGGTACAGGAGATAATTATACTACACAGGAGCACTAGAAGAGTAAAATGCTTAAGCCCTTCACCTATGGTTCTGCATGTGAGTTGATGGCTGCCGCTGAATTGTTCGGTTGGTGCTTTCAAGTGTACCGAAATGGCCAAATATTTTACACCTTTCGACAACCGCCAATGCCTCTTAAACATCTTACATTCACAGGTGACGATTTCAGTAGTGGACACTTTGATGTTTATGAATGTTTAAACTCTCAAAAGCTGGATGTGAAGTTATCGATGAAACCGGTTGTAAGCTTACAACGCTTGACAGATGCCGAATGTCACTTCAACACAAGTCCTGCAAATACTGTCGTAATTGAAACAAACCATGAACCTCAAACTGATTATGACAGCAGCAATCCAAGCTGTGAGATTTGAGACAAGATTACTGTTCACATGGCCAACTGTAAGTTGCATGCTCAAGAGTAAGCTCAGCGCACAGCTTGGTCATGTTACAACCGGAGGGCCGAACTGACAATATGGTATACAAAGAGATCCTTAACAAATAATTATTTGCATATTTTCCCTCAGTTTAAAAAGGTTAAATTTTCTTCTTAATAAAAATTTTAATGCAGTACTTCGCTGCTGCGAAGCGCGGGTATTTTGCTATCTGTTATATACCTCATATTGTTTGAAATGATGGACAATCAGACAACAAGTGTTAATCTCACGGTATCAACAAATTTTCTGAACAGCAATATTATAATGTCCGTTATAAAAACTCGCCCTACTCAAGCCTCATAAACCAGATGTCAGTTATCCTTTTGTATTCTCGCAACATCTAAAACACATGTATTTTTTGGTTTAAAATATTATTTAATAAATACTGTAAGAGTAGAATGAGTAGTGCCTGAAAGTGAAGTCTGTTCAAGTGCTTTCAAGCTGCTGAATTTAAGACCCACCTCCTGCTCTTTCATTGGTCAAGAGCACCGTCTTTTGTTTAAAAGTTCCCCATTGCATAAGAAAGTATGTTATCTCTGTTCTTCATTGAAAAACATGAGATTAAAAGCTTTTCTTGGCAAACAAGACAATGTAAGTAGCAGGTAAAAAATAATATTTTTGCACAAAGCATTATTTAAGCCTGAGCTACAGTATGTTATGGGGTTAAATTCCTAGTGAAGTTGGATAAGGTGTCCTTCATGGACAGAGTAGTGGAGGTCATTTCATTTTCTAATCTATGTAATACAGACAAGGGCCACTGAAGTCTGTCCCAGCTAGCATAGGGTGCTAGTCAGGAACAAACCCTGAATAGGACACCAGACCATCATAGAGTGAGCACACCCACACTAGGCCCATCTTAGCATTGCACATTCACCTAACCTGCATGTTTTTGGACAGTGGGAGGAATCCAGTGCACCTAGAGGGAGCTCACACAGACATGGGGAGAACGTGCAGACTCCATGCAGGGAGGACCCGAGATGTGAACCCTGATCTCCTTACTACGAGGCCGCAGCACTGCCATTGTGTCACCATGCTGCACCAAACAGTATAGTGAATTTTGTACATAGTTCTCAGTGCAATAATATTAGCTTTCAAGTGCATGATTATATTTTTTGATTTTTGTATCTGCAGGTTACATTTCTGTTGATTATTTTTTATTTTATTTAAAATCAAAAAGTTGATTTTGGCTAATATTTTATGTTTACTATTCACTGTTGGAAGCATCACATGACATTGTTTGTTGTATTAACGTCTTTGCAGTGGTGTCCTTGTAGATATGATTTCAGTATTCACTATCTCTGGGTTGATAAAGCAATGTTCAGTAGTGTATAGGTAGTTAGTGTATATTCTAGTAGAACCTAATACTAGGTTGGTTTTTGGTGTCCTAACTCTAACTTACATCCTTGAGTTTTGATTTTTGTCTTGCCCCATTGGCTTCTGAATTCAGTTTGCCTTTCTGGTTACAACTTTATTTCTTGTCCCCAATGCCCTGACTACACTACGTCTTGTTTTTATTATCCTTTCCTGGTCTTTTGCTATATGCAGTAATCTTCAGAAAATTAATTTGTTCCTTAACACTCAGACTGCACTTCCATTATCATCATTGCAACATTGTTTTTGTGTCCTTTTTATTGGTTTACAATAATTACCGTATAATTTCTAGTATTTTATAATGTCGGTTGTATAAGTTGAATGCGGAAAACTCACATTACTGGTCCAAGAGATTATGATATGTTAACACCCACCTGAGAGAGTAACCATGGAGCACACTGCCTTTTCTCTTCTATGTGGGTGTGGCAATGCGCTGTATCAGCGTGTGCTCCTAACCTTTCTCTCTCTCTCTCTCTACTGTGCCTACGTGACCACACGGTAATACCCGAACTATTCCGAAGCAATGTGTGCACTGATTTGTGTTTTTTTGTATCTCACACCCTCATACACCTTTATCGTTGAAGTAGCGAAACAAATTGGTAACTGCGCTGCTGCAATAAAATTCAATGCGTCTGAGAAACTGATGCGAGACTGGAGGAGGCAAGAAGATGTAAAGAAAAAAATAATAATTTAAGTGTCACATTTTTGAACAGGCGTATATGTTGGGGTTTGAATTTATGATCAATTTTTTGGATTTCCAGACCCGACCCGATACGGTAAATAAACTGTTCTTTGCAGCCACTTTCTTGCCCTCCTGCATGTCCTTCTTATTTGAACCAAATGACGGGTTGCTGCAATAGAGACATTGTACATTTCTACACACTGCACCATTGCTGCTCAATGCTTAATCACCATTTACATATGCTTTATTGAAAATAGACAGTGATTCTCATGTTCATGTCAATAAGCATACAGAAATAGGAGATATATGCACCCCTAAAGGGAGAAAAAGCAGTCCAACATCTCCAGATAAAATAAGAAGGAACATTTTTAATTTCTTATTTTTGGAAGTTATTTTACAGCTGTCAGTTACAATGCAAAGTATTTAAAGTTCAAAATGTTAGGATCTGTGATTAGAGATTTCATATTTTTTTTTGTTATTGTTGGTTTGATGTGTATAACATGTTATCTATAGCGCACTAATAGCACAGCCTATATGATTGAGTGGCAGTGTAGGAGCTCTTCTGAGATTTGTGGAGGTGCTGTATGTTCAAGCAGTGTTAATGAGGGTGAAAGATAAGTATCCACACTCATAATATAGCAGAGAATTACAAAATCTAAAAAATGTAATTACACATATGAATCATAACCACCCACTCATCCCTCCCAACTACAAGCTAAGCTAGCTAGTCTGAATTCAACAAAACACTTAAAGTAAAGGTTTATGTACGGTATGGGCTCAGCAGCAATGATTTTGAAGAGTGGAGGAGCTTTTACCATGAGAAAATATCTTTCAGTAGTCATTTTGTGAATTTGACCTAATACAGATTGTAAAAAGAAAGACACACAATCATCAAGGTTTGGGGTTTCCGGCCCCGTATACCGTAAGAAATATTGCAATAATAATAATAATCGTCAATGCAGTATTGAATCGCTCTATACAGCCGACAGTCAAAATGGCGGAGGGGGAAGCATTTATGAAGAGGGACCGGAAGTAGAGAGAGGTTTGCTGGGAAAGAGCCGAGATGGATGCTGGGATGGCTGACGCCATCAGGAGTTGACAGAGGAAGGGTGGAAGTGGCGATGCGTGGTGAGCGAGTCGGGCAGAGTCATGGCGGCGGTGCGTCTTTTTTCTGCAGGAAATAAAGAGAGAAAGGTTAGTACCCCGCCATTCCCTTCTGGCATACGACTTCACGATACTGTTTTGGTCCGTACGCGGCCCCCTAATCGCACGTGCGTGACAGGATATTGCATTTAAAGAGTTACAGTACATATAAGAAAACACAGTAATTTCTGTAGTCAAAATAATCTAGAAAGACACTGAAGAGCTGCATAAGCAGAACACTGCATATGTTTCAGTTGAACTAACTGTTGGCATTTAGTTTATTTGAGATTTTAACTGAATAAAACAGGTTAGCTAAAATTGTGATGTATTTTAATACCATGCACACAAGAGTGTCCTACAACAGTTGTTCCCAAACATTTTAAGCCAAGACCCCACAAAATGTTGTACCCTGTGGTACATACTGATGTAAAGCCAAAGCTGCAAAGCAGAGCATGATCATGGACCTCGGTTACAGCTAACAGTCACATAGCATGATTCTGGGTAATAGTAAACCTATTAATTTAAGCAAATGTCTAAATATAGCAGATTTAGATTATAGCACAATCTTTTTTCTTGACATACCACCTGAAGGGATCGAAACATTTTGAAGCAATATAAAGGCAGGAACAACACACAGTCCCTTGTGGTTCATTGAATGTACTCGTGGTGGTGGTGAGTTTACCTGTGCATTTTACTTTTTGATTATTTTGTGGTTTATTGAATTTTTGACCTTATTCTCTGTTTTTGACATTGCTTGCTGGATTTATGATTGAGGCTTGTTTGTCTTGGATTGCCATGCGTTTCAGGCATTCCCTACTGTGCCTTTTGTGCTCTTCGGAGCTCTAATACTTAACAGAGCTTTTTTTGTAAATAAATTATATATAAGGAATCTATGTTGCCCTTTTTGTGAGAGGTTTTTAAAGATATTTTCCCTTCTAGTTAGCATTTTGAGTATTACTGGGACTTTTGTGCTTGGGATCCCTCTAGGTCATAATAGCAGTGATCTGACCAATAAAGCTTCTGCTCTCAGTTTTTATATTATACTGGTCACATAGTTTGTGTACAAACCATGTTAGAAATAGAGATCTATGGCTTGAACATTATTGCTTTAGCTGTAAGATCGCATGGGTTAGTTATGTACTGTTTCCTTAACAGCGATTACTCTTTTTACATGGTTATGGTAAGAAGTTAAGCAAAATAATACCTTTTATTGGTTAACTAGAAAGATTACAATATGCAAGTTTCGTGGTAACTCAGGCCCCTTTTTCAGGTAAGAAGTAATCTTTTTACATGGTTAAAATAAGTCATACACTACCGATTAGGACGCCAGCTTGTGAAATACTACATTTTTCAGTATCATATCAATGACAGCCATGATCTTATTGCAAATACCACCATCCTGGCCTTGGCAGGAGTGAACATAAGACATGCAGTCACAATAGGCCCAGCATCTACATTACAAAAAATGAACCAATTCACCAAAATATAACCATAAAATATGTGTGCAATAAATGTAAGGTATAATGGAGAATTGTGAACACATTCACATGGGACATGGAAAATATGACCAGTGTAGGGTATAGAAGGATCAGCTCTGATTTGATTCACATTAGTGAACACTTTATTGAAACAAGTTCGGCTAAATATGTTTCTTTATGTTATCATTACTTTCTAAACCTTATAACTTCTTATCAATACAAATGACATATAAGAGATGCCATGTTAGCATAACTGTTTTCTTATTGTTTTTTTTTTTGTTTTTGTTTTTTTTAATGAGTCACTTCCCCAATAGCAATGTCTTATCTCTGTTGAAATCTCTCAGGGTTACTAATCCATAGCTAAGATCTTAGAATCTGGTTAGTGGGCCATCAAATTCTAATCTACTATTCTATTGACAGTTACAAAAACTGCCGAAAGAGCTCTGCTGCATTCACTCTTATTAGAACAAATATCATCGTCCTTGCTGTCTCTTGAGGTTCTATTACAGTGGCCACATTGTCTTTCACATTTGCCAACATGCTGAAAAGTTACAGCTACAAAGGTCTACCATGTAAAGCAAAGCACATTCCAAGGAGAGATTAGTGAAATGCTATACTCTTTTGTGTACAAGCATGTGTGGCTTGTGAAAGTCTTCATTTTAATGCCATTATCACATGCGGCACAGTCTTGGCACGGGAAGAATTCATTCAATCTCTGTGAATTAATGTAGTGTCTTTAAACAATCGCCCCTCGCTTGAAAATTCCTTCCCCATAGTTTAAAGGCTATTATCTCTAGTCGTTAGGATTTTAAAGACCTCTATTGGATCACCCTTTCTGAGCTGTATGAATTTAATTTTTTGCGTCTTTCTTTGGAGTTTAAGCCTCTTAGGCAAAGGATTAGCCTTGTTACTCTTCCAAGAACTCTTTATTTGCATCGGGGTCTTATTATCTTTAATAATGTAATGACCAGAACAGGGTACAATATTTGGTTAATGCGCACAATTATTAGCTATTTTCTTTTTGATAAATGATAAATTTAAATGATTAAATGATTAATGCTAAATCTTTAGCTAAAATCCAATTTTGTATTTAATGAGATTGTAAGGTTTTAAAATTGAAAAGATCATGTAATAAAACTCCAAGTCTAAGAAAATCAGGTATTCCAGCTTCAACATACAAGGTTCAAATGAGGTTGGGGGAATAAATTTTGTTTTTCAATCACTGAGGGACATAAAAACTATAAAACACATATACTGTTCTTAAAATTCGCAAATTAAGCAGTTCGATTTTTCTTAATTATGTTTCTATTATAATTTTGTCTGTTTTCTTTTCCACTATGTTGTTATAAATTGGATATGTTTGTAAATTAAATAATAACTCTTTTAAGTAAAATTTTAGATAGCTTTGAATTTCTCCACTCATATGCAAAAATAACAGGATTCTGATCTTGCCATATTCTAAATAGCCTGTGATACTGCGTAGCATATAGAGAAAGGTACGACCCGAAGTGACAAATCATCTTGGTAAAATGCACTGAAAACTCTCATCAAGTTGCTGTTGTGGAAATTGATTCATTGAAACGTCACCTATAGAAGAAATAAGCTTCACTGAAATTGTTATTTTGTTCTCACATTTCAGCGGGTATAAAAGCAATCCTATAACATAACATAACTTAACCATAACACAACATGATTAAACCCTTTTATTCCAGCTCAGTGTCTTAGGGAGTTGGAAAACCAGTAAATGATGATCAAATATATTTAAGTACACCTCTGAAAAGAAGAAAACCATGGAAAGCTATGACCTGAAAGGACCCATACCCTTAATCAAAGAACATTCAATACAGTAGATTTTATTCTGTAGAATCCACCAGATGGCACCAAAAAGGCATATAGATCACATTAGGATGCCAGAACAAGATATTTTGAATTAGTGCAACACTACTTCATACAGTATTAAAATGTTATAATCACGTTATGAATTTCAATAGTGAAATACAGTGCAATGGAGACAGACTGGCATTGTACTGTGCACCTTCGTGATGCCATACGTGCCTTTATTTATTCATGCAGTTGTTAGTATGAATACCAGTTGAACAGTTGTTTGATAGAACAATACCACACAGGCTTTTGCGAGTAGTACTTAAAGGGCTAAAACCACTGGTAAGGAATCAAATATCAAAAAATTATATTCATTAACAACAACTTTGAAATTCCATAAAATAACACTCCTCGTGTCTTTATTACCAATCTCCATTTTTTTTTAATTTTGTGAAAAGCAGTAACTTTGACCCCTCGAATTCCATTAGGGATTGAACCCATGGGGTCAACTGACATGCACAATTTAATGTCCTTCTCATCATTTTTCTGAAGGCACCTATCGGTTTACTCTTTAGTATAAGGGTGTAATTTCTTGCACAAAAAATAGTTAGAAAATGGATTAAAAATGAGATTTTTTTGGGTATATATAGACAAAAATAGGGGGCAGTCCTGAAAAGCTCAACATCTTGCATAACTAGACATCAGGATGAGTTGAATGGTATATCATATTGTGGGGGTTTTGTTGTACTGTTGAATCAGGATGCCCCAGAAAAAAAAAACTAAACTGAATTCAGAGAGCTCATAGGTAATTCTTATGAACGCAATAATACTGCTTGCCTTTCTAAGTTGACATATAATTCATATAGTATGTCCTGAAGGGAGGAGAACCATGTACCAGTGATATTATCAACTGAATTTCCATCCTCTGTATTGATTTCACATCCTTAGGTGAACAGAGACTGAACCAGAATGTTATGCTGCCAGTAAGATGGACTCCACTGTGAACAAATAGACATTACTTAGCATAGTAATACTCAGTAAACTGAGGATACTTACTTCAGATGTCTGAGTGAGTAAAGGCATTAGTGAGTCTTCTTGATAACAGACAAGATATGTTTTGCCCACTTCAGTTTGTCAGTGGTGGTGATGTCAACAAATGTAATACTGCTGACCTTCCCCTTAGCATAGTCTTCAATGCAGATGACAGTTTAGTCTGACTCATGCTTCCTGAAGCCTATGACCAATTCCTTGGTTTTGCTGATATTAAGGGAGAGATCTTGTTCTGGCACCTATGTATCAGAAGCTGATAATTAGGTCTACGGTGGTGGTATCTCCAACAAATTTAGTATTGGCAACAGAGCCAACCATAACATGTTCTAGCACAAGTCTCTCAAAACATTTCACAGATTAATTCAATGAGAAATGAAATATGTCATTGAAAGTGCCAGTCAATTGGCCACGGTGGATTTTTGATATGGTTGTAGAAATTCCAGTCCAGCTGTTTAATGGATGTTGACTTTTAAAACCCACTTAAGTTATCTACAGATGAATAAATACTTTGAGAAAATCAGAGAAATGCACAAGAAACATGTTCCAATGGGGTTGAGGTTGAAGTACACAGCAACAATAAATATTTTAGCAGGATGTAAATGCTGTTTAATTCTTTTAGTGCAATGCTGAAAAAAAACACTGCAGAACAGGTGAGCTACGTTTTAGACATCTGTGGAAAATACATTATTTAACGTAAAATACTGTACAAGTCACATTCTTCCACATCATAGTCAGAAAACTCTTCAACTGTGTAGCAGGGTCTCGTGTCTTGGGGGTCAACAGGAAACAGATAAGTTCTTGGTAGTTGCTATCATGAGTTATCTGCTGGCAAAATATTTTAGAACTGTGAGCAATCATATATTAAAAGTTAAGGAAAAGAGGGAAGAGAAGATGTTCAGTGAGGACAAACTAATCTTGACACCTTTGTCCTCTGCCCAGCTTTTTTCTCAGCAACATGTTACCAGTGGGTAACAAATTAGATGACATCAGAGGCACTCAAAATTAATATTAATTGATTGTCCATATAATGCTATCTATTTCTTCCGATCTGGAGCTGCTTGCCATGACTTTGTAATTGCATACATGACTTCAGTAAATTGAAGGTTTGGCATTTGTAATGTTTCATTTAACAACTTTACATATTTTTTCCAACTGTATCAAAAACACTGTTTCACACACCATTGTTTAATATTGAATTGGACTTCATAATGTACAGTAAACACAATTTTCTCTGGTCTTCAAAGGCTCTTTTATTTTTTGTTATCACTACTAATTTTAATGTAGCACAGTTGGACTGGGTTGGGTTGTGTTTTGGGGTGGTACAGTGGAGGGTGGGTGCCAAACATGGGGTTTTACCTTATTGTAATTCCAGGCATATTTCACTTTAAAGTCTTTGCTTTGTATTTCATTAAACATTTCATCACAAAAAAAGGTTTGCTTGTTGTATATGACCAACTGTTCTTTTGGTGTGATTGTGTTGTGCTCAAGTGTCAGAGTTGGCTGTTATACTGTTAATAAATAAAAACGGTAAAACTAGCATAATGAAAACAATAGTTTTACTATAAAAAGAAAAGCACCTTCAATAAGTAGAAACCAACGTAAGAATGGCTTTTGAATCCAATACCTCAACTCCTATACCCATTCTATAATATAAATACAACTATTATATATCAAAAAGCAGAATAACACATAAAACAAAAGCAATTAAATATAGCTTACAAGTTTATTTTGAATTATAGAAAAATGCACATTGAAGAAGAAAATATCACTGATCGAAGAGAGACAAATTAGCATTTTATTTATACTATAACAGTACATTTGTGATATTTTACTGTATGTATGGTTATATAAAACACCTTTAGATTGTACAGTCAATAAAATTACTGCTTTAATATCAAGACAAATTGAAGAGTTTCACTGAAAAATGTGACAAATCCCATATTTCAGTGTTTAGAACCACTGGTGTAGAAAGATCATCAATCCAGAGTCCCATGCAATAAAGAAACAATATTTTAGAAAAACACGACACATCTTGCTGTTCAGCTTGTCAAGATGCACGTTTTTGTTTCATTCAGAAAGCAATAAACATCACCTCCCTTTCATAATAGACCACAATACTGTACAATATATATTTTTAGACAATCGCTGCCTTCAAATGATCATTTCTTTGTTTAGTTATTTTTATTTGCTGTTGATCAATGTATTATTGCCAGTTCCTTGCTTATTGCCCCTTTTGCCTGTTAACTTCACAGCAATGGTCTGTGTGTTTGTGTGCACTCTGTCAGTAGTAGTTGAGGTTTAAAACCGGCAGGCTGCCATACAGTAGGTTAGTTGTCAGCTTTAATCAGAATCATATTTCACTTTATTGGCCAGGTAGACTAATGTGTACTAGGAGTTTGTCTTGATAGTTTTGGTGCAATAGACAAGGACAACACAGAATACAAAACATAAAATATAAATGATAAAATATGATGCAGTATACAAAGGAAATAAAAAAATAAAGAGATGGTACGTAGGATTAAAATGTCCAGGTACTCTAGTGTGCAGGTATACAAAGATGCTGAGTGGAAGCTCAGACCTGATTAGTCAGAATGACTGTATGGGGAAAAAACTGTTTAGGTGACATGTTCTTTTAGCTTTCACTGCACAAAGGTTTTTGGAAGTCTTTGGAATACGTGATACCCTGGGTGAATTGGATCAGCAATGATCTCTTTGTGGCCTGCTTCCCTACCTTTGACTCATTTGCAACTTGAATGTGCAGTAAGTTACAGACTACATTCATTTCACAGGCTCTAATGATGCACTGCAGATTGGCCTTAGTCTGAACTGAGGCAGCACCAAACCACACAGTTACAGATAAGGACAGAATGGACTCGATGATGGCTGTGTAGAACTGGACCAATATTGCTTGAGGGAGTTTGAATTTTCTCAGTGAACGCAAAAACAGCATTCTCTGATGGGCTTTCTTAATTATACATGTGATGTCATTGCATTGTCCAACTTAAGGTTTTGTGACAGCACAGTGTCCATAAACTTAAATGACTCAATCATCCCAATGGCTGAGCCATTTTTTAGGAAGTGATTGGTGAGCAGGTGACTGTTTCCTGAAATCTATGATCAACTCCTGAGTTTTTCAAATGATAAGGTCCAAATTATTATAGCTGCACCACAATGTCAGATTTTTAACACTTGTCTATATATGGACTGATCATTACTTGAAATGAGGCCTATTAGTGTGATGCCATCTGCAAATTTAAGATGTCTGACAGAAGAACGCCAAAGGTATAGTCATTTGTATTTAGTAAGAAAAGTAGTGGGGAAAGGACACATCCCTGTGGTGCGCCAGTCCCAAGGGTTAATGAGTCAGACGTGTGTGCCTAACAGCACATCCTGTGTCCTACTTGTAAGAAGTTTGTGATCCAATGGTAGATTGAACTGGGTAAGTTTCTTATCTGGGAGCCCTGGAATGATTGCATTGAAACCAGAGCTAAAGTCTACCTATGCCCCTGACTTATCAAGGTCTTGGTAAATGAAGCTCAGACCTAAATGAGGTGTTGTTCAGGAATTCATTTTTAACACTGCATATACTTTGTTCTGAAATAAATGCATTATATAATTAATCATCAGTATACTGAAAAGCCATACATTTTATCTAGAGATTTTCCTCATGCACTGCTTAAACATACATTTAGTAATTTAACTTTATTTAATTAACTCTTACAGGATTGTGATATGCTTTAAACTATTTAATGTAAAAGTATCTGCAAAAAAAATTGAGGTGGCTATGAATTTATATGTACTGTGCTCTACACTTTATTAAAGCAGGGTCTCACTATTAAGTACAACATGTCCAGTGAGAAAAGATTTATGTCCTAGACGGTGTCTGATAAGCTTTTCCGTGATCTTTTTGTAGAACTGTTTGTAGGCCACTTCATGTCATTTTTACAGTTTGTTTCTAAAGGTTTTCTTGTTCTTGCTTGTGCCCTATACTTGCCTTTTGTTGTCTGGTAACCATGTGCTTTTGTTATAAGTATATTCTTTTTAGTCTCTTTATTATTTGATTTACAAGCAAGGTGTGATGCTAGTGAGCAATAGGACGGCCCTATAGATGGTAAATCTGATAGGGTGGTCTTCTTTCTCTGGCAGTTTTGATGTCTTTGAAAAGGCTTTGAAATTATTTTCTTCTACTGGGTGCCTTTGATAGCTATTGTCACACATGTGCAATTGGGAGGCAGCTAGAGGGCCTAAATAATAGTAGTACCACGCCAGACAAAGGGGTGGCAAGCTGCACTAACTTTCTCTCTCTATCCTCTGCAGACTATCCACGGGAAATCCCACTAAGTGGCAGCACTATTGATGATGTCACTTCCGGTCCCAAAGGCATCACTTCTGGTCATGGCACTATGGATGATGCCACTTCTAGGCCCGACAAAACATCACTTCCGGTTCCAGTCCAGATGAAATCACTTCCTGTCATGGCCTTTAGAGCCACCATCTTATCAAACTAGAATCAGTTCTGCTTTGGATTTCAACCTGAACACAACTCCCCAAAAAATACCCATTTGTAGCCAGGGCATATTATACTGGTGGCTACCCCAAACCTTTGATGTGTCTTGTCTATCTTCGTTACACTATGTGAGATCTTGCATCAGCTGAAGTCAGACAGGTGAGAAATGCCAATGGTTGGGTTGCTTGCTATTTAGGATTCCTTTAGCTGACTATGAGTACATGGTGTCTTACCAAGTCCAGCCCCTATTTCACATCTTCCTGCTGGTTAATATTGCTGAGCCTTAACAAATACATAAATAAAATAATAATACTCATAATATTTACTTTAAAATTTGTTTTTCAGAATTCTGTAATATATTTGCAAGCATTTCAAACTATCGTCCTATCTTTTGAAAAGCATCCTGTAAATTACTTGTTCTGTCACTCCCTTATGAACTAATGCTAACTTTCCTGTATAAACTCTAGACATACGTCTTATTCACTTAAAAGCTACTGTACATCTATCCAAATAGTCCTAAATAAAAACACTAAAATAAAACACACAAATTAAACATTACAAACTGTATTCCTCCTTGTTACAGTAACATTTTTTTAAAAGCTTGTAATGGATATGTTACATTTTGGTAAAAAAAAATGAAAACAAAAAACTCTTATTTCTTGTGCGCATGAGATCTTTTTTTGCATTCATGTCTTCAATGGCACCATAAGCCATTCTGCGAAACAAACCTATACAATACAATTCAATACAATTTATTTTTGCATAGCCCAAAATCACACAAGAAGTGCTGCAATGGGCTTTAACAGACCCTGCCTCTTGACAGCCCCCCAGCCTTGACTCTCTAAGAAGACAAGGAAAAACTCCCAAAAAAAACCTTGTTGGGAAAAAATGGAAGAAACCTTGGGAAAGGCAGTTCAAAGAGAGACCCCTTTCCAGGAAAGTTGGGCGTGCAGTGGGTGTCAAAAAGAAGGGGGTTAATACAATAGAGTGCAATACACAGAACAGAACAAATCCTCAATACAGTATAAAAATAAAAATTTTAGAAGTACGTAGCAGAATTTAACAGTAGATGATATCACATAATATGATTTGGATTTGTTTAGAGTCCTGGAGACCTCATCCATCAAGCTGCCTCCCCCATTTGGCCATTCCATGGCTGAAACCGTGCTGGGCCAGCCAATCCGATGAAAGGACCCCACTCTCCCATGATTCCTGCGATCCTCCATCAGGGATGACTTTACCTTAGGCAGGCAAAACAACTTGGCAGGTGGGCCATGGCAAAAAGTGCTACAATTGAGTACCGAGAAGAGAAACAGAATAGGTGAGGGTTAGTATCCAATTATAACTATCATGTTACTTATGTTTTAGTGCTAATGACTAACAACAGAGATGCAGTCTGTACAGTTAATCAGCAACTCTAGTCAGGATATGCTAAACTGAAGTAGTGAGTCTTCAGCCAGGATTTAAAAGCTGAGACTGAAGGGACATCTCTTATAGTAGCAGGCACACCATTCCACAGTTTAGGGGCCCTGTAACTAAAAGTTCGACCTCCCACTGTTATTTTATTAATCCTTGGAATCATAAGCAGACCGGCATTTTGAGATCTTAATGTGCGCTCTGATTTGTAAGTCATGATAAATTCAGATAAGTAAGCTGGACTTTGGCCATTTAATGCTTTATATGTTAAAAGGAGGATTTTGAAATCTGCCCTAAACTTAACCAGGAGCCAGTGTAAGGATTTAAGAACTGGACTTATGTGTTTGTATTTGATATCAGATATCAGAGCTCATATTTAATTTCAAATGATATTCTGAAAAGAAGTACCGATGTTGGGTTACAAGCATACAAATGATGCCTTCATGGGAAAGACCCAACTTAAAACATGGGTCTAATAAGTCCATGTCAACGTTCTGATAAGATGTAGAAGCAGAACCAGTCTACCAGAAATATACAGAGCCCCTAAAGGGATATGTGTGTGTATCTCAGATGCACTATCGCATGTGTATGCAAAAAGATCTCATGAGTACATAAATCTTTCACATGCGCATTATAAATATTATATTTCCTCATGTTCTTTGAGAAGCTCTGTATGTTTAACTATAGCTTTAAAAGACTGTTAAAACTTTAAAATATGTTGTATTTGAATTTTCCTCAGTTTGGCTAAAACCTCCCTTTCTTCTGACACGAGCATAAAGGCCTCCAAGGTGATCCTGTGTAAAAGAGATCCTCAGCCTGTTCTTCACAAACTTCAGTGTGGAGAAGTTTTATTCACAGGCCACTTGTGTCACAGTCAAAGGTCGGCAGGAGCTTGCAGCTAATGCCAGTGACATGGCAGGCATCAGTCTACAGGCCTTCTCATTAGCTCCGGGGTCTCTCTAGAATCTTGAAGATTATCATTTGATCCTGAGAACTCTTTGACTGTCCTCACACAATACAAGTGTTTAATATCACAAATGGGTAGGTGGGCTAAGTAGCGTCAGATGGCTAGCCCTGTTTGATCTATACTAATAACAAGAATATATAGTAAATTTCAAGCACAAAATGCTTAATGGATTATAAATGATTGGAAGATAATAAAATCAGGCATCCATACAATCTCATACAAGCCACCCACTTAAATGAAACATTCAAGAACAAATTTAAAGGAATAAAGCCAGATCATCAGATACCACAAAATCATAGCAGTGTGTTTGATTTTGCAAGACAGCAAATTCACAAGGGATGTGTGAGCTGACCTCAGAATTGTGTCTTTATCTGAGAGGGTAGGTTGTGCTCTATAATAAAAGATGTAAACTGCCGCCTTTCAGACTTTTCTATTGCTGTGCTGTTAAGAAACATGCTGAAATATTTGTAAAGCCCTCCCTATGCCTTTCCTAAATGATGCACTTCCTGAAGAAATACAAAATAATAATGCATTTCACAAAATTGTACTGCAGTTTTTATTAATAGTGCAGTAATGGAATAAAACTGATAAAACAATTGCAATTGTTCTATTTACACAAATGTTTTTTAAGTAAGAACTGGACATTACACTATGTATATGTAATAATGTATTCACCTTTGGTGAGTGATAGGGTTATAAAATATTTAATACCTCCCTCACCTCAACATATCTTTTGCAATCATTTAACCCAGGTATGGAAAAAACTGCAACAAGCTAATTTAGTGTTATTTTTAACAAATATAAGGCAAGGCTAAACCTTGTAGTCTGATGAAAATTTAGTTTTGCATATTTTTTTCTTTTTTGGGGGCTCCTCCTTTTTGTTGTGACATGTACATAAATATTGAAAAAGTGCCGTACTTCAGATGCATGTCATGCGTGCAATGACGGAGTTATCCATGAAGGGGTTCACTGTGTAAGAGAAAAGAAAAGTGGAAATATTAAAAGATTTTTTTTGTACTGTGGTATTATTAAAGTAATTTAGAAGAAGAGGGATTTCTGAGAGACTAGGAATTGCTTGTGAGAGTCTGGCAGAAGATGCTAATTTTTGGGAGACTCCCGGAGCTTCCAGGAGTCTCAGGATGTCTGATTACCTTCATTTGATGCCGTTGTAGATTTAAATAAATCTGTGATTTTGATGCATTTTGTAGCATTGACATGCAGGGTTTTCTTTTTGTTCTCACTCACTTTTGGCTCCTCCTGGCCATTTTCTCGTCCTTGGGCTACCGTTTCAATTCAGTAGGCCCCTCTCCACTTGTATCAAGTAATGTTCTGTGTGGTGCAGGCCAAATCAGTTAAAAGACAGGGCAGGCCATCAAGATTTCTCCTGAGCCTCCCATTGGCTGATCCAGGCCTGATGATCAGTTCTACATATGCAGCTTTCTCATTATTATGTTATATTAAAGTACTGTATTTCAAATATATATTTACTAATTCTTATCAAAACAGCTCTTTCTTTGCTTTTAACTTAAAATTGTGACTTTTTTTTGTGACTTATCGCTGATGAAAAAATGGATGACCAAAATGTATGCAAAGTACGAGAGAACAAACTTTATACAATGATTTGAAAAGTATGATTATATAGATATTGTGAAATAGCCAACCATCAAGCTTCTGCCCACCTCAAAAATACAGACAGAGACTTCCTAAAGAAGCATGTATGCTTTTTCCCGTAGTTGGTGTTTTATTTGGCACATTTAAATTATTTGATTGCATTCTTCTTTGCAATCATAGGTAGCACTCAATGTAAATAATACCATCTTATTCTTACAAACTGTATAACTGTCACAGGTAGATACCCAGTTACAACTTAGGATGAAAAGGGTAAAGATGAGAGAAATGTTGAAATAAACACTAGCTTCCCTAAAATGCGAATGCTTTAGTCATCTATCAAAGACTCCGATAAGCCTGTGGTTTGGGGCTCCACCATTTCTGCTGGAAGACAGTTAATTCTGCAGATCAGTGTGAAGAGAAACTATTAGAAGTGTCATGTGTTTGTGATATAATGTGTAGTTGTTCCTGAGGCATCTGGGCTATAGAAATTGTTCAGTATTATAATAGACTTACAATTAAGAGTCAATGTGCATAGACTTACAAATAATTTCTTTTAAATGTTTCCACAGTGAGTTTTGTTTACTGGGCCTTTGGAACCTTACAATTTTAATTTTTTTTATTCCTTTTCAGAATGGATTCATCAAAAAGTGTGGGCCAGCTGAATATATGAAGGCTGCTGTTGTTCTCCTTCTGCAAGTTTACAAACACTTGGAAACTTTGGAGAAGATATTTATGACAAGATGGAAAGCATATGGCAGTATGAAGGCAGGGCGAGTTTTAATTATATAGAGAGGAAGAACGGGCTGCAAAGAGAGAGAAAGAGAGAGTGAGAGAGAGAAGATGAAGGGCAGTTTCTGTTGCATAGCAGGGAGCACAGTGACTCAGGTATAACTCTGATGTAAGAAGATCCTGCATTGTCATCTCTGGAGAAGCTGGGAAACTGGCTTCAAGATCAAGAGATGAAGTTTTTTTATTTTTGTTTTAAGCAACACTGTAACAAGCCAAGAGCAACTAGTTATAACTTTTTCTAAGGAATAAAAATATTTTGCTTTACAATTTTTTACTATACATATCCAGCTACCTTATGTGTTTTGTATGTCTGCCTTTTCAGATTATGTTAATGGGAAAAACAAAGGTCACTACAGTTGTAAACGCCAGTCAATTTCAGTGCACACCATAAATGTCAGAGTGGATGGACTGGGAGATGGAGATTAAAGCTAATTCCCTGCCCAACGAGAAGCTGTAACAAAAGGATGTGGATGGAGAGACAACTTAGCTATGTTCCTTTCCCAGTCAGGAGGCCATAATGGAAGGATAAAGGGAGGCTGCTTCCCAAGGCCATGTATTCCCTCTGTACACAGGGTGGCAGAATCCCTCTGGTGGATCTCCCATTTGTAACCCTGCAGGACATATTGGGTGCTGTACCTCTGTTTGGGCACTTGGGTGCCACAAGGGGGAGCTGCAGGGGAACACTATTGTTATTTTGGGGGACTTTCAACCTAGTCTGGAAATGCTTCTGATGTACAATGCTTTGAATTCGGAAGTACTCCTGGGTCTGGCATAAAAGATGCCACCTCAGCTGCACTGAGGAGTCAGACGACATTCATGGAGAAGTGGTGGAAGGAGAGAGAAGATGGCCAATTGTGCATGTTAATATTGTGCTGGACTGATTTAAACTGAAAGGGAATTATTTATTAAACATCCTTTTATTTTTCATAATTTGTATTTGGTTGAATTGTGTGTGGCGTTCAGGGCATTGTGGTACCCCTTGGTAAACACTCCACTCATTTTAGATGTACCTTACCCTATATGTTGTCAGTTTAGATTTGCTATTTTGAGTAGGGAACCTCACGTAAACTTGTGGAGAACATGCGAAGGCCACATGGAAGGCACCCAGACAAGGATCCAACAGGGATGAAGACAGCACCCATAGTACCACAGTATTTTGCTTTACCATGTAAGACTTTCTGAAGAAATGAGTAAATGAAATTGAACTGAAAATAAACCTATGTGTTAGTTTTTATTCATCCATTTATTTTCTGTACCTAGCCTTACACCTAAGGGTTTTAGAGCACCAGTGCATTAATGACAACAGGGAAAATACGTGGAACAAACACTTGATAGAACACCAGTCAATCAGAGTTCACAAGCTCTGTCATATAAAGCCAATACAGAGTCACAAGATCTCTTAACAGGTGGCACGGTGGTGCAGTGGTAGCGCTGCTGCCTCGCAGTTAGGAGACCCAGGTTCGCTTCCCGGGTGCTCCCTGCGTGGACTTTGCATGTTCTGCCCATGTCTGTGTGGGTTTACTCTGGTTTCCTGCCACAGTCCAAAGACATGCAGGTTAGGTGCATTGGCGATTCTAAATTGTCCCTGGTGTGTGTGTGTGCGCCCTGTGGTGGGCTGGCGCCCTGCCCGGAGTTTGTTTCCTGCCTTGCCTCCTTGTGTGGGCTGGAATTGGCTCCAGCAGACCCCTGTGACCCTGTAGTTAGGATATAGCAGGTTGGATAATGGATGGATGGAGATCTCTTAATATGTACATTTTAGGAGTGCTAGACCATCTCACTTCTGCACATTCAGTATATAAACCCAGGATAAACTCATATTATGGTGCAAATTAATATCAAGCCACACCGGCTGTTTACCCCTTTTTCTTTTCTTCAGTTGAATTAAGATGACCTGTGCCATAGCAGAGAAAAAAGATTCACAAGTGCCATCCATTCATTTTACAACCTACTTTTACATTTCAGTTTAATTAGTTTAACTCTGAAGGCAGGTTGGGATTCAGCCATCATTGAGGTGCCAGTCCATCACTGGTGCCATTGTTTACATATTTATTGGATAATTTGAAATTGTAGATAAACGATCAATGCATACAAAGAATAGAAACTGGACAGATAATCAGAATCAGAAAAAAAGTTGAGCATGAAAATAGTACTTATGGGTAAAGTTAAAGGCCAGAAAAAACATCCATTTATTTTCAAAATCTGCTTTGTCTAAGTTATCCCAGCTGTGAGTGGGTGTGGATACGTAAGACTTCCTTGCAAAAGATCAGCATCCAATACCCGGTTGGCTCATCCTTTGCAGCTGATACTATTGGTAAAGGTTTTGGTTCCTTTTGAGCATGTTACTGATTAAGAAAGAAAATGAACATATTAATTTAATCTACAGCCATACCACTTGTACTTCAGAACATATAGTTGACTTGAAGCTAAGTGTGTGGGCCCTATCCAGTACTTTTATGGAAGACCATCTAGGATAGGCTTGAGTTACTGTTGGAAGAGGTGTTGGTGAAACCATCAGGGGTGCTTAACCTGTAGTTTACGCGTGGATGCTTATGCCCCAGTGCAGTGACTGTAAAAATGTGTGCTGTCTTTTGGATGAGACATAAAATGGAGATCTTGACACTCCATGGAAATAAAAGTTCCCTGGGTACCTTTTGTAAAGAATAGGGTGTTTCCTGATGTCCTGGCTAAATTGCCCACCATGGCCTGGTCATTTTGGCCCCCTAATCATCCTTTGTCTTTAATTGGCTATCTGTCTCACTCCTTCACCACCTAATACCTAAGGTGTTGAGAGCGTACTGGCACAAGAATGGTTGCCATGTCATCATCCAGGTGGATGCTACAAATTGGCGGTAGTTCAAGTAGTTCCACATTTTCTATATAAAGTTCTCTGAGTAGTTTAGAAAAGTGCTGTATAAATGTAATTAATGAAATCATAAATTAATATTACTTGCTAAAGTGCAATATGATGTGCATATGTAATGGTAGACAGGAGATAGGGAACATGATGAGAATATATCCTGGACCACCATGGCACATTTCTAATAGCTGCTGAGATTGTTTTTTTTTTCCCACAAATTTAAATTTAATATTTAGCTATGATAATGGATAAATGAAAAAGTTGAGAACTGAAACCAAATGAAGTGTAACTGGTTTAATTTTTCAGTCTACCCTTTTCTAATCTTTTATAAGCTCTAGTTTTGTACGTGTTTGTTAATACATTTTCCTTTTCAAAAGCTTAGTTTAATAAATCAATCAGTCTTAATTTTATAAAGCACTTCTCATGAGGGCCACCATCAGAAAGTACTCTGTATAATGTTCTGTAGATAATAGAAAACAATGAACAGCAATAAAAAGCAGCAGAGCATGAATCAAACATAATAGGTCAAGTCATCAGTGCTAAGTAGCGAGTGGGGCACCAAGGCCTCCAGAGTGGCTTATCTACAGAACAGTAGTGACTCTTGTCTGGCCAGGATATCTCTGGGTAATGCAATGCTGCAAGCACAGCTTTTATTATTACATGCTTTTGATATTTCAGAATTGACAAGAGACAGTATAACTCTTAAAACAGAGTTTCATTGAACCCTGTAGATCATTGTAGTTGCCCTCTAAGACAATAAGAGGTAGATGTGTTAGCAGTGAATATTCTACCTAAATGGGTAGGTGATAAGGCAAATGATATAATATGAAAAGAAAGGAACAAGAAGCTAAAACCAGATTGTATTGAGATGGCTCCATCCATACTTCCATCTAAACCCTGAAGCTGTTTTTTCTATTATAGGGTCTCAGGGACTAATAGCCCGTACCAGGGGTGTCCAGCCCCAATCCTGGAGGGCTAGTGTCTGCAGGTTTTCCTGCCTGCCACTTTCTTAATCAGTGACTAATTTCTGCTGCTAATTGACTTAATTTCTCATTTTAATTGTTTTGTATTTTAATACTCAGTTCTCTCAGCACCATCAAAATGTTTTGTGGACCCAAGCAGATCAACATTACTGAAACTTTCTTTATTTTCTTATAATGGACATTGGTTAGCTGGTCATGTGTTGGCAAATTTTGTATCACATTACTGTTTAGCTGCTAACTAAGAAATAAAGAAGTAATTGAGGGGTCTGAGTCAGAAACAGCAAGTCAATTAAAATGCATCAAAAATTAATTAGCAGCAAAAACTGGTCACTAATTAAGAAAATTGTTAGAATGAAAGCCTGCAGCCACTGTAGCCATCCAGGATTGGAGGTGAATACCCCTGGCCTATACTGAAGAAAATACCAGTGTTCTCACAAATGCGTGTTAATGGGGACACCTCAAGGCTGCTGTCTGTCTGTCTCTCTCCTGTCTCCTTGTTTATTTATTACTAGCAAAATACCCGCTGTTCGCAGCGGCGAAGTACTGCCTTAAAATTTTTATTAAGAAGAAAATTAAACCTTTTTAAACTGAGGGAAAATATACCACTAATTATTTGTTAAGGATCTCTTTGTATACCACATTGTCATTTCAGCTCTCCGGTTGTAATATGACCAAGCTGTGCGCTGAGCTTAATCTTAAGCATGCAACGTACAGTTGGCCATGTGAAAAGTAATCTTGTCTCAAATCTCACAGCTTGGATTGCTGCTGTCACAATTGGTTTGAGTTTCATGGTTTGTTTCAATTACGACAGTATTTGCAGGACTTGTGTTGAAGTGACATTCGGCATCTGTCAAGCGTTGTAAGCATACAACTGGTTTCATCGATAACTTCATATCCAGCTTTTGAGAGTTTAAACATTCATAAACATCAAAGTGTCCACTGCTGAAATCGTCACCTGTGAATCTAAGATGTTTAAGAGGCATTGGCGGTTGTCCAAAGGTGTAAAATATTTGGCCATTTCGGACTTGAAAGCGACAACTGAACAATTCAGCAGCAGCCATCAACTCACATGCAGAACCATAGGTGAAGGGCTTAAGCATTTCACTCTTATAGTGCTCCTGTGTAGTATAATTATCTCCTGTACCATCAGTTCACACCTTAAGACACAATGTTCCTCCGGATATTCAGAGTGAGCATGATATGGCCGTGCAATATGTAACAAAGAGAATGGAAAATGCAGGTGCCATCTCCGGGCATGGAAACCACTCGGTAAGTGACAGTTCTTTGATCGATGGTGATCACCTCGACAGACATGTTAATAGCGGTATGGTTGGAACGATAAAGGAAATGGGTACCTGAACAATGTAAAGTAAGTCTAAAATACCTACACAATAACTATAATCGTAATAAACGAACAATAAGCGGAGAAGCCGTGGATTAAATAAAAAGGCTGTAGTTATCAGCAGGGAGATGTGAATCCCGTAGCAAAGCAAGGAAGGGGATGTAGAGACCGGAGCGACGGACAGCCCTATATAGGCAGGCAGCCAACAACGTGGGAGGCGTTGGGATGGGGGACCCAATGCCGCCTCACATGGTGACCGAGCTGCAGGCTATGGATGTATATATATACGCAAGTAGGATTCAGTTAGCGTTGGGAACCCACGTACCAAATTTCTTGAAGATGGGCCCATAAGTAACAAAGACCGTTGGAAAGTTCAATATGGCGACTGACAGTGGTGGCATACCACCGAAATAAGTACGTACATTGGTTTCGGTTAGCGCAGGGAAGCCGCCTACCAAATTTTGTGAAGATGGGGCCATAAATAAGAAAGTTCAACATAGCGGACGTTGTCGACCGTTATGAGCGTTATGCGTAGAATTTCGAAATGAAACCTGCTTAACTTTTGCAAGTAATCTGTAAGGAATGAGCCTGCCAAATTTCAGCCTTCTACCTACAAGGGAAGTTGGAGAATTAGTGACGTTGGAAAGTTCAATATGGCAGCCAACAGTGGCGTCATACCACTGAAATAAGTATGTACATCGGTTTCAGTTAGCGGAGGGAAGCCACCTACCAAATTTCGTGAAGATGGGGCCATAAATAAGAAAGTTCAACATGGCGGATGTTATCGACCGTTATGACCGTTACGCGTACAATTTCGAAATGAAACCTGCTTAACTTTTGTAAGTAAGCTGTAAGGAATGAGCCTGCCAAATTTCAGCCTTCTACCTACACGGGAAGTTGGAGAATTAGTGACGTTGGAAAGTTCAATATGGTGGCCGACAGTGGCGTCATACCACTGAAATAAGTACGTACATCGGTTTTGGTTAGCGCAGGGAAGCCGCCTACCAAATTTCATGAAGATGGGGTCAGCCTTCTACCTACACGGGAAGTTGGAGAATTAGTGGACTTGAACCCGGACACAGACAGACGGACATCTTAAGTTCACCACACACACGTTTATTTTATAATATTTACAGTGCACTCCCCAGTGCCTCTTGCACCGTTCCCCCAATGTCCAGGCCTCACAGTCCTTTGTGCCTTTCCTTCTCCTGGCCGCCTCCAGTCCTCTCTCCAGCTCCGTCTCTCTTCCACCCGACTTCCGCTCTCGACTGAAGGGAGGCGGCCCCTTAAATAGGAACCCGGATGGGCTTCAGCTGCTCCCCGGCACTCCTCCGCAGACACACCCCAGTGTGGCGGAAGTGCTGGCTGCGCACCCGGAAGACATCCGGCTGACCCCTGTCGTCTTCCCCCCAGCACTTCCTGGTGTGGCGGAAGTGCTGGGCTCCAGGGTTGTTCAGGCACCGGGGCGCCACCTGGCGGTGGCCACGGGTCCCTACAGGGTTGGGCTTCCAAGCCCTTTACCCGTGGCCCCCAACATAACCAGGGCGGACGCCCCCTCGCGGTCTGGAGAAGGTACAAGCCCTCCTCCGGTCCTCCTGGACGTCCTGGCCGGATAACACAATACACAAATGGTCTGCAGGAGTTCACACAAGAACAGACATATCCTGAAATTTGTAGATGACTCTGTCATTGTTAGTCTTTTACGAGATAAGGAGCACAGACATGGACCTGTAGTTAATGAGTTGTTCAATAGTGTGATTGTTCATTTTTACAGCTTAATATCTTTAGGGCAAAATATATGATGGCAGATTTTAGGTGCCCATAGGAGATATTTACTACTCAAAGGTTGATCTTTAATAGCTCATTAGACTTAAAAAAGGTTCTCATTCATGTTTCATTTAAGAATCAACTTTGTCTCAGATGTTTCTCAGAAAACTCCTTAGGAGAAATAGTTTTAGACAGAAAGGATACATGAGATACAACTGAGGTAAAAGTAGTTAAACTTGAGAATTTGGATTGAAAAAGCAGATTGTATTTTGTTAGACCTCTTTCTAGTCTTGTTTTAATATCTTTGAAAACTTCATATTGTTTACTTTGTGCAAGGTGACTTACAACATTTGATATGCAATTGGTTACATTTCTTTTGTTTTTCAAATTGAAGTATGGCATCTGAAGTGAGTTGCTCAGGGTCGCAGAGTGTCAGCAGTAAGATTTGAACACACAACCTCAGGGGTTTGAAGTCCAAATTCTTAACCTCTACACCACACTGCCTGCCTTTTCTTTCAGACCTAGTATGACCTAATTGGAGCACAGCAATATAAATTAGAGAAACTAATAGTATTATCCAGAAGCAAGGACTACAGCTTTGTAATCGTAGTAAAGTGTTTTATTACCATAGACAACTGTCCATATATTTCACCATATATTTCTGAGCACACAATGCAGATACTCTCAGGTTGCGAAAAAAAATATATGTCAAGATAATACTTGGAAGATCTGAGCCCATCGTATGATTTTGCTGAGATTTCTACTGACACTCAAAAGGAGACATGCATAAGAATATCTGGCTATTTTTCTCAGGAGAAAAATCTGAAATGCAGGAGACAAAATAAAGTGGAGACATTTTATTTCTTCTGGTTTAATTGCTGTCTAGGAGAAACCAAAAACATATTAAGGAGATTTGTACTAATCTTGAGTATGTGTACTGATGATAACGCTAGTTTACAGTTTTTGTGTCTTGGCTTACTTTCTTGTATCTGTGTGACAGTGCGTTTGTAATTCCCTGCTGCAAACACATTTCCCTGTGGGATAATAAAGATCTACCTAACCTAACACCTTCACTCACCCAATTCAAGATTATTTAATTTGCATGTCTTTGGAATGTGGGACAAAACTAGAACATCCAGTGAAAACTCACTCAGACAAATGTAAATCTCTTTTACACAATATCATTGCTGGTGATTGAGCCCATGTCTTCCTATTTGACAGGCTAAAATGCTAACTACTGCACTGCCATTCCACCCTTGAGGGGAGATCTTGAGATGGATAATTGCTGTATACAGGTATACTGTGTAATTTAGGAGAAATGAGATCTAACCCAAAAAAGGGTGAACAGTGTAAATGTGAGAAAATTAATTACAACATGAAAGAGCCAGATCAGCAAAACATTTAGTCTGTCAATCAGCCAGCAGCCCCGTGTAAAAGTCAGACCTCAGTAGGTACTGTAGACATGCATTGATGTCCCCTGAGAAGCCGTGCTCAACAGCTGCCTTGCTGAAGAATAAAATTCTTCTCCTGCACTTTCTGCCCTCCAGTTAAACTGTTTCCTTACTAACTGCACATTAAATAATCAGTTGGGACAGTTTTTTTTTATTTATTTCTATACTGCTCTCTCTTAATTCGCTGAAATCCTGCTCAATAAACAGATTCCACCAAAATACTTGCACATCAATATTATTACTAATATCGATTACTTTGTAGATGACTCTGTCATTGTAAGTCTTTTACGAGATAAGGAGCACAGACATGGACCTTTTGTTAATGAGTTGTTCAATAGTGTGATTGTTCATTTTTACAGCTCAATATCTTTAGTGCAAAATATATGATGGTAGATTTTAGGTGCCCATAGGAGATATTTACTACTCAAAGGTTGATCTTTGATAGCTCATGAGTCTTAAAAAAGGTTCTCATCCATGTTTAATTTAAGAATCAACTTTGTCTTTGACATCTCATCAAGAGTTGGTTGATGATTTGTGTCTACTGTTGCACAGACTGGCTAGCTACTAGGAAACCTATAATGGAAAAGAGAACTCTACCCATCACCCCGTACATTTTGTGGACCACTGAATGCAGCGTGGCGTGCACTTGGCAGGAGTCAACCCTGAATAAAGAGTTAGATCTGTGATGGATTACCCACAACCACCCTAGTGGGCCATTTGCAAATTACCTTATAACTCAGCATGCATATCTTTGGGATTTGGGAGGAACAAAAAGAAAAAGCCACACAGATAAGGGGAGAGAGGCAAACTCCACAGCAACAGTGACCAGGCAGGAATTTAAACCAGCCTCCAAGAACTGAGGTTTTAAAATATAATAACTATTTAAAATTTGGAGTTAGTTGTAAAGGGTCATTATTTCTGGTTAGTTTGATACTTCCACAAAAACCTGTTGGATGTTAACACAAAACTAAAGATTAGTAGGTGGCTCTCACAGAAGAAAGAAACACAAGAGAATCCTTTGCAGTGACTGTCTCCTATAAATCGAGCTGTAGATTTCAGTGTGACCTGTTTTTTTCCATCTATAATGTTACACTATATAAAATGCTAGCTGTGTAAGCCTGTGCTGTAAAAAGCCAGCCTGGGGTCCTAGAAATTATTGAAATTTTCAGAAAAAAAATTGAAATGTAGCGATGTTAGGTAATTGAAAGGAACTATTCTGGGCATCTCTCTCCTAGGAGGATTCATTTTGCCGACGTGCTCTCATCGCTTGTGTATTAGCGGCGGAAGGAAAAGTAAAAGGGATACTGTTTTGCCGATGTTAACGGCTAAACAACTTTGTCTTTCTTCTGAGGTTTCATTTAGCTGGCATGCTGGCCTTGCTTGTGTTATTAACGGCTAAGCGAGTTTTCTGTATCCTCAGAGGTGGAGCCCTTACCCTGACTCCATCTCTCACTTCCGGGCCAGACAGACACACACACTTCCATGCACAGACGATTATATATAAGATAACAAGATCTTGCTATGTGCCATGGATTGCCAGGTTAGAGTCTGTCTGCTCTCCAAGCACAAATGGAAGAAATGATTGAAATAGCGGGTTGATGAATAAAGGAGAATTTTATGAAAATGATATATTTTTATTTTAGCAGTCCCCCTTTTTAACATTTTTCAAAAACAGGGTAATAACTGTTTATAAACGTTCCAATTTTCCTAAAAAATATACCATCATATGACAGAGGTGAAACAGAATGGGGGAAAATGAGAACAGTTTTGTTACTTGCTAAAAACAAATTTATTCAAAAGTTGTTGTAAAAAGTCAAGCAAAATGATACACCTTGCCTAAAGAATGGGCCTGAGTTGCCTGAAAAGCTTGCATATTGTAATCTTTTTAATTAGCCAATAAAAGGTGTCATTTTGCTTGACTTTTCACTACATTTATAATGCTAACACGGTACAACACCCTAGTACTATTAAAAAGTTGTTGTTAATGATATTAAGCAGGTGGTACAGTGGGTAGCACTGCACCTCATAGATCCTGTGTCTTCATTTTATTCCAGAACCTGGATGGAATCCATGAGGAGTTTGCAGATATTTAATTAGAATGCCCAATGGTGTTATGTTTTAGTCAGGATTTTTCTTTGGTTTATGTGTATTTTCCTTTTTTATGCCTTCCTTGTTTATTTTTAAGTAAATCTTAATTGTTAAAGTAATTTTCGTTATTATTTTTCTGTTTATAGGGACAGCATGGTGGCACAGTGGTAGAGCTGCTGCCTCAAGACAAGGAGACCAGGGTTACCTCCTGGGTGCTCTTTGTGTAGAGTCTGCTTGTTCTCCCCATGCCAGCATTGGTTTCCTTCCACAGTCCAAAGACATGCAGGTTAATTGTTGAACTAGTGTTGATGAAGTAGCCTTAATATTGTTTCTTTGTATCAGTATACTGCTGCTGGATTATGTGAATTTCCCCTTGGGATTAATAAAGTATCTATCTATCTATCTATCTATCTATCTATCTATCTATCTATCTAT